>CAUYUJ010018548.1:159491-201454 GCA_963575745.1 Prorocentrum cordatum
TCAAGTACGAGCTCGAGTGGGAGAAAGACAAACAAGAGCACCTCAGGGACGTGAGCCACCCCTTCTTCAACTCCCAGATCCTCGCCCGAGTCACCAAGCGGCTCCAGACCTTCAATATCAACAAACCCTGCCGCAAGGACTCCAAGTGGATCGAGGAGACCGTTATCCCGAGGCTCCACGCAGTCGGACGGAGAGGCCAACGCCTCTCCGAGCAGCGCAACGAGGGCCTTTCCGAGTCCAAGGCCAAGTTGACGTGGGCCACGAGCGACCGCTTCATCCACCTCGTTTCCAGGGGCGCGGCCGAGGAACTCGCCATGTTCGTCGGGGGCGCCGAGAGCTTCATCGAGAACAGGCAAGCCACGAGCGTCGTCGTGGTCGACGCCACCGCGGTGTGGCTCAAGCTCAGGAGCGAGGAGAAGGTCCACCCCCACGCGAACGAGCTCGAGGGTCCTAGCCACAAGGCTCGAATCGAGAAGCTCCGCCGCAAGTTCCGCGAGACGCAGACCGAGGCAGACAAGGCAGCTTGGGAGATGGAGAAAACCAAGTTCTACCAAGAGCACGGCGACCAGAAGGAGCAAGTAGAGCAAGCGTACTCCAGCGCAGGCGACAAGCATCGCCTCACGATGATCAACATATCGAGCGTCGCGAATTGGTTCGACCCAACCAAGGGCCCCAAGTCGAACGAGAAGCGCTCGATCCTGCTAGTGCCCTGTGCGAAGCACTGCAAGATCTCCGATATGGACCCTCGAGAGCGGCAAGTGGCTCCGTGACGTCAGTTACGAGCGAAGCGACGGCGAGGCCGAGGTCTTCCGAGCAGGCGAGAACATCGGCCAGATTCTCAAGGGTTGGCGCCAAGCCCTCCTCGAGTTCGACCCCGAGCAGCGCGCCAAGATCTTCGAGCAGATTGACATCTGGGGCCGGCCTCGAGCTTGGACCGACGAGCTCATCGCGAGCTGGACGATCGATTTTATCCAAGCCGAGCACGGCCAAGCTCTCGTGTTCGCCGACTGTCTCTCGAGCCAGTGGACCGAGGCCGTCGCGCTCCGAGCGTGGCTCAAGCAGATCGTCTACGCGCCGATGGCTCCAGACGTGACGAGCTTCCTCCAGGAACCCGACACGCACGAGCACTCGCAGCTCAAGGCAACCATTCGCGAGGTGAAGTCCGAGATCCACTGGGCGATCGAGCAAGACTGGATGCAGAAGGTCAAGGCCGAGCCCGAGAAGAAGTACAAGTACCCGAGCAGTTGGGGGCCATGCGAGTGCATCTACTGCATCTCCGAGGCGCACAAGCGCTTCCGCGAGAAGAACGCCGAGACCGTCCCACTGCAAGGCACGCAGGCGAACCAGATGATCGCAGCGAGGCCGGGAGAGGCGGAGGACGAGGAGGAGGGGGAGGAGGAGAGGAGGAGGAGGAGGAGGAGGAGGAGGAGATGGCGGAGGAGGAGGAGGATGGACGGAGGAGTAGAAGAGGAAGAGGACGAGGAGGACGAGGAGGAGGAGAGGGAGTCGCTCGGCGAGGAGGAGGAGGAGAAAGAGGAGAACAAGGAAGAGGAATATCTCGAGCCTTGAGCTTCAACCCCCAGCGAATTCAAGAAAACCCTTCGAGGATTGCCGAGAAGGATCCCAAGATGACCCCAAGCATTTCTTCGATGTTGTGTCAAGCGAAATAAGCAATAAATTGATAGGCCCAAGCGAAATAGATAATAGTTTGAAGATGTCTCACATGAAATAAGCAATAAGATGAGGATATTTCAAGCGAACTAACGATAGTTTTATGATGTCCCAAGCAATAGTTTGAGGATGCCTCCAGCGAGATAAGCAATAGTTTGAGGATGTCTCACGCGAAACACAATTAGTTCGATGATGTCTCAAGCGAAATAAGCAATAGTTTGAGGGCGTCTCAAGCGAAATATGCAATAGTTTGAGGATTCTCAAGCGAAATACGCAATAGTTCGAAGATGTCTCAAGCAATAATTTGAGGATGTCTCCAGCAAAATAACTATGCAATCGTTCTCCTCTCCTCTTCTACTTCTCTTCTTCATTTGTTCTTATTCCTTTTATTTTCATTTTTCATGTTCAGATTTTTCTTTTTTTATTTCTATATGTTTCTCTTAGTTTGTGTTTCTGTCTGACTCTCTATCTCTATCTCTCTCTCTCTCTCTCTCTCTCTCTCTCTCTCTATCTCCCCCCATGCGCCCCTGAACTTGTTTATCCCTGGGGTTGACTATCCGCGGAAAGCGAGGCGCGCGAGCTACCCTGCGCGAGCACTGGAGAATTTTAATTTTCATAAAGCGCTTGTGAATAAAATTTAATACATTTGAATCTTCAGATTTTCTGTTTTATTCATCTTTCCTCCTCTCTTTATTCTTTTCATTTATTATTCTACTTTTCTCTTTAAATATATCTTCTCTCTGTAGGTCCTTCCTGACTTTTTCTTTATGATGCATCTCTCTCTCTCTCTCTTTCTCTCTCTCCTATTTTTTTGTCTCTCTCTCTCTCTCTCTCTCTCTGTTCTACTCTCTCTCTCTCTCTCTTTCTCTCTCTCTCGTCTCTCAGGCTCTCTCTTCTCTCTCTTCTCTCTCTCTCTCTCTCTCTCTCTCTCTCTCTCTCTCTCTCTCTCTCTCTCTCTCTCTCTCTCTCTCTCTCTCTCTCTCTCTCTCTTTGCTCATTCTGCTTCAACCTCTTCTCAAGTTATCTGGGAACACACTCTCATGCTTGCCCCTCAGAGGGTCGTCAGGCCATGGAATCCAAAGTCCCTCCAGTGTTGTGTCTTCGAGGCGTGGGCATCCGCCTGCCCACGTGCACTGGCAATCGAAAGTTCCGAGATCGTTCCTGTAAATTCAGGTTCATACAACCCACGGAGATGCGTCACACTCCACATGTATGAGAAGGGGCGCGAATTCGAGATGCCTCTCAGGCAGCTATGGGATCTCTTTGAGGAATTTTTCTCAAGTGAGGCATGCAAGAACCTTATTGGGATCGTGGGAATCGCAGTACGCTCTATGTCTTTTGTACAGATCAAGACAATGTCATACAAGGGCGCAGTGTTCTACGACAATCGCTGGTCAGACCCTGGGAATTTCATTTACACAGTCTGGTGGAATATTTGGGGTCAAATGGCCAGGTATCTTCAAAGACGACAACCTACCAGGGCCTCGTCCAAGTCCATGGAGGAGCTTCGCTCAGTCGCTGGTCGTGTCACTGATGTACAGAGGATGGTCCGAGAGCGGTGGAACAGGGAACCCGACACTTCTCGATGGCTAGAGCTTATTGGAGATTTGATGGAGCTAGGGTTGGGAGCGGGGTATGTTGACCCAGTTCGGTTCTGGAACATAATTCAGGGGATTTCTCCCATCATCTGCTCCATTCGGTCTATTTTGACGTTTGCTGATCAACGTGGGTCTTTTGCTAGGACCGGGAAAGACCGTCGCCTTTTTCGCGGCCCATGTGCACCCCACACTCGGAAGTTTGCCGTGGCAATGTTTCACGGAATGCAAGTGCACAAATTTAATGTTACGGAATCTTCAGAGGTCTGGGTATCTTACCTAATTGCGGCCTCAGAGAACAGGCTCCAATACTAATGGAGCGGGGGTTTTTGACGCCCCACGGAATTTGCATTTGGGTCTGAATCGAGACCTCTTTGAGATCTCCTCTCTCCTCTTTGCCTACCACCTAGGGGATTGGCTGACACCAGGAGATGTCACTTGTGCGATTCTATCTGGGACCCGCCTGGTCCATGCGATCTTAGGGACACCGTGGCTTCGCAACAATCCCTCCTTCCTCAGGATGCCTCTGTGTCTTGGGACTCGGAGTCTGTTTTTCTCTCTTGGGGTTGGGGGGATGGGCCCCTCCCCTCCCCTTGCCTCCTGTCGGCTCCTGCAGTCTCGGGCTCAAGCTTTCGGTATGCTACATCCCAAGGCTTCGGACCCTCACGTTATCTTTCAGGGGAAGCTTTGCAGGTCTAAACGCAAAGTCTGCTTCCTGTCTAAACAAGATCTTGAGGTACTCTCATGCTGCTCTACGCTGCTATTCCAAAGGGTGGTCAAGTTGCCGGCTCGGTTTCTTATACCGTCGGACCTTGGTGGTCCTCATTTCACTTATGACTGGTGCAAAATCCCGCTTTTCAAAGCCTGTCGGGACAGCGGCTATAATGGACTGTATGTCAACGTTCGGGGTCCCGATGAAAGGGTTCGGAGAGTTCCTTGGAAAGAACTGGCTGCTGGTCAGTAGCCGTTTCGCCTCAAGTCCTGACGGGAACTCTTGTCCGAGACGGCTGGGAAACATCCATATCCAATTCCAGGGGATGGCTAAACGCAGCCTTCCAGTCAAGCTCGCCGCCAAGAAGCGTCTCAAGTGGACACGCGGCTCGGGAGGAATGTGGAACTATTGTGAAGAGGAGAAAGTCTATACCAAAGTCTGGTATACGGAGTACTTTGACACGTGGTTCGATCCCGAATCGGGCTGGCCTAACCCAGTTGTATGGTACCTGTCTGACTACTGGTGGGACGGAGACTTCTTCGTGGAAAAGTGAGTACCCGTGAAGGCCATTCCTGGGACTCCCTCAGACTGAATCTCCTGGTGTCTGCGGTGCATGGGCCTGCGGCTTTTGGAGGACTCTCAGTCTCCCTCAATCTCTCTTGCATGTCATTCAACGTTGTTGGTTGGCAAAATACAAAAGGTTATAAACATTCCCAGCCATCTTGCGTTCTCCATATCTGTTTGAATTCAACCATATTCCATATTTCTTGACATGCCTGGTGTGGGTTCTCACGGTTGGGATCTCACTCTGCCTTGACAGTCTATCTTGTATGCCTCCGTATCTTCTGGGTTCATTGCGTGCTTGGGACATTCAGTTTATATTTCAGACTCTCTTTCAGTACATATATCCGTCTTGGCTGCTACTTATGTTCAATGGGTTTCATGGGACTGAATGAAAGTTTTCTTCACTTCTTACTTACTTTAGACCTTGGGACCATATGCCCTCAAGATTGGCTTCAAGAGTTACTCAAGTTACTCAAGATATTGTTGATCAATTTGGGCATTCTTCATTATCCTGCATTACGTTTCTCATTTTCCCATCTTCATTCAACGCAAGAGAGACATTGTGGTGGGATTCATTTGGGATATCGGACAGTCTGACATTCATGATTTCTTTCAGTATCATGGGTTTCAATCCTGGGCTGGGCTCCACCTTTCCTCCGCTTCCTTCCTCTCCCGCCTCTCCTCCCGCTTCTCTCTTTCTCTACCGTGCGCATTTGGCGTATTGGTGGCTTCTCAGGTTTGTGTTTTGGGAGAACCGACCTTTCAAGGCGCTTCATCATCATCATCATCTCTCTCTCTCTCTCTCTCTCTTTCTTTCTCTCTCTCTCTCTCTCTCTCTCTCTCTCTCTCTCTCTCCTCCCTCTCTCTCTCTCTCTCTCTCTCTCTCTCTCTCTCTCTCTCTCTCTCTCTCTCCATTGCCCGCCCCCCACCCCCCCCCCCCCCCCCCCCCCCCTCCCCCCCCCGCCCACGCAACACCACACACACCCACACACACCACCACACACACACCACACACGCAACCGCACACACGCACACACACACACACACCCACACACACACACACACACAAACACACACAACACACACACACACCACACCACACACAGCCACACCACCACCACCACCACACCACCACCACACCAACGACCACTCAACACCACACACACACGCAACACACACACGCACACAACACGCACACACACACACACACCACCACCCACCCCACCCCACCACCCCACGCACACTCTGAACTTTTTCATCCCTGGGGTTGATTATTCATGGAAAATGAAGCACATGAGCTACCCTACACGAGCATTTAAACATTTTAATTTTCATAAAGCGCTTGTAAACAAAATCTCATACATTTGAACTTGAGATTTGTCCTTCTCTTTCTCCTCCTCTTCGGTTTTCTTTTATTTTTGATTTGTTTCTCCATTTTTCTTTCTTCATTTCTTACTGTTTCTTTTTATTTTTGTTTTTGTATTTCGCTTTCTTCATTCCCCCGCCCGCCTGAACTTTATCATCGCAGTGGTTGTTTATCCAGGGGCGCCGAGGCGGATGGGCTATTCCGAGGATGTCTCAAGCGTAACAAGCATATACTCGAGGATGTCTCAAGCGAAACAAGCATATACTGAAGGATGTCTCAAGCGAAACGATGCGTTTCTTAAGGATGTCTCAAGCGAAAACAGCAAGTGCTCGAGGATGTCTCAAGCGAACCGAGAGGTTCGACGAGGATGTCTCAAGCGAAACGAGTGATTCGTCGAGGATATCTCAAGCGAAACAAGTAGACGAGGATGTCTCAGAGGATAAGGAGGAGGAGAAGGAGGAGGAAGGAGCCGCGGCGGGGCCGACCAAGCAGTCCGAGCTGAAGGTCGTCGCAGGCCAGGCGAGGAGCCGCGGAGCTACTCCACCGAGCCTGGCCGAGGCATCGAGCCGAGACTGGCCAAGGAGAGACTCGACGCGGTTGCGAGCTGGCCCGAGAACGCCCCCCCGATTCCCGACTGGAGCGCACTGGACGGCGAGTGCTTCCGAGTCGAGGACTTGCCGAAGGACTACGAGGACGACGAGAACCCCTGCCTCCTCGAGCTCGCAGAGCTACACCTCGAGCTCACAGACGAGCAGCGAGACTTGCTCAGGCCGCCCGAGGAGCGCATCAAGGATATCCAGTTCCCGCACGCCCTCACGGACCGAGTGCGCCACCGGCGAATCAACCGCAAGAACAAGTGGGCGAGCAAGTTCCGAAGCCGGTACGCGGGCAAGCTAGCGG
Organism: Prorocentrum cordatum; assembly: GCA_963575745.1. Classification (NCBI taxonomy): domain Eukaryota; class Dinophyceae; order Prorocentrales; family Prorocentraceae; genus Prorocentrum; species Prorocentrum cordatum. The sequence goes on from CAUYUJ010018548.1 coordinate 166,300, forward strand.
CCAAGTGGAACAAGGCGAAGCGCAACCAGGATGGCCGAGACGCCCTCGACAGCAAGAGCCGTGGCATCGCCAAGGCGAAGCTGTCGGGGCGAGCCCCCAAGCCGATGGGGGGCTTCGCAGAGAAGTTCAAGCAGAAGGGGAAGGCCAAGCGGAACCAGAGCGCCCAGGACAAGAAGAGAGGCCAAGCGGGCCTCAAGGAGTGCAAGGACTCGCCCTGGCACGGCGAGAGCATCCGCGTCAACGAGGAGTGCGTCCACGAGGGGAGGCGCGGGAGAATCCAAGACGTCTGGAGCGTCATGGACACCGAGGGCGAGTACCAGTTCCGAGTGCTCGAGGTCGAGGCGTCGGCGATCTTCCAGATCCGCTCCAGCCAGGCTCGAGGGCCAATGGGGCGCGAGCGGAAGCCGAGCAGAAGGGCCAGCGGAAGCCGAGCGGAAGTTGGCGCAGAAACCGAGCGGAAGAGAACTCGCGCGGAAGCCGAGCGGAAGGGCAGCGGAAACCGAGCGGAGTTCGCCCCCATCCGTCGGCCCTCGAGCCTGGGAGGTCGTGGTCGAGGAGGAGTGGGCGAAGGCCAAGCCCGCCAAGATGGTTTACCGAACCCTGAGGAAGGCCAGGCGCACCGAGCTGGCCAAGCACCTAGCCATCACCAACTGCGAGTTCGTCGAGAAGAACAGGACCCTCGAGCTCGGCACGACGAAGGCTCTCATTGGCGAGATCGCGGAACGAGTTGGCCAGCCGCCAGGCGTCGAGCTAATCGAGCCGACGATTGCTGTTCTCTGGGCTCGAGAAGACCATGGCGACGACGCGGCCACTGCCGAGGCGCAACAGGAGCAGAAGGCCTGGCGCGAGAGGATCGAGAACGCCAAGGTTCTGCTCATCTGCGTCTGGTCCGACAACCCGATGCACTACGCGTGCCTCAAGGTGACCGAGGAGGAATTCCAGGACGTGGCCATCGAGTGCCGAGACTCTCTCAAGGTGCCGTTCGAGTCCGCCAAGGAGGCGGCCACGAGAGTCCTGCGCAAGCTCTTTGGGCCTAAGGTGGAGCGCCCCCCTCCGAGCAACTCGAGATGCCAAGTGGATGGGTGGTCCTGCGGATTGTGGGTGGCGAGGTGGTTCGAGCGCGCCCTGCGCGAGCTCCGCGGCGAGGGCCGCCAGCCGCCGAGCAGCATCAGCGACATCTGCGCCCGAGGTAACGAGTGGATCGAGAAGCTGAAGAACGCGAGCGACGCCAAGCCCAAGGGCAAGGCCCCGGATCCGTTCGCGCCCGAGCCCAAGCACGCCAACCTCGAGGCAGCACTGCAAGCGGCCAAGGAGTGCAAGAAATGCTTGCAGCTCAAGGATGGCAGTAAAGGCTGCCGAGCCTGTATGGGCGAGCACTACGAGCAAGTGCGCCACAAAGGCTTTTTTTGTCGAGGGCAGCCAAGGACTTCGAGCTCGCGTGCATGAAGCTTTAACCGCGAGAACCATCGAGCGAAAAGAACATATTTTGAGGAGGTCTCAAGCGAAAAACACAATTAGTTCGAGGATGTCTCAAGCGAAATAAACAATAGTTTGAGGGTGTCTCAAGCGAAATAAGCCATAGTTTGAGGATGTCTCAAGCGAAATACGCAATAGTTTTAGGATGTCTCAAGCAATAGTTTGAGGATGCCTCCGGCGAACTCAGCAACAGTTGGAGGATGTCTCACGCGAAACACCATTAGTTCGAGGATGTCTCAAGCGAAATAAGCAAGTTAGTTTGAGGGTGCCTCAAGCGAAATATGCAATAGTTTGAGGGTGTCTCAAGCGAAATACGCAATAGTTTGAAGATGCCTCAGCAATAGTTTGAGGATGTCTCAAGCGAAATAAGCAATAGTTTCAGGATGTCTCAAGCGAAATACGCAATAGCTTCAGGATGTTTCAGGCGAGAGCAACAATAGTTTGAGGATGTTTCAAGCGAAACACACAATTATTTCGAGGATGTCTTGAGCGAAATAAGCAATAGTTTGACGGTGTCTCAAGCGAAATAAGCAATAGTTTCAGGATGCCTCAAGCGAAATACGCAATAGTTTCAGGATGTTCATACGAAATCAACAATAGCTTGATGATGTTTCAAGCGAACAACACAATTATTTCGAGGATGTCTCACGCGAAATAAGCAATAGTTTGACGGTGTCTCAAGCGAAATAAGCAATATATGGTGGATGTATCAAGCGAAACAATGGATATGTTGAAGATGTCTCCAGCGAGACAAGCCATTGTTGAGGATATTTTAATGCAGACTAAACGCCAAGGATGTCTCAAAACGTGCTCGGTTTGCTCTCCTCTTGATCATCTCTTACTTCGAGATTATGCTGGGGTCTGGTGGGCTACTTCGATTATCCCCCCCTGGACCCCGAACTTTATTATCCCCTAGTGTTTATTATCGTGAGCATGGGGTTCGTTGGTTAAGCAATAGTTTTTGGGCATGTAGGTGGGCATCGGGTTTGGGTTCCGTGGCCAGGTGTTCAAGGAGCCTTTGGTGAGAGGGCCGCCCGCCCGCCCAGGCTGCGCCTTCCCTTCGGGCCCGCGCGGCCTGAAGGCCGCCCTGCGTGCCATAAGCGTTCCCACGGTTACCGCCCGGGGCGCCAGTGGAGGGGCCGCCCGGCTGGGCAGCCAGCCTGGCGGCATGGAGCGCGCGGTCGCCGTGCCAACAAAAGCATATTTGTCTTTGGCCGTATCCTGGCTCCTCCTCTCTCCGCTTTTCTTGTCGCCGCATTTTGGGTTCACACGCGTTGGCTCAACTATGGAATCCCTTTGCCTTCGAAATCCGTCTTGGGGCACTTTCTGAGCGCTTTAAGGCACTCTCGGATGTCTATGGGGCCGCCATGGGTCTGTCTTGGGGCCCCCTCTGGGCCGTTTTGCGGGCCCCTTGGGGGTTCCTGGGGCCGACGTGGGGCAATCTTGGGGGCCGCTGGAGCCGTCTTAGAGCGTCTGCTAAAGCCATCGAGCATCAAGGAGCAGTGGTGCTGGCCTCCTGGATTTCATCTTGGATGGAACCCGATAAGGCGTTTTTGGGGCGCCTTCGACCATCAGAGGGACGTTTTAGGCAAAAGTTGGGCCATCTTGGGCCGTCTTGTGTGCACCTCGGCCCGTCTTAGAGGAGTTGGGGATCATTTGGGGCCTCTGAGGGCTATTTGCCGTCTTGGAGGCATCTTGGAGGTTATGTAGGCTGTCTTCGAGGCGAGGTGTTTGGTTTTCCCGTCCTCTCGGGCCCTTCCTGGTGGCACGCGGGTTGGGTCCGATAATCCACAGAGAACATTCCGAGTTTCGAAACCCGCTCAGACGTCTAGCACGCCATAGCCCCTGTGGCAAGCCACAGGGGGCGGCGGATCTATGGATATTCAGCCCAGACTGCCGCCGTGCCTGGCCTGGGGTCTCTTGGGTCTGTTGGGAATTCCTGGCTGTCTCGGATGCCATCGCGGGCTGGAGAGCTCGAAGTGTTAAGTTGCTGTTGGAAGCTGCCGTCGGGCCAGACTTTGGAAACCTCTCGGGCCGTTGTGGGGGCTGCTCTGGTGACCGAAAAGACGAGAACACAACATGCCTCCGGTCTTCAGCGATCTCGTTCCATCCCATACCAGGTTAGGCATCTGGATCCCCAGCCGCGCTCCCGAGGCCTCCAGTCGCTTGACAAGCCCGCGGATTGTCCGGGAGCGCCCGACTCCCAGTACCAAACGCACCAAGCTGGAGGGCACTTGAGGACACTCCGCTCAGTGCCCACGGCACGGAGGCGGATACACTGCAGGGTTCTCCAGCCGACAGGCTCGACCAGTCGAGGGCGCGCCGGCGCGCGGCGGTGTAGGCTGCACGACCACTTGGCGGGGCCGCACGAGGCCCCTCTGCGCTCGGTGGACCTAAACGGTGTTTTGGCAATTTCGTGGGCCGTTTTCGTTTCGATGTCGTTTTGCAGCGAAGGCGAATTCAAGACAAAGCGAGGGACAACGAAAACAAAATGAAAACGAAAAGCACTGTTTAGGTCCAGCCCTGGTCTGCAGCAGAATTTGGATTGCTGCGGGTTCGCGGCGGCCTCGTCGGCGCTGGCCTCCCGCTCCTCGACCCAGGCATCGGGCGGATTGTTTGCGAATCCATCTGCACGAACGAAATGGGCACGGAAAGAGTGGGCACAGTGCCCCGCAGCAGTTCCTGTTCATTTTGAACAGGACTCGCTGTCCGCGCCGCCGCGGCCTGTGTCCATTTGAGACAGAAGGCCGCCTGCCCAACAGCGGCCGATGTTGGTTTTGGGCAACATGTGTTGTTGGGCATTGTGCCCATTCTTTCCGTACCCATTTCGGGCGTCCAGCGTTCAAAATCCAGTGTTGGATTTTTCCACCAGCCCTGGATGTAGCAGCGGGTCTACGCAGTTGAATGAATGTGGTTTTGACTTGTGTTCTATGTGTTACCATGGAAGCTTGATTTGAATTCATTGGCGGTTTGAGTTAAGCATGCCTTACCAGGTCCGTGGCTCCTTCGGAGAGGGTTTTTGTTTAATGGATTTTAGGGGGGCATTCCAGGGCTCCGTGCGGCCTCTGCGGGCCTGCGGCAACCTCGGTTCGTCCTTCCTCCTCCCTGCTCCTTGGCACCCCCGTTTTTCTTTTGTCTCTCTCTCTCTCTCTCTTTCTTGTCCGTCCTCCTCCCTCGTTATCCTCCTCACCCCGCCTCGTTCCACCTGATCCCTCCTCGCACGTGTATGTAGCAAACCTCCAACTCATCTGTCCCTGCCAAGTTTCGTGCGACATACCACGGTGGCGGCTGCATCTCCTTCGACGGCTTGCGACCAACGTGCCAATGTTATGTTCGGAACGGTAGCTATCCTTGCAGCGCTCCTCGGCGCAGCCTTTCGCAGCTGCCCCAACGGTTCTTCGCCGGGTCAGCATCGCTGGGCAAGGGGGTATCGTTTCTCTAGTACGAAACGCGAAGGGTCTCTTTGATGAAGTTGTCGTTCATAGCTGACACCGGTTTCAGTCCAAACACGGAGATATAATTTCCCGTAGGCGCGGCGGACGTTGGAATACAATCGTAGCAAGAGAGTCATTGAAGGAGGAGTCTGCAACACCCATCATGTAAATTTCTGTCCCAGCGCATAGCACGCTATCTACCTTTTCCATTGCGTCGTAACACTGGAGGATCATCGTCCCCCCCCCCGCGCAGGTCGACAGTTATGCGGGCCTTCATTTGTTCGAACTCTGCCGCGGCCGCTCGAACACCTTTCGTCCTTTTGCTTCAAGATGAGGCTAATCGGATTGACATTCTGCGCAGCAGGCTTCGGCATATCTGGGCAGAACGACAGAGAATTGCACAGCGGCTCCAATCGATCGAGTTCCCACTCTGCGCATTCTGGCCTGTTCCGGGCCGAAGGATGGTTGGGAGAAGCGCGGGCGATATGGCGGGATGCCCCTGAAAACCGTCCGTGACGCCACTGCTCCATGAGCCATGGGGGGAGGCCCCGCTCCGAGGAGGAGGAGGAGGAACACCAGATCGAAGACGCGGCCCTGGCGCGCCCTCCCGGTCTGTGCGGCCGGGGGCTGCCAAGCTGTACTTCGCGCTCGGAGAGGCTCCGTCTCGGGCCGCCCAAGCTGCAGTGCGACGGGGAAGCAGAGGCCCGAAAGTGTGACGAGTGCTGCTCCTCGCTATTCCCGCTCCCTGCCGTCCTGCGCTCGTGAGCCCCCGCCTCGCGCTCGGCCTGCCACGCCCAAGCAGCCAGCTTCCAGGCAAGCCCTTCCAGGTCCGCGCCCTGCCCCACTCCCTGTTATCCAATCGGGAGGGGGCGGGGACGAGATCCGGCACCGACGCTGCTTACCAGTCGATCGACAACCGCCGAAGCATGGATCCACGAAGTCCCACTACCAAGGACAACCCTTCCCACCGAGCGGCACCACCAGCGGGACGACCTCCAGCGAGCGGCCCAGTAGGGGCGCAACGCCAACCTCCCATGACAGCACGATTTAGCGCAACAGTTTTCTCGGGGCGACCCCCCGACAGCAGCCTGGGGAAGGCCGCAGCGAACCCCCAGAAGCCACTTGCAGGCTGCATTCAAGCAAGCGAAAGCTCGTGGCCTGCAAGCGTCCCAACCTGGAACATCCATGGCACCTACGCCCACCCCAGGGTTGACAAAGAAAGAATGCACCAGCCTGACTTGGCCCCCTAGGCAAAACACCCGCCACCCACGAAGCCTATTTCACGAATGCAAGCCTCCTTCGAAGGGGTGCGCTTCTCGTCCTCTCCCTCCACCCCCACCTGCCCCTCTTCCCCTGGGCACGCTCCCCAGCGCCCCCCTCGCGGCACTCGCAGGTTTATGTGTTTTCGAATTCAGTCTCCAGAAGGGGGTGTTGATGATTAAGATGATGATAATGATGCTGCTGCTGATGATGATGATGGTATGGTTGTGATGATGCTGCTGATGATTATGATGCTGATTGTGATGCTGATCATGATGCTGATGATGCTGCTCATGATGATGGTGGTGGTTGTGGTGATGCTCATGATGTTGATGGTGGTGTTGATGGTGTTGGTGTTGGTGATGATGCTGGTGCTGATACTGATGCTGATGCTGATTATGATGATGATGCTGATGTTTACTATGATGGTTCTGTTGATGAGGATGTTGAAGAGGATGATGATGAGGATGCTGCGATGATGAGATGATGATGACGACGATGATGATGTTGATGCTGGTGATGATGCTGATGACGACGATAAAGGTGATGATGAGGACGAGGACGATGATCGTATGGCGTCCAGAGGAGGGCTTGCTTAGGGGGCTCAATCTGCTTCGGGGAGTTTGATGCAGGGGGAGTGTTTTTTCACGGTTCTCGTTTCGCGGCATTCTTGGGGGATTCGAGGGGTTCTAACTTCCTCACGGGGTTGGGGTGGCTATCAAATTCTAAAGGTTTCTAGGTGACCCCAGGGGAGCCTTCTAGTAGGTTGTAAGATGTATGTGAGGGGAGGTGGATAAGAAGGTTGAGATGGACGAGGGAGACTGATGCAGAGGATGGGCTGATGATGAGGAGCAGCAGCAGCAGCAAAAGGCGAGATGCGGGAGGAGGACGGTTCTATAGGTATCCGGGGGATGGCTCGAATCCCATTCATGGTCCCTTCCCTCTTTCCTGTTTCCTTCCCCTCTTCATGCTCCGCCTCCTGCGTCGCCCCATCTTCCCACCCTGCTCGTCCCTGTTCGTCCCTCCTATCTCTCCTCCTCCTCCTTCTCCTTTCTCTCCTCTCCTCCGCCATCCGCCTCCTCGTCATCGTACTCTCTCTCCCTCTCCCTCTGCCGGTGCGTGGATATCAGCAAATTCCAGCGAAGAATTCTTTCTCTCTCTCTCTCTCTCTCTTTCTCGCTCGCTCTTTCTCCTCCGCAGATCTTAGAGCGTTGTAAGCTTTGTGATTTCACTACGCTTTGCGCTTCTTCTATATACTGGTACACATGGAATGTGCTCCTCATTGCCCCACCTCGTGCTCCCGCTCAACCTCCTCGCTCCCCCCCTGCACACCACAGAGAAACTGCCCGACTGTCCCGACCCCTTCGGCGTCGATCGCACACGTGCTCCAACCGAGACGATTCCTCTGGAGGGCCGGCGCTGACGGGGGGGCCCGCACGAGTCCGCTTCGGGTTCAAGTTTAAAGGGTGCAGCTTCGGGGGATCCTGGAGCGCTGGCCGCACCAGGGCGCTCGGCACTGGGGGCAAAGCTCCTCGATGGCAGAGGCGAGGGGCAGAGTCGACGGACGTTCGACGCAGCATCGGCGAAAGGAGCGAGTGGCTCCAGGAGGTCTTCAGAGCGAGCACCTCACTACCTCATCAGGCTCAATCTCGCCCACGAAACCTCCCGCGAGTTGCCCCCCCGCCAGCCCTCTCTGAGCGTCACCAGCGCTCGTCCGGCGTCCAGGATCCCCCAGTCACCGCGCAGGCCCCAGGTGTCCGCCAATCAGGCGGCGCCTCCGACAAGCCGCGCTTCCTGCTGCCGAAGAGGGGCAGAGGTGGGCGGCCCAACGGGGCGCCCTCACTGGAGCCGCGGCCAGGTTGGTCGACCCCAGGACGAGGTTGAGGATCCAGGATCGGGGTCAAGGCCTTCTTTTGAAACGTGTCTGAGTGTTTTTCAGCCTCCAAGGGGGAGCCGGGAACCTCTGGAGGCCTCCTGGGACCTCCCGACCCCAGGGAGCGTTCCGAGACTTTCTCTGCACTTTTTGGCTTAGTAGGTTTGGCCTCTGCGTAGGAAGAGTTGTCCCGTTTTGTTCCAGGTTTCTGGGGGGGGCGTCGCGTCTGGGGAGCCCTCGTTGCCACGCGCAGATTCGCTTCGGACTGTTCTTTGTTTTTTCAGGAGAGCTCGAGGACGGCGAGCCCAGACCCCAGGCGTCGCCACAAAATCACGACGGGCGTTTTTCGAAGGAGGGGGTAAAACGGGCCTCCTCGGGCTCCGCGCACCAAGGTTCCCAGAGCAAGCAGCTAGGCAGGCAGATCCGCATGCTGGAGCACGTGGCTTTCATTGCTCTTTTGTTGCTTGGGGGGTCCAGTTGTTCCTGGCTCGACTCCCAGACCTCAGACGTCGTGACTGACTGTTTCACGGCGCCTGCCTTGGAGCTCTCGGCCCCGTCCTTGGGGTATTTTTTACGTCGCGTGCTGCTGCGTCTGCGAGTCCTGGAGCTCGTGCGCAGACCCCGAACGCCAGAGACCGCTAATTACCGAACACGTCCGTAGTGTTTTGTTGCTGCTCGCTTCGCCGCAGATCTGGGCTGGCCCCTGGGGAGGCGACGACGGGAACGGCTTTGGCGACGGCGACGACGGAGACGGCGACGGCGACGGCGACGACGCCGTCGACAAAGGCGACGCCGCCCGCGGCGACGATGACAGCAGCACCGCCGGCGACGACGACGGCGACGACTGCGGCGGTGGCCAACCGTCCGCGGCCTCGGGAGTTCCTGCGCGAGCCTCCCCCGAATTCGTGTGCTCGAGCAGCGGTCAGGAGGCCCTGGCGATCGCCGCCCTCAGACCAGCAGGGATAAATATCAGGAGAAAGAGGAGTATGAGTTTTGAGGTGTTCGTCCGTGTGTCCGGGACCATCAGAAAACGACTCGGGATGAACAGCCTGTCCAGGGGAAATGTCCCCAGGGTCCAGGCGCCACTTCCCTGAGGACCTTGTTTTTATTTCCTGGGAAGGAGGGCCAGTTGAGACATCGGCGGCCCTAGTCTTCCTCATTCATCCCACCTCCCCCTTCCTCCTCCCCTCCTTCTCGTTCGGGAGGTCGGCCTTCTTCCGAGTGAGGATGAGACGAGTGGGTGTAGCTCTAATCATGAAGAGAAGGGGTTCTGGATGAAAGGTTTCCTGAAGTTGCCCCAATGATCACATGGCTACTTTTTCGGCTCCCATTTTCGGACCCCCATTGGCGTAGGGCCCCCATTGCCATAGGGCCCTCCATGGGCCCACTCCACATCCCTTGACAATCGTCCTCTGGGCCCCATTTTCCAGGAGCCATTCTGGAGAACGTTTTTGTTTTAGTTTGGCTGGTCTGGCTTATCAGGCAACGTTTCTGCGCCCGTCTTCATACAAGTATTCTTGCTCATCCCCGTTCTTCCCAAGCAAGCCTTGTGAATGTCGCGTGCGCTTGGTGGCAGCATAGCTCGCACCACACAGCTTGTACCACACAGCTTGTACAACATAGCTTACGTACACTATATAGCACGAGGCTACTCCACATCGCTTCCAATGCATGGCTTGCGCCGCACGGTTTTTTTAACAAAAAAACACGTACTGTATGCCACAAAGTTGCACCGACGAGCTCAGACAGCAACAACTTCCAGTTGGAGATCCATGCTGGCAAGGATGGATCATCATCGTCATCGCGATGGCCGTTGCCGCGATAAGGCTATGAGTCGTCGCTTGTATACTTCGACTCGTGTTCGTTCGAGTCTGCTTCGGGTAGATTATAGGGAAGCTCGCCCAAGCTGAATATCAACCATCCATCCTCCCAGGCCCCACCGCAGGCACCTGGAAGAATAAACATGCAAATTGCGGCCGTGCCCCCAAATTGAGAGCACACTTGCCTATGACCCTGCAGGAATGCACAGGTATCCCATAGAGATCCTGGAGAGCTTCTTGGAGAGTGCGGAGCAAATGGAAACATTTCTTTTCCCCGGTAAGCTGGGGTATTTCCCGATAAACTGGGTTTTTCCCCGGCCAGACTGACAGATTCGGTGAGATTCTGACAGCTTCTGAGAACCGCTGAGAGCTTCTGAGAGCCTCTGAGAACCTCCCAGAACCTCTGAGAGTTTTGGGAACTTCTGAGAGCTTCTGACAGCTTCTGAGAGATTATGACAGCTTTTGAGAGCTTCTGAGAGATTCCTCGAAATCCCGAGAGATTCGTAGAGATGCTGAGAGAGTCTGAGAGAGATTCCCAGAGATTCTGAGAGATGCTGAGGGATGCCGAGAATTTATGACATATCCTCAGAGATTCTGAGAGATTCTTATAGATTCTGAAAGATCCCCAGAGATTCTGACAGATTCCTGGAGATTCTGAAAGATTCTTCGAGGTCCCCAAAGATTTTGAAATATCCTGAAAGATGCTTCGAGATTCCTAGATATCCTGAGAGATTAGCAGAGGTTCTTGGAGATGCTGACAGAGTCTGACAGATTCTGAATGGTTCTGAGATGCTCTGAGATGTGGAAAGATCCTGAGAGATTGCGAGGAGTTCGGGGACACTCTGAGAGATCCGGAGAGATCCTCAAAGATTTTTAGGCCGAGCTCGACATCGAACTCGACATCGACCTGGCCACTCGTCAGGCGCTGAGGCGCGACTGGCGGGTCGTCCTTGTCGCGCGCAAAGTCGAGCAACGCTAGGCCCAAGCCGGTCGGGCTCGACGGGCAGCGCTGGACGCGGTCGCCTGGGTAGCGCTTCATTGCGGAGCTGCTTCGCGAAGGCCCCGAGCTTCTCCGCCTCTCCGCCCGCAGCTTTTTCGTCCTCGTTTCGACGACGCCGCAGTCATCGGGCAGCCCGAATGCGAGGATCACCGCGACCACGCGGTCCTTGAGCTTCTCGGGGCCGCGCGTCATGGCTTGCTTGTGGAGCCACTTCGCCAGGTAGGACAGCTTCGCCGCCGCGGCCACGTCCGCGTCGAGAATGCACTTGCCCCAGTCGGTCTGCGCGAAGTAGAGCTCCAACGTCTTGCAGTGCTGCTGGCAGCGGGCCGCCGACGAGCTTGCGATCGACGTCGCGTCGCCCGCTGCCGAGGCCAGTCGCGCGACTTGGTCGGGGGGCCGCGGGCCTGCGGCGATGGCGACAGTTATCTCGGGCGCCCCGTCCACCGCGATGCTGTGCCTTCTCTTGGTGAGGTTGACCAGCGCGTGGGTCTGGGACGCCAACTGCTTGCGCGGTATGCCAGCGCTGGCCTGCGACTCCACGAAGGCAGCGCGTTGGTTCAATGCGGCCACGACTTGGTTGACCCTGGATTGCGCAATCGGGCGGGGGAGGTCGCGCAAGACGTCGGGCTGGAAGGCTGAGGGGACCGCCTCACGAATCGCTCGGTTCCAAATTGCTACGGCGGCGCGACGGCGCGTGCCTTCGGCGGACCACCAAGTGTCGGCGAGCGCATTCCGATGAAGAAACACGGAGAGGAGGAGGATTGGCCGTGGGATGTGCGAGGGGGAGGGGCAGGGTAGGACGGGAGAGGGGGACGGGGTGAGGAGATGTTGAGGACGGCCGAGGTGGAGGGATAGGTGGAGGTTCAGCGCTGCACATATCATTTGCACGATGCCCCCGCGGACCGCAAATTTGCTCGGCTGATGGGCCGATTTCAGTCCATGGGGCCCTGCTGATGGCTGAGCCATGATCATAAATTAAAACACGAGGGCGCCCGGCCAGCTGGCTGTTTCGCAGCGCCCACGGGGCCCAAACAAAAACGCCCACCCCCAGCCAGGGGCGAGCGTGAAAACACCCATCCCCAACCAGGGACGATTGTAAAAACACCCGCCCCCAACCAGTGATGGGCGTCGACGCGCATCGACACCCACCCCTGGTTGGAGATGGGTGTTTTTTTACAAGATCCCCTGGTTGGGGATGGGTGTTTTTACATTCGTCCCTGGCTGGGGATGGGTGTTTTTTTCGGTTCATTGGCCGTCGTTTTACCGAAGAAGGCTAGGCTCGAGCTCTCGGGCGTGTGAAAATCTGGGCGGTCGTGGCCCAAATCGCAGTGCATGGCCATCTGTTTTGGGCAACTGCGCGCCCTTGCCCCCCCCCCCCCCCCTCCGCCTCCATCCGCTTGCCAGTGACCTGCGTTGCCGCCCCTCCCCCGCCCCCCCTCGCCCAGCGGGGCGAAGCGATGGATCGTGGGTCGCGCGCTGTGTGGTATGATCGTGAGAAGCCACTCTTGGGAGCGACGGCGACGACGGCGATGATGGCGCCGGCTTGCGATCATATTGGTAATCATTGTACCCGCGACGATGTTGACGTCGAGTGCGATGAGTGCACTGATGAGCGATGACGATGATGATTGTTCGTTTACGTCTAAGCGCACGCTGTAGCACCATGTTGACGTGGTACCCGGGAAGGCTAAGACGGCGCATCGTGCCCCCTTCGCACAGGGCGCATCCCCGAGTCCCTTAGCCTTGCGCTGGGCACCAAGAATTCGCGCACGCGCGTGGCCCAACAGAATGCCCTGTCAAGCCGTCGTCGCCACTTGTCGCCCGCAGCTGGTCGATCACGCCTGACTGTCCACGTCAATCCCCCCCCCCACAGTCGAGCTTCGGAAGGTGGCCGCTGGCGCGGTGTGCTGCGAAGAAGCCCCCCAAGGTGGCCGCAACTTTGTTCGCGTTAGCCTACAGGGTCTACGAGTCTTTGCTGCGCGTGATCTTCATGGACTTAGGGCGCGCCGTCTGCGCCTCAGCGTCGTAGTTTTTCGCCTCGCAGATCACCCGGCAGCTCTCGTGCGCGACGCGAGGATGCTTGACAATCGGCGTGACCTGCGCGGGCGCAGCCTGTCATGGCCAGCAGCTCCATGGCCCCCGCAGTCAAGCTCCACCTTGTGGTAGTCCGGAGAGCACGGGGCACTTGCGACCACGACGTGTCTCGAGGTGCCGTCGGCGAGGGTCGCGCCGATCCCGATCGTCTCGTCGATGGAGTCGCGCATCCTCGTGCGCGAGCTAGCGGGCAAGGGGATTTCGTCGACGCCCTGACTGCTGCCGTCGCACAGCGGGCCGCTAGCCTTGATGGCTTGCCTTGACGGGAGCTTCGACCTGACGGGCCGCTCGCGCTGCAGGGCGGCGGCCATCGTGCAATTGTTCTTCAGGAGCTTGGCGCAGCGAGCGTCGCCGCGATCCACCGCGGCGAAGTGCCTGCCGTCGATGGCCTCGGCCTCGCAGACCCAGGAATTGCCTGCAGTCGGGCATTCCGCCGCGCTCGCCCACGGGCGCCCAAGCGAAACGGGAACTGCCATCCGCGTCGGCGAGATGGGATGTCCAGACTAGCGCAAGCACGGGGCTCCGCCAAAACGGCCGCGGAGGATAAGCAGGGCAGTTGCGTGGTGGAGTGGGGCGTGGGGGGGGGGGGGGAGCGGAGGGCGCGGTCGGGGAGTGGGGCAGGGGGGGGGGGGGGAGTGCGATGCCGATCGCGTCGATCCGAGGCGAGAGCCCCCCCGCTAAGGTCCGAGTCAGCAACAGGATCCGCCGCGAAAGTTCTGGAAACCCGCTGCGTTGGGGTCCAAGGGGTCGGCGAGGGGTCGGCTTGGCTTCTGGGGCATAGCAGTTGTCCACAGACGCGTGGCAGTTCACAGCGCTGCTCGCGCATGGCCTGCTGTGTTGTATTGTTGTAATTGGTATTGGTGCTCTTGTTGGTGTTATTGTTGGTGTGGTTGTTGATTTTGTTGGTGTTGGTGCTGTTGGTGTTGTTACTGATGTTGTTGTTGGTGGTGTTGTTGGTGTTGATGTTGGTGTTTTTGGTGGGCGTGTTGGTGTTGGCGTCGTTATTGCTGCTGCTCTGTTGCTGGCGTCGCTGTCGCGGGTCTGGTGCCCCCCTTTCCCCCCCTTTTCGGATCCTTGGCGTCGTCTTCATTATCCTCCTCCGTCGCCCTGCCTCGCCCCCTCTCGCGGGCCGCGGGCAGGGGGGCGCCTTGGAGTTGTTGTCCAGGTGCGGGCGGCGCCCCGCCCCTGCCCTTGCCGCTGCTGCCCCTCGCCCCCCCCCCGCCCGCCCCCCCCCCCCCCCTCCTCCTCCCCCCTCCCCCCCTTCCCCTCCTCCTCCTCCTCCTCCTCCTCCTCCTCCTCCTCCTCCTCCATCCTCCTCCTCATCCTCCTCCTCGTCTCATCTTCCCCCCCCCCGTCCTCTTCCGCCCCCCCCCCTTCCCCCTCTTTCACGTCGACCTCTTTCACTTCCTGAGGCGGGGCCGAAATCTGCGATGGGGGCGCTCGATCCCGTCGGTGGAAGAGATGCCAGCTTCGCCCTGGGATTGGAGGCGCCAGTGCTACCCCGCGGGCGCCGCCCGCCGCCGCAGCGGCAGCCGCGCGCGTTAAACGGCGGCTGCGGAGTTAAACGGCGCGCCCAGCCGCAGTTTCGACGATCGCGAGCGGCGCCCCCCTTGGGTTCCAAACAGCCCGACATGCGTTGACGACCCCCTGGGCTTTGAAGCCTGTCATTGCCGCGGCGTCGGCGCGACCCTCTCGACGCCGCGGCGCGGTCTCGGCCGAGGCGCCAGGCGCGCGGCGGAAGATCCGCGGCCTGCGATTAAACGCAGCCGCTGGCTGTTCGGCCTGCCTCTCGTCGCTGAATCAGTGGGCCCGCCGAGGCGGCGGGGCGCAGAGGGCAGGAAGGGTGGGTGCATGCGTGGATTGTTGGGCCGGTTGGAGCGGACGCTGGGAAGACGAGTGGGCTCGGAGAGCGCTGGGTCGACTTTTGAGGCTTTCGGGTTGCGCCCGCCGTGATGCGTCAAGGCCCTCCTGGATCGGGCCCTCCTTAATCTGCTGCCGGGGCACCGTGCTAGTGGCGGGCCACGCGTCTTCGGAGCGGCGATGCATGGATTCGCCTTTCTTGGTGGGCTTATGTTTCCAGGGGCAAGGCGCTTTCAAGGCCACTCCAGAGCCTTTCCCATTGCCCTTCTCAGCGCAACCCGCGGCGAGCGCGACGCTCGCGAAACCCGACTGCGCGTTGGCGAGCGCGGGGTCGGGGCCGCGGGGCGCCAGCCAGAAAGGGCACCGCAAACGTGCCATTGAGCTCGTGGCAGGATGGATCGGGCAGCGCGGCCTTAGGCGATATGGCGCGTGACGCCCATCGGGCGCCCAGGGGCCGAGGGCGCCTCTACCCCGAGTTGGCGCCTTCGCGCCCGCCGACGCCGCGGGCGAGCGACAGCGCAATCAAAAACAAAGAGCCACGCGCACATTCTTTCATCGCAATTACTTCGTGCACAGCAGGCCGCGGCCGTGCGTCGCCGCTGTAGGCCAGCGAAACATGCGGATCAAAGAGATCACGGGCGCGCAGCAGCCCCGCCTGGGCGAGAGCGGCGCAGACGCCCTGCTGGAAGTCCTCGCCGCCATGCGGGGCGGCGCGGGCGCGCGAGGCGGGGGGCGGCCAGCCCCGGGGCGAGGCAGGCGGGGGGGGGGGGGGGGGGGGGGGGCCAAATGATTCACTTTTGGGTGGGTCGTTCTGCCCCCTCCCCCCCCCCCCCTTCC
Organism: Prorocentrum cordatum; assembly: GCA_963575745.1. NCBI lineage: Eukaryota > Dinophyceae > Prorocentrales > Prorocentraceae > Prorocentrum > Prorocentrum cordatum. The sequence continues at coordinate 181,954 of CAUYUJ010018548.1, forward strand.
ACCCCGCCTGCCTCTCCCTCGGGCCAGCCGTTCGACCGCCTCCCTCTCCCGCCCCCCTTCGTCCTCGTACACCTCGTTCCCCTCTTCCTCTTTTCCCTCCTCCTCCTCCTCGCGCCGCCCCCCCTCCCTGCGCGTCCTCTTCTTTTGTTTCTCTCCCCCGCGTGGTTCAGCCAGCCTTCTCGGCCCCTCTCCCACCTCCCAGCGGGCCGCGGGGCCCCGAGGGCGGGCGTCGCATGATGTGGTCTCGAAGCTCGCGTCCTCGGGGGCCGCCTCGGGGCATGGGGGGGGGGCACTTCCTCATTGTCCCTATCATCCGCGCCTTCCTCCTCCACTTGCTCCTCTTGCCTCTCCCCTACCCCGCGCCCCCTCCCCCGCCCTCGTCGCACTCCTCATCCTCTCCTTCGTCGCCGGCAGTCTGATTGCAAGCTGGTGCTGGCTTGCCATTGTCGCGCGCGCGTGGGTGTTTGGCGTTCGCCCGACCCCGCTAGTCGGTCCAGCAGCTCGGCTGGCTCGACGTGGGACGGGGCGTCAATCTTCCTGCCGATGTGCTTGCCCTTGCTGGCGGTCTCGCTGACGGGCGCAATCTTGACCATGCCGTCGGCCGAGAAACCAAGGATCTTTCATTTCTGCTCGGCGTTGGGGTCTGCAGGCGTGTTCAGCTGGACCGGCGCGTTGGCGTGCCCACCAGCCTCCCTCGGCGAATATGCGCTGAGCCCGCCGCCGACGAGATCCCGCATCAACCCGCTGCTGGGCAGGCCGCCGTAGGCTGGAGCTTCAGCGGGCGCCGGAGCCCACGGCAAGGCAACCTCGTTCGCGATGGCGAACTGAGTGAACATCTCGACCATGAGCTTCTGCTTGATGGCCTCTGCGCTGACGATGTTCTCGCGGTGTTTCGCCTTCTTGCCGCGCAGGAAAATCGCCATCCGCACCTGGAAGTCGCCGAAGAGCTTCGCCATCGCTGCATCGACCGCGCCTCCGCCAACGACGCTGCCACCGCCGCGGGCCATGCGTCTGTCGCCAGCGACCTTGACCCACTCCTTCGCAGCTACCATATCACCCTGAGCCTTGAGCGTCACAGCCTTCCTCTTGAATATGCCGGCCAAGTCGCTCGCGTTGAAGAGCTTCGCTACATCTCCGCTGCAGTGGCTGCCAGGTGCGACGAGGGGTGCCTTGGCGATGCCGACCATGTAGTCGGAGGCCTGGCTCGTCTGCAGGGCCGCGAGCCCTCGAATCAGGGCTTTGGGAAGGTCGCGCCTCGCGGCGATCACCGCGGAGCACGCCTCGACGCACTTGATGTAGGTCGGGTCGGAACCGCCGCCGAATTTGATCACGAACTCGCCGACGTCGCGGATCTGCCCCGGCAGGTGCGCGCCGGTGGCTTCCATGTCGCGGGTGATCGCGTCGAGCTTGCAATCGTTCCACATCGCATAGTTTGCTGGAGCTTTCGAGTGAGCGGCGAACGTGGCTTGAATATGGGTCTGCTTCCTGTCTATCCCGTGGCCGACGTTGCCAGCCTCGCCCAAGAGGCTCGCCAGCTCGGGGATCGCGTCTGCGACCTGGTGCCGAATTGCGAATCAAGGGATGCCGTCCGTGGGCGGCTTGTTGCGCGAGGGGCTCAACGCCGCCACCTTTGCAGCCGGGGCCCCCGTGCCCGGAGATGCCCATTCCACCCCGAGCTCGAAACAGCTCTGCACTGCGCGCTGCATGCTAAGGGGGAGATGCATATTTAAGGCTGGGGCAGAACGAACATGTTCGGGCTGGGGTTCGGACCGCGCAACCTTCTGCCGCCATGAGCGGCCGCCCGTGCACAGACGGGGCAGGTTCGAGGAGCACCGCGTCAGCGCGCTGCGTTGACCTGCAGCGGCGGGAGCAAGTCAGCGTCGCGATCCACATGCTGCGCCTGTCCACGAGAGATAACTGGCACCAAAAGGCCGCCCGCAACTTTCGATTGAACTCGCGCGCCGTCTTGGCCCTCATCGGATCGATCTCCACGCACCTGGGCGTCTCGAGCTCGCGGTCGCTCCAGCCCTGATGCGCTATCTTCGCCGGCAGAGCGCGCGCGCCATGAGGGCCCGCGCCCATGCCCCGGCGATCGCATGGGTCGACGACGCTCTTGTCAGACCGCATCCGCCCGAAGTGCCCGAGCCCTTTGTTGAAGTGCCCCTCGCATGCGTCATCGGCTCGCGTTTCCGTCTGGCCCTTGGACTGATCATCGCCCGAGGGGTTACGCTCAGCGATCAGGCGCTCGATGTTCGCGGTGCGCTGGAGCAGCGCGGCCCCCATGTTGGGCGCTGCGCCGGCATTCCGTCGAGCGCGAAGTAGGCCGAAGGTCGGGGCCGGACAGCTCGGGCCAAAGCAGCTGCGTTCGAAGCAAAAACATCACCACCCCTCACCCTCAGACAATCGGCGCGCCAACCCACGAAAATATCAATCTGCGCCCTTCCATAATCGCCCCCCTGAAGATGGTGCAACCTGGTAAGCTAGCCTGCGCAGGGTGGATGTGCAAGTGGCCGAACATTGCTTCGGCGAGCCCCTGTAACCTGAACTATCTTGGCCACGTGCGTGGTTGCGCGCAAGTGGATCGGAAGGGAGGTAACCAGCTTCTTCGGAAAATATATCGAGTATCCTCGCAAATTGCTTACTGTTTGACAAGAAGTGGATAGCGTGACTACACTAAGTTCTGGTAGCTTGTAACCTACATTACACGTGTGATAACATGTGGCTCATCAACGCACACCGAGGTTGAACCGCGCAAACCACGCAACAAAGGGGGCGGCGTTTCAAGCAGATTTGCGCGCGCCGGCGCGGCCCGGCCCCGGATTTGCAAGACGCGCCTGCGCCGCCGGGCCGACATGTGCGCGCGCCCGCGCGGCCGGGCCCGGGTGCGCAAAACGCGCCGTATCGGCCAGGCCGGGATTTGCACGCGGCCCCGGCCAGAATGCGCAAAGCGCGCCGACGCGGCCGGGCCCGAATATATGCGATGGCGCGCCGGCGCGGCCGGGCCGACGATGAAACGCTCCGGCGCGGCTGGGCCCGAATGCGCAAAGCGCGCCGGCGCGACGCGCGAAGGCGCGGCCAGCGGGGGGGGGAGGGGGGGGGGAGGAGGAGGAGGAGGAGGAGGAGGAGGAGGAGGAGGAGGAGGAGGAGGAGGAAGAAGAGGAGGAGGAGGAGGACGGGGGAGGGGTGGGGGAGGAGGGGGGCCGGGGGCGGCGGAGGAAGAACGACGACGAGGGCGAAGGGGAGGGGGCGAGAGAGGCGGGCGAGGGGTTCGCAGCAGGAGCGCGTGCAGAACCCGCGCGGCGTTCCCCGTTGATGTATTGGCGCGCGGGGCCGTGGTTTTATTCGGCGCGTCGCCGCCGCGGGTTCGACGTCGCCCATCGCGCGCGCCCGCGTTCCCGTCGCTTCGGAAGCTAATCGCAAGCTAGTTTTAGCGACCTCGGAAATTTACTTTGTTTCCAATGTTTGTTTATCTCATTTGCTGTTTTGATCTCCAGCTGTCTGATGCCATCCGGCGCCGTGAGGCTCGGTCGCCTTGTGGCTCACATCAGGGGAAAACGAGACACCGAACCGCAAAATCAAACAGCGCGGCGTCGATCGCCCGCGCTTTCAGACCTGGGGCGGCCGAGACAATGAACCAGACAAGCAGATAACACAGCCCTCTTTTTCGGTTGCCGCCCCCGCCCCCCCCCCCCGCCTCCTCGCCCACCCCCCTCCCCCGCGCATTTGGGGGGGGCGAGACTCCGAACCGGAAGTCAAACGTCAGAGACCAAGACCGCCTTTTCGAGGAGACGCGGGGTAACCGAAACACCGTGCCAAACAATCACGCATCAAACGACAGCGTTGTAACCCCTCCGTCATGATTATGTCAAAACATTGGAGGTTTTGGGGTCCTGAAGGGACAGGGCAATATCTCCACATCATTTTCTGTTTTCGTCTCCCTTCTCCCGCGTGGCCGCCCCCTGCTCCTATTCCATCGTCTGCCCTCTTCGTTTCGCCTGCCTGATTTGCCCTCTCTCCTGCCTTTTTCCTGGTTCCCTCTCTCCCCTCCTTCTCACTGGTCATCCTATCGTCCCGGTCCTCCGTTTCTGCCCTTTTCTTGCTGCCGCTCTTCTTCTCCCCCTCTCTTCGTCCGTCCTCCTGCCCTTTTTCCTCTTCCATTTCCTCCTCTCCTCCTCCTCCTCCTCCTCCTCCTCCTCCTCCTCCTCTTCCTCCTCCTCCCCCTCCTCCTCCTCCTCCTCCTCCTCCTCCTCCTCCTCCTCTCCTCCTCCCCTCCTCCTCCTCCTCCTCCTCCTCCTCCTCCTCCTCCTCCTCCCCCTCTTCCTCCCCCTCCTCCTCCTCCTCCTCCTCCTCCTCCTCCTCCTCCTCCTCCTCCTCCTCCTCCCCCTCCTCCTCCTCCTCCTCCCCCTCCTCCTTTGCCTTCGCGCACCCCCTCTCCGAGCACGCGTATGATGCCCGAAGCAGCCGTGGAGGAGGACGAGGATGAGGTGGTTCGGGGTAGCTTAGAGGTGAGAAGTTTGGGAGGGCTCTAGGGGGTCGAGGGTCTCGAGGGTCAGAAGGTTCTGGCGACTGGTCGGTGGAGGGGCAGGAGCAGGCGTGCGAGGACGAGCAGCCACAGGAGGAACAACATGAGGAGGGGCAGGACAAGGACGGGGAGAAGGAAGCTGAGGACGGGGGGGAAGAAGAAGGGCACGAGGACGAGAACGGAGGGCGAGGATGATGCCGAAGAGGACGAGGAGGAGGACGAGTCCTGCACAGGAGAGCGCGCCGGCGTCTGACCCCCGCTCACTTCTCCAGGGAAGAGCGCCAGTTGGCGCGATCTTGCCGAGAATTCATGTGCGAGACGCCTGCGGCGGGTCGCCGGCGCACCCTCGGGAGTCATTGTGAAAAAGAGGAGCCCGGAGGGAAGCGGGCCCTGAGGTGTTCAGCCGTGTTCGGCTTCCCGCGGCCGACCAGAAGCGCGACTCGAGATGCTTTCAGCCGACCACAGGAAGCAAAAGGCCCCAGGGCCTCGAGGGTCCCCGGCTGGGGCAAGACCTGCACGCGTGTGAGGCGGTGATGAGGATGAGCAGGAAGCGGGGGGGTGTTTCAGTTGACGCTTCTGCTCTCCCTGAGGCCCCCCAGGCCTTCTAAATGCCTTTAGAAATCTTAGGAGGCGAGGGAGAAAGGGAGAGGGCGTAGGGCTTGTTGCAGCCCACAAGGGCGGTCGTAGGAGGATGGCGTTGGGTTCCCTGCCCGAGGCATAATGCTAACATGCATTGAGCAGTGCAGTCCTCGCGCTGAATGCGTGGCATCTTTGGTCAGGGAGGGGCTCGCTTCGGGGTCCGTTCTTTGGACGTACGTCACTGATCCTGCTTGCGGTCAGGATTCGCTGTGGCCAGTTCGTAATCCTGCTTCAAGTTCTTCGTGGTAAGACTTCGGCTGTAATTATTTCGCACACCCCCAGCGAGCAACAACCTCGCTGGCAGTCTTGCCTGATAGCGACGCCCGCCGTGCACCATTCCTGTTGGGTGTGTGTGGGAAAGCGCGCCAGTGGATGGCCCTGAAGACACTAAAGGGGGGGCGTGCTCGCAGAACCCCCCCCCTCCCCCCCTCAAAGGGGGGGTGGGATTTTCGACCACCCCCCCCTCCCCCCCCTTCCCCCCCTTGGCGCTGGAAATTGGGGGGGGGGTTAGAACCCCCCCCACTTGCGCCGAACAGGGAGCTGGGGAGGGGGCCTCTCGGATAGTGAGTGCAGGGTAGAGTGTTTTGAGTAGCGATTGGTGAGAAGTGGGTATTTTGAGTAGTGCGCAGTGAGTCATGAGTGGTGAGTAGTGAGTAGTGGGTAGTGGGTACTGGTCATAGTGAGCAGCGCGTCGACAGTCGTGAGTAGTGAGTAATGGGTAGTGAGTAGTGGGAAGGAAGTAGTGAGAAAGGAATGATGAGTACTGAGTAGTGAGGAATGAGTTGTGTGTGGTGAGTAGTGCGTAGTGAGTAGTAAGCAGGGAGTAGGGATGAGGGGGTAGACAGTAGCGAATAGCGAGGAGTGGGTAGTGAGTTGTGCGCAATGAGCAGAGAGTAGTGAGTAGTGGGTGGTGAGTAGCGAGTGGGAGAAGCGAGTAGGGAGAAGCGAGTAGTGATTAGCGAGTAGCGAGCAGGGCGTTGTGAACAGTGAGTAGGGAGGCGGGAGTAGTCAGGAGTCAGTATTGACTAGTGAGTAGGGAGTAGTGCGTAGCGAGTAGGGAGTAGCGAGTAGTAAGTAGTGAGTTGTGACTAGTGAGTAAGGAGTAGTGAGTAGAAAGTAGTGAGAAGGGAGAAGTGGGTAGTCGGTGGGGGGGGAGTAGCGAGTAGAACTTAGTGAGTAGTGAGTCGTGAGTAGCGAATAGTGAATAGTGACTTGCAACTAGTGAATAGCGAGTAGGGAGTAGGGAGTAGCGAGTAGTGCGTAGTGGGTAGTGACAATGTCCTACTGGGTAGTGGGTAGCGGATAGTCAGTAGTGAGTTCTGGGGAGTGCGTAGTGAGAAATGAATTGTGAATTCTCAATACTACGTAGTGGATAGTGGTTAGTGGGTAGTGAGTAGTGCTTAGTGGGTGGTGAGTAGTGGGCAGTGAGTAGTGTTTAGTTTGTAGTGACTATTGAGTACTGGGTTGTGAGCACTGAGTAGTGAGTTGGGAGTAGTGAGTACGGAGTAGGTAGCAGTGAGTAGTGAGTAGTGGGAGCGTAGTGAGTATTTAATAGTGGGTAGTGAATAGTGCGTATTGGGTAGCGAGTAGGGAGTAGCGAGTAATGGGTAGTGAGTAGCGAGTACTGTGTAGGGAATAGCGAGTAGTGGATAGTGAGTAGTGAGTTTGCGGGCAGTGCGTAGTGAGTATTGAAATGTGCGTTGTGAGTAGTGGATAGTACCTCGTGGGTAGTGAGTAGTGATTTGCACTTAGCGAGTAGTGGGTAATGAGTTGTGTGTAGTGAGTAGTGAGTGCTGAGTAGTGAGTAGTTTGTAGTCAGTAGTGAGTACTGGGTAGGGAGTAGGGAGTGGTGAGTAGTGCGTCGTGGGTAGCGAGTCGTGGGTAGTGAGTCGTGAGTAGTGAGTAGTGAGAAGTGAGTCGTGAGTAGCAGTCGTGAATTGTGGGTAGTGAGTACTGCGTAATGAGTAGTGAGTACTGTTTGGGGCTAAGTTTTGGGTTTGGTGTTCGGGTTTGGGGTTAGGCCAAGGGTGGGAATTAGTGTTCGGGGTGGTAAGGGTCGGGTTCTGGAGACCGGGGGCGCCGTGTCGAAAGGGGGGGAGGGGTGGGGGGGCTCGAATTTGGCGGCCAAAGGGGGGGACGGGGGAGGGGGGGTTCGGCCCACCCCTCCTTTTGAAAGGGGGGGGGGTCCCCGACGACGGACGGGGAAAGGGGGGAAAGGGGGGAAAGGGGGCCCGACGACGGATCGGGGAAAGGGGGGGGGGGGGTCCACCCCTCCCCCTTTGGGGTCATCCAGCGGCGCGCCTTCGGGATGTGGCTCAGCGCCAACGCCGCAGTGAACTCTGCATTCATCCGCTGTGTGAAAGAAAGGGTCCCAGACATTCGGCGCCGAAACTGTCGTCCTCTCAATGCGATGCCCGCAGAGACTCCTTTTCCCAGGGTATGTTTGTTCATCTCTGGTGGCTCTTGACAGGTCTCGGGGCCCAGACTCGGCTTCCAGACGCTCGCTGAGAATCGCGAAGCATTTACGCCTTCAATATCTCAAGGCGGGAGTCGTGGGAAGAATCCAGGCTTGCGCTCGCGCCTGCTAGGCGCGGTGGCGGACAGTTTCTTGTCCGGCGAAGCCCGTCTGTCCGCACAAGGCGGCTGCTCGGCCCGGCGGCGGACAGTTTCTTCATCAGGCGAAGCCCGTCTGTCCGCGGAAGGCTCCTGTGCTCCACAGCGTTGCCTGGCCAGTGCCATCTTGGGCGTAAGGATGGCTTGGAGGGGGTCGATGCGTACACCACGTCGTGTGGTCGGCCAGGGAGCCAAGTAGCTCGGCGAAGGAACTCGGTGTCTAGACGCTCCAGCGTCCCACGCCTTGGGCAGTCGGGGCTTCTGTAGACCGAGCCTCGTGGCCAAGCAGACCACTGGTTGTGTACTCCGAGCCCCTCCCAATGGTGCGTGGGCCCTGCAGGCCTCGGCCAGGAGAGCGGACGCACGCCATGCCAAGGCCCCGGGTGGCCCTGGCCAGGCACGGTCGTGGTGCACGGGTGCCCTCTGCACATGCTCTGGCAGGCCGTTCCCAAGAGCAGCGCGGCCGGTGCGCGGGCTTCCCTCGAAGCCGCTGGGGCGTGAGCCAGGGCGGCTTGCGCCGGCGCGGCTGGGCGGCGGCTCGCAGCCGACCGTCGATGCCGTCTGGCATGAAAATCCGAGCGCCAGGGGCATTCCCAGACCTTTGGGTCGAGGGCCGAGGATTTTTCGTCAATCGTGGGCCGATGTGTTTGCATGCGTTTCCTCCCTTCGGGGGCCCGTCTTGCCGTCGCTGCAGCTTGATTCCATGGACCATCATGTCGGAATGCGTGTGCTAGGGTGCGACTTCGCAGGAGGAAGAGGCAGGAGCTGAGACCTCTGGCGGCGCTGAGAGGATCGCCAGAGGTGTTCCATCACCTCCAGCCTGAAAAAGCAGTTGCCTGACGGACCCATCTCTATGCAGTCATGTGCAGTGCAGGGCGCGGGTCTCTCTTCACACATTGCGCGCCGCGGGGCAGTGCGGAGAAATGGTTGCCGCGGGGCACGCGTGCACGGGTGCGCTGAACTTCTTGTGGGCACGATTCGCGTGAAGGACCGCGCGAAAACGCCATCTGAGGCCACAGGTGGACCTCCTCCGGGCACGACCAGTGCGAGGCATGTTGCGAGATGGGCGCGGGGACGCCATGCGAAGCTGCCCATTGGTGTCACAGCTGGAGCTCCCAGGGCAGGATTCGCGTGACGGGTGTGTCGACATGGGCGCGGAAGCCGTTGGGCGAACCTTGTCTCTGGGCCTTCATATGGTGCTCCTTGTGGGCACGATCCGCGTGATGGGGTGTGCCGCAATGGCTGGGGGGGGCGCAGTGTGAACCCTGCCTCTGGGACCGTGGGTGGAGATCCCTGTGGGCCACGATCCGTGTGAGAGGTGTGCCGAAGTAGGCGGAGGGCGGGACGCGAACCTTACCTCTGGGACCGTTCGTGGAATTCCGTGCGGGCCATGATCTGTGTGAGAGGTGTGCCGAAGTGAGCAGGGCGCTGCATTCACTTACGGGGCATGATCCGCGTGGGGGGCGTGCCACTATGCGAGCCTTGCCACTGGGGACGTAGGTGGATCTCCCTGTGGGTCGCGCTCCCTGTAAGGTGTGTTGGCATGTGTGTGTGGGGGGGGGCAGTTGGAGCTCCCTATGGTGCACGATCTGTGTGACAAAATATGTCCTACGATATCGAACAACTTAAAACTACAACTAGAGCTTGCTAGAACCTGAGCGCGCGCGAAGCGCCCGCGTGGTTCACGTCTGTGTGTATGCATGCATGTTTGTATGCATGTATGAATGTATGTACAATTGTACACATGCGTTCACGTAAGTAACAGGTTGGTATGTCTGTACGTACGCACGCATGTATGCATGTATGTATGCAGGTGTATGTTTGCATGTATGTACGTAGGCTGGCAGGTAGGTAGGTAGGCAGGTATGCACGCATGCTTATATGTATATATATGGCTGTATGCATGTATTCATATAGGTATGTATGGATGCGTGAAAGGATGTATGCATGTTTTCGTGTACACATGTACGCATGCAAGCTCGAATGCATGGATGTATGTATGAATTGATGGATTGCCTGCACTGGTGCTCGAGGTTCGCGCGCGGTCGTAGGCTGCTGGGCATCTTGGAAGCCTCCCACCCAAGGCGCCCCTGCTCATCTTCCGCTTCCTCCTTGTTGCCCCTCTGCCTGCTGGGGAGGCAGGCATGAGGCAGAGGAGAAGGGGAGGGTGTGTGTGCGGACACGGAAGATGAGAAAGGGGGTGGAGGAGGGAGTGAGGACGAGTGAAGTGTGTGTGGAGGTGGGGTGCAGGGCACACCAGGCGTCTCACAGCTTTTTCGAGTGCTTGCCACCGCGGTGTCGCCTTGGCGCTCGACAGCTCCATCGCCTCCAGCAGCGTCCCTCGCGGCAAAGAGCTGGACAGCGTGCTCCAGCGGGACCCTAGGCTGTCCCAGAGCATCCGTCACTGGCTCACGGGGACCACCAAGCAACACTGGTGGGACGACCCAGCTGACGGCGCCCACCGCATTCGAGCTAGCAGCGGCGTGGGCCAAGGGTGCCCGCTTTTCGTGGCGCCCTTCGCAGTAGGCATTGCGGACGCGCTGGACAGGCTCTACCTGTACCTCCAGGCCTTCTCGCCCTCGTGCAGTGTGTTCAGCTACCTCGGCGATTTCGTGGGCTTTGCACCGCCAGAGCTCACAGAAACCACACAGCTCGTAACTGGCATCGTTAAAAAAAAGTGCGGGGATGGGCCTCACGAGAGCGCCCAGGATCGTATCCTTCAACCATCTTCCTCGTGCCTATCCTCGAGGCTGAGCGCTGTGGGCGCTGCTGCCCCTCGCGAGGCGTTTTGCCCGCGGAGGTCCTCTTCCGCCCTGCCATCGTCGTCTTAGTTGCCTCGTTGTTTCCCCTCCTCGCGCACGCTGCGATTACCAAACAGACCGAACAATCCCTCCCCTCCGTTTGATCGTTGCCTTCTTCCCCCTGTGTTCTTCTCGTGGTCTTGGTTCGCGCCACCTCTCCGTTCCCTCATGCCGTGCTTTCCCTCTCGTGGCATTACCCTCTTCCTTCATGTGTCATATAAGGTACCCCCTTTCCCTCGCTTCTCGATTCGCATTGCCTTTCGGCTCCCGCTCCTGCTCCTCCCCGCGGTTCCCGATTCCCGCTTTCCTCTCCCCGCCTCCCCCCCTGAAAACAGGAGGAGGAGGAGGAAGAGGAGGGAGATGAGGAGGAGGAGGAGGAGGAGGAGGAGGAGGAGGAAAAATAGGAGGAGGAGGAAGAAGAGGATGATGATGATGAGGAGGAGGAGGAGGAGGAGGAAAACGGGGTGAAGGGGGTGCTTTGCTACCTCCTCGCCCTGCGGTTTCCTTGCTTGTCCCTCCCGTTTGCGGGTCTCTTGCCGGCTTGGCCCTGCGGGTTCCTCGCCCTCTTCCTCCTGCCGGTTCCTTCTTCCCTGCCCCTGCTCCGCTTCGCTCTGCCCCGCTCCTGGCTTCGCCCCTCTCCCTTCCCTCCCTGGGTTCGTCCCCCCTTGCCCGTGGGCTGGGCGCCCCCGCGGGCGTCCCCCCCTCGTTCCTGGGCCGCCGTGCTCCCTCGGGCGTCGCCGCGCGCTCCCGGCGTGTTTTCTTTTCCTCGCTTGCTCATGCGGTTCGACGCGACCGGTCTGCGCCCGCGGCGCGACCTGTGGAGGCAAAAGATTAGGAAGAGGAGGAGGAGGAGGAGGAGGAGGAGGAGGAAGGGGAGGAGGAGGAAAAGGAGGAGGAGGAGGAGGAGAAAACAGGTGGTGATCAAGTGCGGCGGTGGCCACGAAGGCGGGCCTCCCCTGAGTCCAATATAAGTCGCCGCCGGAGCCGTCGTCCGAGGGGAGACCGGTTGAACACATATTTAATTCCAGGACCCCCAGCCAGCGAGAGGCCCGTGCGGTCGCAGTTTTGATGAACAGTTGAATCCGTTGTGGTCTTCACAAGAAGACGCAGCAACACGCGCGCGTGTTTGTTCGAGTCATGGGGTGGCGACGCCATTGTTTGTTCCATACTTTCTCGGAAATTCGATTATGAGATCCACGCGAAGCCTAAAGAGTTGGTTGGGTTCCGACACTCGCGCACGACGGCGCGCGCGTGTGGACTTCTCTTCCGTTGTTTACAAGCCTTGGTTGCAAGTGGTTCTTGGTATTTGATGGTCCTTAATAAACAGGCGCGCGCATTGTATTATGTGACACGGATGACGGGGGGTCGATACCGTCTGGGCTGGAAAGATTTGAGCTCATACGGAAAATTCGCGATGGGAATACCATATGTAATTGGTAATGTCCCAAGGGAAAGCTAAGGCCTGTTGGGGGGGATGACTTTATCCCGTGTTTAAGACGAAAGCGAATTCATTTATGTACGGCGGCGGAACACATACTATTTCATCAGATCCGTCACGCGGCAAAGCCGGCAGGCAAGACACATTCTTCTCCATTGCGAACGCCGTTGGGCAATTCGGGGGGCTTGAACAAATACGATCACGTCTGTGTGTTTCATCACACGGCAGCGCGGGGGCCGAAACACCTTTTTCATTCTCGTCGCCATGTGGCCGCGCAGGGGGGCGAACCAACTTCAAGTGTACGCGGGAAGTCACGTGGCAACAAGAAGTGGCCGAGAACATATCATGTTTTTTTGGTTCGGACAATGTACGGGTCCATCTTGCTCGCCACGGGGCAATGCAGGCGGCTTGAACAAACAGTATGCTACTGGATTCGTCACGTGGCAGCGCAGGGGGCCGACAAAAAAAGATTCCATTAGTCGCCACGTGGCAGCGCAGAGAGGCGAACCACATACACGTCTACGCTGTACGCCACGTGGTAACGCAATATCCGTCACGTGGCAATGCAGGAGGTGGCTGAGGGAGGGGGGGTACTAAAACGACAATTCTAATATACTTGGCACGTAGTCTTCCAGGAGGGCGAACACGCATTATCCCATTTCGTCGTCGCTCGGCAACACCAAGGGACAGAGAAAATACGCTTGTACTCTCTTCGTCAAGTGGCAATGGAGGGGGTATACATAAAAATGAAGTCCAGGGGCGGTACCGATCCGTCACATGGCAATGCAGGGTGTGTGTGGCGGAACAGTCTGATTTGTTGTACGGCGGAATGGGATTCCTTTCTGATCACCCATACCCATACACACATACACATTTGCACGCACCCACGCACCGTGTATATATGTACGTATATATATATATATATATATATATATATATATGTATAGATTGACCAGTTTATCCGTCAAGTGGCAATGCAGGACGTGCAGTCAGTAAAATGGTATCCTAGTCTGTTCGGCACGTGGCAACGGAGGGCAACGGCAACATGCTATCCCACTCTCTCGCCACGTGGTAACCAATACGGCTGCACTCCTCATATGTCACGCGGCAGTGCAGGGGGGACGAAAACAATACATATTGCAATATATGATGTCAGTGTTGTTGAACTCTCATTTCTGAAAATAATTATTGTTGATCCCCCCTCACCGGTGCATACTGTTCTTTCTCAACCAAAGTGTGCCCCTCGACGCTCGCACCCTGTTTTTTGACTGGGAAATTCATGATGCTCAAACTGTGCCCCTGGCCCCCGGGTTACAACAACAACGGCTCCCGCTTGAGATTTCCTCACGATTTAGTTAGGACCCCCGCTCCCGCCTGAGACTTCCTCGCATTTTATTCAGGAATCGCGCTCTCGCTTAGGACTTCCTGGCAATTGATTTAGGAATCGTTCTCTCGGCGCTCTGGAGTCGCGCTCTCGCTGGAGACTTGCTTGCAATTTGCTTAAGAAAAGCGCCCTTGCGTTGGAATTTCCCTTGCGTACTCCCAACACTCAGGCACCCAGGAGTCGCGCTCACGCTTAGGACTCCCTCACAGATTATTTAGGAAACGGGATCTCGCTGCCTTTCGTGGCCCCGTTGAAGCCCTTCGTGGCTCCCTCGCTGCCCTTCGTGGACCCGTTGCAGCCCTGCGGGGCCCCCTCGCTGCCCTTCGTGGCCCCGTTGCAGTCCTTGTGGCCCCCTCGCTGCCCTTCGTGGCCCCCTTGCAGCCCTTCGTGGCCCCCTCGCTGCCCTTCGTGGCCCCCTTGCAGCCCTTCGTGGCCCCCTCGCTGCCCTTCGTGGCCACCTTGCAGCCTGCTTGCAGCCCTTCGTGGCCCCCTCGCTGCTCCTCGTGGCCCCGTTGCACCCCTTCGTGGCCCCCGTCTTTGCCCTTCGTGGCCCAATGTATGTATTCCCTTCGTGGCCCCCGCTCGTTCGCGCTCGCTGTCGCCCTTGTGGCCCCCTCGTTGCCCTTCGTGGCCCCCTCGCTGCCCTCAGTGGCCCCGTCTTTGCCCTCCGCGGCCCAATGTATGTATTCCCTTCGTGGCCCCCGCTCGTTCGCGCCCGTCGTGGCCCCATGTGCATGCTCTTCGTGGCCCCGCTGTCGCCCTTTGTGGCCCCCTCGCTGTCCTACGTGGCCCAGTTGCTACCCTCAGTGGCCCCGTCGTTGCCTTCGGTGGCCCGGCATTATCTGCCCTTCGTGGCCCCCGCTCGTTCGCGCTCTTCGTGGCCCATATGCATTCCCTTCGTGTCCCAGCTGTCGCCCTTCGTGGCCTATTTCGTGACCTTGGTGGCCCCACTGTCGTTCTCGCTCTCGCTCTCGCTTTCGCTCGTCGTCGTCGTCGTCGCCGTCGTCGTCGTCGACGTCGTCGACGTCGTCGTCGTCGACGTCGTCGTCGTGGTCGGTCCCCTGTCCGTCCCTCTTGGGGTCGGGTTGCCGCCGATCAGCGCTGCCGCTGACCAGGTCGACGGTCCGCGGCCGCCCCGCCGCTTGCCGGGGCCCGCCCGGCCTGCAGGTAAGAAAGGTTTACCCCACAAAAGGGGTACGATCGAAGACGAAGAGGGCTGGTATCGAGGGTTTGGGAAATACGCGTTCACGGACATTCGAGCAAATAAGAGCGAACAGTCTTAAAATGATTGTTGTTGCTATTGTTGTAGAAACTGTTCTTTTGAAAAACATGTTGCTATGCTTGTTGTTTGATCCGTGCCGAGCGTAATGTAACAGTAGTTCCCGGGCCCTCCGTGAAGCACACTGTCTGAACAGGATCGCAGGCTAGTGAGTTGGTTGGTGGATTTCTTAGTTGATGGCTTGCCCGGTTGGCTGGTTGACTGGTTGGCTGGCCGGTTGGTTGGCCAGTGAGTTGGTTGGTTGGTTGGTCGATTGGTCGGTTGGTTGTTGGGCTGGTCGGTTGGTTGGCAAGTCGCGTGCCCACCCCGCGGGATCGAATCGCCTTTTTCCCACGTTTAGCTACAACTTAAAGCGCACGCGTCGACGAGCGGGGTCCGAGGGCAGCATCCGGCATGTATGTTTCCAGGGCTTGAGGAGTTATCCCCACCCGAGCGCCGCAGACCGTACGTCGCGCCGAACCACGGGGGGAGGCGACCCAGTAGAGGCAAACCCATCTATCCTGCATTGTTCCCCACATTGTGGCGCAGGCGTCGGCGCTTCACAACTGGAGCTGCGTCTGGGAGGCATGCTTTGGGAGACGGAGTGCCCGCGCCCACCGTTTGCCGTCCTGCGCCTAGGGCTTCGGGCTGAGAGCCTGCGTTGACCAGCACATTCCTGCGCACTTCTCAGATGGGTCGGAACGTCCGGGGCCACGAGGGGTCACACCAGAATGATTGATTGTCTGAACACAAGAATGGATTTTGAAAACTACCAGCTGAATTCTTATGACCCTGACACTAAGAATTGCTAAAACCCTAAGCCTTGTCCGAGTCGGACTGATCCACGGCCAACTCCCCCCTTTCCAGTTTCGGGAGCTCAGACCTAAATAATTCTTGACGCTTCGCGCATCCCCACCAGCCCATCCAGACAGTATTGGAGACTTTCTTGAGGCCTTTTGGAGGCTATCGAGAGCCATGTTCGGCTAGAGGATCTCGGAGCCTATCGATCCATGCTCAGCTATCGTGGCCCGTCTTGTGGCTGTCTTGCGGCCTCTTGTCGGAGGCTATCTGAAGTCTTGCTCGACCTCCTGGGACCATCTGGGGGGTAGGAGGAGGAAGAGGAGGGGGAGGGGGAGGAGGAGGAGGATGAGGAGGAAGAGGAGGAATCTGAAAAAGAGAGAAGGAGGAGGAGGGGGAAGAGAAGGAGGAGGAGGAGGAGGAGGAGGAGGAGGAGGAGGAGGAATGCGGCACGAGGAAGATGGGAAGGAGGAGGAGGAGGAGAAGGAGGAGTGAAGGAGTGGACGATGACAAGGAGGAGGAGAAGTCGGACTTTGGAGGTCAGTTGTTGTGCGAGATCCTTGATGGACGACGAAGGCCATCTTAGGGGCTCTCTTAGGACCCCTAAGGCCCTCCTGAGGCTTTCTCGGGGGGTCTGGGAAGCCTCTTGGGGCCATCTTGGCCCCCATGAATCAAACAGAGGGGGGGGACTTGAGGTCCCCCCCCCGGGAGGCTCAAGCAATGGCGCCTTGAGGCATTCTTGGGGGGCCGCTCTTTGGGGGTTGGAGCCATTTTGGCCTCTTGGAGGGGGGTCCTTGGAGAACTCGGAGGGCACTTGAGGCCGTGTTGGGGCCGTCTTCAGGCCTCTTGGATGTTTGCCGGAGGCTATCTTGAGCCATCTTGAGGTATCTTGAGCCATCGTGGAGGCCATCGTGGGCTCTCTGAGGCCCTCTTGGAGCCATCGTGGATCACCTCTGGCGCTCTAACCCCTGGGACCCCCTCCTCCCAGGACCAGGCGAGGGGGTAGGGGTAGGGGGAGGGGTCAAGACCCCCTCCCCGCCCGCAAGCTGTCTCGCTCACTCCCACCGGCCCTCCCAACACATACGTAGCACCCGAGTCTGGCCCGAGCCTGAGCATATTCAGCAGTCGTCTTTGGATGGGCAGCTACTGGGGGCTAATCCGCCGCCGCCGCCGCCTCCGCCGCCGCCGCGCCGCCGCCGCCGCCGACGCCGCTGCCCGCCGCGCCGCCGCCACGCCGCCGCCGCCGCCCGCCGCCGCCGCCGCCTGCCGCCGCCGCCGCGCCGCTGCGCTGCCGCCACCGCCGCCGCCGCCGCCGCCGCCACCGCCGCCGCCGCCCCCGCTGCCAAACCGCCGCCGCCGCTGCCGCTGCCACCACCGCCGCCGCCGCCGCCGCCGCAGCCGCCGCAGCCGCTGCCGCCGCCGCCGCGCCGCCGCAGCCGCCGCCGCCGCCAAGTGTACTCTGTATTGTTTTTTGACAGGGTTGGTGGTGGGGGGCCGCATCGGGTTGGCTGCGCATGTTTCGAACTTGGAGGCAGAGAGTGTTTTGTATGGTTGTTTTTCAAGGAATGGTGGGGGAGGGTCGTCATGGTCTCTGGTTGGCCCCCAGTCGCCTGGGGGACGGGGTGTTTATTAATAGGGAACAGTGATCCAGCTACCCATCCGCCCGCAAACCGTCTAGCTCACTCCCACCCGCCCTCCCAACACAAAAGTAACACCCGAGCCTCAGCATGTTCAGCGGTCGTCTTTGGAAGGACAGCTACTGGGAATCAAAGCCGACCCCATGTGCGCGACGCTTGGGCGAGGTGCGCCACGCGTGCCAGGGGCGCCACGCGCGCCAGGCACAACCTGGGGCCCGAACGTGCCAGGCACGCCTGGTGCGCCAGATGGCCACGTGCTCCGCGTGCGCCAGGTGTGCCGCATACTCCAGCCGCGCCAGGTGCGCCATGTTCGGGACACGTGCAGAGTGCGTCGGGTGCGCCTGCGCACGTGACAACACCCGTCGGAAAACATGTCGGCCCCCGCCAGCCTGTTCGAAAACCAATGCCCATCATTGTGTCGTGGGCCTGCGCGCAGCAAGCCATGCGCCACCACCCCCGCGGCCCCTGCCAAAAATCGTTTGACAGTGATCGCGGGGTGTCCGCGCAGGAACCAGATTTTGCCGCGAGGTGCATGTTGTATTTTTTCTTCTCAGGGACGGTCGCCTTGCGCACGGCAGGGAATACGAAGGCACCCCGCCGCCCCTGTCAAAAACAATACGAAGTGTTCGAGGGCCTCACGAACATGATTCAAGCCTTTGCGCCGAAGTGTACGCTGGATTGTTTTTTTGACCGGGCTGGTGTGTGGGGGGGGGGCCGAGCGTGCCAGGCACGCCTGGTGCGCCAGATGCGCCACGTGCTCCGCGTGCGCTAGGTGTGCCTGCGCAAGTGACAGCACACATCGGGAAACGCATCGATCCCTAACCAGCTTTGTCGAAAACCAATGCCCATCGTTGTGTCTGGTGGGCCTGCGCACAGCAGGCCACACGCCCCCCCCCGCCGTCCTTGTCAAAAGCTACTTGACAATGATCGCGGGGTGGCCGCGCATGAGCCAGATTTAACCGCGAGGTGCGTTTTGTATTGCGTTTCGTCAGGGATGGTAGCCCTGCGCGCAGCACGCAATATGCTGACATCCCCGCCGTCCCTATCGAAAAGAATTACAAAATGCTCGCGGGCCTCGCGAAAATGACTCCAGATTTTGCCCCCAAGTGTAGTTTGTATAGTTTTCTGACAGGGGTGGTGTGGGGAGCGCGCCGGGTTGGTTGCGCATGCTCCGCAGTTGGAGACAGAGTGTGTTTAGTTGTGCTTTTTGATAGGGACGGTGTGGGGGGTGCGCATGGTTCCTGGTTGGCTGCTGGTAGCCTGGGGGAGGGGGTGTATATCAGTAGGGAAAATGATAAACCCCTCCCCCGAGCATGGGAAGGAGGGGTCCTGGCAGGCAGAGATAGAAGACAAAATCCGTTAAACCACTCACGCCCTAAAGGGCTGGTGGGATTCAGCGCTGAAACCTGCGACGGAACACAGGGATCTCTCGCCCGGACCTTGGCTGGACAGCGGCCGCCTCGGCCGCCAGCGCAGGGCACACCGCACATCGCCCTGTCGATTTCGGTCCTCTCTGGCACCGGCAGCGGGCCAGGACCGGAGGGTTGTGCGTGTGACGAAAAGTGTGGCTGAAAGCACCGACAATGTATTCTCTTCATCTGCCAGCTGGTGCCTGAGCTTGCTGGCTTAGACTTGCAGCGGGCCTTGAACACCAACCCAGGACGACAGTCTGAGCAGTAGGCGCCGCACTCGAAGCCAAAGAAGATCGCATAGCGCTCTTGCCATGGCGTCTCGATCGCACAATTGACCAGCGCACGACGTCCAAGGTGTAAGAGCCGTGGGCGCATGATCAACAAAAGAACCCCCGCCTCCTCCGTCACCAGACCCACTTGGAACTCCACCAGCTCCTGAGCCTGCTCTTCACCGATTCCGTCGGGCGGTTGAGCAGCAGGCTCGTAGGAATCCTGGGGCCCTGGCGTGGGCGCAAGGCCGATGCTGTCCAGCCTGCGCTCCGAGCTCCCAAAACGCAGTGCCTCGGGCCCACGCTCCCTGCGGCTGCCGACATCCACCCGCGTTTCCTCTTGGCCCCCTCATAGCGTGCTGCGCCGCCTGGAGCACACGTCGAGTAGATTTTTCTTGCATTGACAGCAATTGATTATCTTTTTGTTGCCAGGCCCTCGATGGTTCAAGTGCTCGCACGTTGACTGAACTCGGCGGCGTCAACCTAGGCTGAAAATCCGATGGCACTTGGTGCTGCTGGCCTAGCTGTCACAGGTTTGCCGCACGTTCCGCCCTTCAGCGAGGCAGGCGCGGACCTGGAGGCACATGGGGCCCTCCACTTCACAGACTGGGAGAGCGGAGCAGCGCCGTCGGGGGAGAGCTCTGGCCATTTGCGCAACTGTCAATCGCTCGAGAGCCGCATGGCGTGCATGGCTATCAGGAGGAGGAGGAGGAGGAGGAGGAGGAGGAGG
>CAUYUJ010018549.1:0-85000 GCA_963575745.1 Prorocentrum cordatum
CTGACGCGCGAGTGCCCGGAACGGTATGGCTTGGCCGTGAAGGAGGCGCGGAAGCGCGAGACGGATGCCGGCGGCGCCCCGCCCGCGCCGACCCCGGCCATCGCTGCCGCGCGCAAGGCGCGCGTGCCCAGGCTCCAGCCCGAGTATGTGGCCCTCCCGTGTGGCGAGCGCCGTCCTCTGCGGGCATTTAAAGAGGCCCCGGAGGCTCTCCCGCCGTTCCCGTGCCGCCTCTGCGACAAGAACTACGCCACGCATGCCGGCTTCATGACGCACGTGCACGAAAAGCACCACGGGTGGCCGGAGTATAGGAAGCGCTTGTTCTACCTGGCCGAGCAGTGGCCCCAGCAGGACGACGACGTGCGGCCCGTGAGGCCCCAGGAGTGGCGGCAGAGCGTGGAGGCCTTCTCTGAGCACCTCGTCACGGGGTCTCACGACTGGCCGGCCTGCGCAGCGCCCGCCGATTCGGGGGAGGCCGCCGCCGCCGCTGCCGCGCCGGACGCGCCGCGCGCCTGGTGGAAGCCGCCAGGCGCGGACGGGGCCGTGCCGCCCGCGGGCGTGGACAGGCCGCCCGTGGACTTGGACGCGCTGGGCGCTGCGCCGGCGGCGTCGGACGTCGAGGGGCCCGAGCCCGGGCAGAGTCGCCGCGCCGTGCGCTCGAGGGTCGCGTGCTGCGTCTGCGCTCGTCTCCACTGGGCGGACGAGCTGCAGCGCGTGCACTACTGGCAGCAGCCGGACGGCGCCGGGGAGCGTTCGCTGCTCTGCGACCAGGTGCCGAAGCCGCCCGCGCGCGCCGAGCTCGAGGCGGCGAGGGGAGAGGCATCCGAGGCCGCGGGCGCGCAGGCGCAGGCCATGCGCCAGACGCAGCGGCAGCGCGCCCACGCGCTGCTGGACCCGGCACGGTACCACGCTCGGTGGCGCTTCGTGCGCGAGGGCCCCAACGGCGTCGAGCGCCCGGGCGGCATCCCCCTCGAGGAGCTGGAGGCGTCCGCAGTGCGCGACCCTGGCCAGACGGGAAGCTGTGGCTCTTGCACAAGAAGTGCTTCAAGATTGACAGGCGCGAGTCAGACGGGGTGCTCGTGGCCGACGCGAAGCAGAAGGTGCCCATCAGCGCAGGGTGTCACGGCGCGCTCTCCAAGAGGTTGCCCACGATGCCGCCCTGCGCGCTGGCCAACGATCTCTGGATCGGTCGGCTGCCACCGCCGCTGCGGAGTCTCACGCTGGGCGCGAAGCTTCTGCTGCCCATCGCGCGGGGCATCGTGCGGCGTTTCAACTGCAAGGCCGACTCTGGTGAGTGGGCTCCGATCGACCAGAAGATCAAGGCGTACGTGGGGAACTTCGTGGCGTTCCCGCAGGCGGACTGCGGCCGGCAGGTGCTGTCGCTGCCGCCGCGGGAGAGCGACCTCGTCGAGTTCGTGCAGATTGTCTTCGCGGGGTCCGACCCCGCCACCCTGCAGAAGGAGCTATTGGAGGAGCTCGGCGTGCCCCTCGCCGATTTCAAGCGCGCTTACGAGTACCTCCGCGACACGAACGAGCAGTGCGCCGCGGTGCGGTGGGACGAAGAGGCCGCGCAAAACTTTGCGGACCCCGAGGGCGACGGCGATGGCGACGGCTCCACGCTCCTGGGCCTGCCTCGCTGTCTCGCGGCGTGCGTGGCCGTGGGGGGTAAGGGCGGCGACGCTCGCCAGGAGGGCCCGGCCGAAGCCGTGCAGCCCGGCGCGGGCTCGGCCCCGCCGAAGCGGACGAGTGCAGGCGCAGCGAGCGCGGAGGGCGAAGCGAACGCGGCGGCTGACGGCGGGGGCGAGGCAGGGGGCGGGTGCGGGGATCCCACCGGTGAGGACGCGGCTGGCGCTGGCGGGGAGGATTCAGAGGGCGACGAAGGCGAGGCTGGTGAGGGAGAGGGCGGCGAGGGTGTCGAGGAGGGCGAGTACTGCGCCGCCGTCGCGGACGCCGACATGCTGGCCGATCTGGACAAGCAGTTGCAGACCGTGCACCTCAGCCTCCAGAAGGCGGAGGTGATTGCGCGCGAGAAGCGGCGTGTGGAGGCACTGACGCGGCAGTTCGACGACATGGAGAATTTCCAGGACCGAGATTCCGACCTGCGCTTGGCGGAAGCCGCGAAAGAGGCCCACAAGGCTGCGAAGGCGCTCACCAACTGCAACAAGGTGGCGCTCACGAAGAAGCTGGAGCAGACGGAGCAGAAGATTCAGGCCACGCGGCCTCCTCCGGGAGTCGCCGGGAAGCGCGCGGCCGGTGGCGGCGGCGGCGGCGGCGGCGCGCCGGCCGGGGGCGCTGAGGGCGGGGGGGCGAGGCGCGCGGTGCGGGTCGTCGTGCCCACTGGAACCGAGCCTGTCAGCATGTTCTCCCCCGGTTTCTGGAGTGCTTTCGACCCCGTCGCGTTTCCCTACGGCGACGGCGTCTTCGGACTCGACAGGGAGGCGAAGTTGACGTACGACGAGTGGTGCAGGTGCCTCATGGCTCGCGAGGAGCTCGAGTACGAGGTCCCTGACGACGTCTCGGCGCCCGACGCTGCGCGGGCGCCCGCGCCCGACGCTGCGCGGGCGCCCGCCGCGTCTGAGTCGCCCGTGCCGCGCTGGCGTCGCCACGCGGACCTGCTCACGGCCCAGTATTGCCTCTGGCGCAGAAAGGCTATCATTCAGTCGGCTAGGTTATTCGTGCGCAAGCAGCGTCTGGGGGAAAGCATCGCGGACCTCGCCGCACTGACGCCGGAGGATCTGGCGCAGGTCGTGGCCGTGCTCGGCAGGGGGGCGGGCATCAAGGAGGCCCTGGGCCTCGAGGGCTTGCCCCGGAACGTCAAGAGCGCGCTGCGCAGCATGCTGCTCAGCAACCGTGATGTCGTCGGGTCCGACGCGCACCGGACCACGCTGCGGCACATCAGTACCAGCTACACCCGGCTCTTCGGGCCTCCCCTGGTGTTCACGACGCCGAACATCGCGGACACTCGGAACCTGATGGTGTCCCTGATGTACGAGGGCGCCTCCGAACAGCGATGGCGGCTGCTGGAGGAGACTGCTCCTGTGATGCCCTCAACGCGGGACATGCTGCGGCGGGTGGCCGCTGACCCGGTGTCGCAGGCCATGGTCACGAACCTCATGCTGGAACTGTTCCTGGAGCATGTCGTCGGCGTCACGCGGCAGCGCGGGGCCACGGGCGTCTCCGACGGCGTGGCCGCCACGGGGGCGTGTGGAGCGTTCGGGCTCGTCCGCGCGTTCTTCGGACCCGTGGAGTCGCAGGGGCGCGGCGGCATCCATCCGCACATCCACCTGTGGCGCCTGCACCCGATGACCGGCGCGTTCCTCGCGAAGCTGCGCGCGGGGGACGTCGAAGGCCTCGAGGAGCGTCTGAGGAGGTGGAGGGAGGCCGTGCTCGCCAGGGTCGGCAGCGTGCAGTTCGACGCGGCGGAGGAGGTGGGCCGGCAGCTGGGCTTGGACGGGCCGGACCGTCTGCCGCCGCTTCCGCTCGGCCCGCGGGATCGACGTCTCGCGTTCGCGGACGGGAAGCGAGAGGAGAGCGACCTCCAATTGAAGTACGATACCATCGCTGGCGCCTCGCGTCGTCAGCTCGGGAAGTTGTGCAAGAGGGCGTACGAAGAGGGCCGCCGCTCCGTCCGTGCTGACAACCAACTGTCCACAGAAGAGCTGCGGAATCAGGTTGCGGCCATGATGAACGTCGATCTCGTGGAGGAGCGGGCGATGCTGGAGCAGCAGCCCGCAATAGAGGGTCCGCTCCGGCAGCGCCCGTTCGCGCCGCTGGCAGATCCAGAGCCCGATCCCCATGAGCAGCGGGCACAGTACCCGGCGGTATTTGGAGAGCCTCTCACGGGTGCGCACGTGACGCTGCAGCCGCAGTACCGCCGCAAGCCTGCGTACCGCGTGGTGCGCGCGGACGGCGCCGCGGCCATGCACTTTGCTGAGTGCCCGGGGGATGAGGCGCGGACCTGGGCGCGCTGCTTCGCGCGGGACGCGCGCAAGTGTATCATCCGTGGCCACCTGCACAGGTGCGGTCCCACGTGCTGGAAGCACAAGACGAACGACGATGTGCCTCAGCACTGCAAGGTGTGCCGGCTCGGCTTCTACCACGAGTACGAGACTGCGGTCTACAGCCACCCGTCCAGGAAGCGTCCTGCCGCCGCCTTCGTCTGGCGGCGCCTGCGCAAGGGGAAGGATTTGGTGCTTCCGGAAGATGCGAAGGTTCAGTACGCGTGCGGTCCGTTGGAGGAGGGGGAGTGGAACCCTCCTGGCGAGCGCCTGGATCTGGACGACGTTCCGGCTGAAGGCTACGGCCCGTGGCCGCACCGCTGCAACCGGTACGGCAGAGCTGGTCGCGTCGACGTGGTGCGGTACCACCCGTACCACGGGAGCACGAACCCTGTGGGCCAGGTGTGTCTGCGGAGCAACCTGGACGTCCAGTGCCTGGACCGCGTGGTGCTCGACCTGCCGGGCGACGACAGCGTCGGGGGCGCGCCCGCCAGCGACCCTGTTGTGCCGCCGCCTCCGGAGCCCGGTGCGTTCGCCGAGCCTGTCGGCGAGGCATCGGACGCGCTGGCTGGCGCCGGGACTGGCGGCACCGGTTGCGACGAGGGCACCGGGCAGAGCGGAGGTTCCACGGGTTCCGGGGCGTCGGCCGCAGCGCAGGGCGGGGGCGGGGCGGCCGAGGGGGCGGCGCGCGCGGCTGCGGCGGGGGGCGGGCGCGTGCCCGTGGGGCGCCGCCTCGGCCTGCCCAGGGGAGGAGGTTTGCTCGGCGGGGCGCCGACCACGATGGACGATCCGAACGCGGGGGATATCTGGGGCTTCAGAGAAGAGGATGACGAGCCGTGGGATTTGGCCGATGCGTATGGCTTGGATCCGCCGCCTCCGCCGACGCCGGAATTCGAGGACATCGCTGGGTTCAGCGCGGCTTCGTGTTACGACGGCAGCCGGCCCGGGTTCGTGTTCAAGAAGGGGGAGCAGGGCCTGGGCTACTACAGCGACCGGCGCGCGGAGCGCGAGCTGCCAGAATCAGCCGTCGAGACAGAGCCGAGGTCGCGGGCGCCAGGCCGCGCCGCGTCGCGCGCGGCGGCGTCTGGCAGCCCTGCATCGAGCGCGCCCGCGTCGCCCGCCGCCGCCGCAGCTGCTGGCGCGAGCGGCAGCGGTCCGCCCGGCAGCCTGCGGGAGCACGTGTTGCACTCGCTGGAGGCCGTGTTCATGGACGCCATCAATATGGCGCACTACCAGACGGACTACACGACCAAGGCGGGGCCGATCGCGGGAGACCTCGGAGTGCTGCACGCGCAGAGCACCGGGTTGGAGTGGCTCCGACTCCAGCAGAAGGCGGAGCGGGAGGCGGATGAGGCGGCGGAGGCTGAGGGCGAGGAGGACGTCGACGGGGCCCGGGCCGCTGCTGCCGCTCGTCGCAGCGGCTGGGGCGGAGTGCTCGACTCTGCCAGGCGAACTGTCATCAAGCTCACGACCAGCTCGCACCGGGCGCTCCTGAAGAAGCTGCCCGAGATGATGTTCCAGATGCAGTATGGCCACGAGTGCTATTGCTCCCATGACACCTGGACTCTGTATTGCAAGGGGATCGTGGCGCTGGCGTTCCAGGCAAGCTCCGCCGTTCATCAGAAAAAGGACGACTTCTGGACCGACCCGCGCGCAGACCACATCGAGGTGGACCAGCCGGCCGCGGGAGAAGTGGACGGCGAGGGGGGCGGCGGTGTCATGGATGCGCTGGACGAGGCGCGCGCAACGCTGCACGCCCGTGTCGTCGACGGCGTTGTCGGGGAGGGCGCGGCTGCCGGTGCTGCTGGGGGGGGGCAGCCCGAGCAGGAGCAGCAGCAGGGTGTCGAATACAGCGCGCGGCTGGACCACGACATGAAGATGGACTGGCTGCATCGCGGCGACAGGGAGCCCCTGAAGTCCATGGGCATGTACCATTACGCCATGTACGTGTACACCGCGCAGGCCAACCCGCTCCACTTCGACCCGCAGGACTTCGAGACGTACGCGTTCGCGGACACGCACCCGGCCGCCGCCTCCCGAGTGCAGAAGCTCCGCGTCGGCGCGCCGTTCAGGGTGCCCAAGTTCTTCGGCTTCACGATGCCTTCGAAGGAGAAAGACCCAGAGGTGAACGCGCTGTTCAAGTCTGTGATTTTCCGTCCGTTGCAGCCGGCTGAGAAGGGGGCTGCGGCCTGGGCGCCCTACAGGGCCGGTGTCAACGCGGTCGGGAAGCATCGGCCTGCCTGGGAGGAGTGGTGGGCGAAGCAGGTGGCGTTGTCCAGGCAGTACGAGGAGTGCGAGCGGCGAGCTGGAAAGTGGTTCACGATCGAGGACATTGATCTGAAACGCGGCTCAGAGGAGGGCCCGGGCCATTTTGCACAGCAACCCAGCGCCGCCGAGTTCATGGCACGCTGGACCGTCCAGGTCGCGACGAACCTCGACGTGGAGGCGGAGGCGAAAGGGCGGCCGCGAATCAAGATCCGTCCGGAGGCCAAGGATTTCGAGGAGTCTGCTGAGCTGCAGGCAGTGGGGAATCGGCCTGCCGGGGAGGCGGACGAGGAGGAGGGGGCGGGCGCCGGCGGCGGAGCGCCTGACGGTTTGGCTCAGGAGGTGGACGAGGGCGAGGCGGACGAAGCGTGGGCGGCGCACCGACAGATGCCCGCGTTCGCCGTGCCGGATAGCCAGGTGCCCGCGGTGGCCCAGTTGGAGCAGATTCGTGGGTCGTCGCAAAGCTTGGTCTATAAGAATATCTTCCTTGAGGGCTATGCGAAAGACCATAAGCCTCAGCCTGCTGCCGCGAGTACTGGAACGCAGACGGGCTTCTGCGGTCTCGACTTGGGCGACTCTCAGTTCGAGGAGGGCAAAGCACAGCAGAAGGAGGCGTTCCGATACAGGAAAAAGGGAGCTGAGGGCTTGCCTGGGGATGGCGACGGGCGGAGCGGCCTCGCGGGTTCGGCGCCTGCCGTGCTCGTGCCTGGTCGGCCGCCGCCGCCCGCGGTTGCCGGCGACGCGGAGCCTCCGCGGCGGGCGCGCGACATCGCGGAGGGGCTGTTTAACGAGTGGGCGACCAGGGCGGACAACCCCGTGACGTTCAATAAGGAGCAGAAGGCGGTGGTCGCCCTGGTCGTGGGCCAGGTGGAGGCCATCGTGGCATACCAGCAAGATGTGGACAGCGGAAAAAGCCCCAAGCCGGTGGAGCAGATGGCTCTCCTGCTGCACGGGGAGGGCGGGACGGGGAAGACGGAGGTGGTGAAACTGCTGCGACGTCTGCTCAACGAGGTGTTCGGCGCGGGATCGGAGATCGCCGTGGCCTCGTCGAACAGCGCTGCGCGCGTCATCGGGGGGGAGACGATCCACAGCGGCTTCGGGCTGAGCGGCCAGCAGGCCATGACCATCGCTAGGCTTTCGGGGCAGAAAGTCGATGACATCGTGGACCGCATGAACGACCTCAAGGCCGTCATCGTGGAGGAGGTGTCCATGGTGCCGCCCCAGCTTCTCGGCGCTGCATCGTTTCGCATGTGCAAAGCCCGTAAGGCTAAGTATAATTGCGATGTGAACCTGTACATGGCGCGGGGGCACATGTTCGGGAAGGTTCCGATTGTCATGTTCCTGGGGGATTTTTATCAGCTGGGGCCGGTGAGCGGCAAGGGCAGAAGGTCTTCCTTGCTGCAGCGTGAGTCGCCCGAGGCGCCGATTCACGTCCGCAATGGGCAGTCCATGTTCCTGGACGGTGTCACCCACGCCATGTTTCTGTACGAGACGCACCGCTTCAAGGACCGTCTCGTTACTCCGCACGCGCCCTGCCCCTTCATGCCCGGGTTCTTGAAGACCATGAGGCAGGGCAAGAAGTTTACGGCCGAGCAGAAAATGGTGGTGCAAGGGTGGGTGGTCCGACCCGGTAAGAACGACAAGCGGCTGCAGGACCCCCATGTCAAGGACGGGTTCGAGATGGGCATCGCCTGGGAGGCCGTGCACAGGCAGATGCAGTATCGGGCCGTGCGAGAGGCCAGGGATAAAGGGCAGATGCTGCTGTACGTGCAGGCCGTGGACCTGCCTCCAAACAGGGACTTCGTTGAGGAGCATTACAAGGCCATGCTGCAGGTGCCGAACGTGAACAACACTGGTCACCTCATCGGCATGTGCCCGCTGTACATCGGCATGCGTGTGCGGCTGAACGTGAAGTTGTCGGCGAAGCACCAGATCGTGCAGGACGCCGTGGGGGTAGTCAAGGACGTGAGGTTCCACCCGCAGGAGTTCGAGACGCCGGACGCGGATTGGCGCGAAAAGAAGCTTCACGACGCCCACCGGCTCGGTTATTATCGATGCAAGCGTTTGCCGCGCGGTGTCCTCGTCGAGTTTGATGGCCTCAAGAAGGACTTTGGGTTCGGGCAAGGGGTCGTGCAGATCGCGCCGCACAGGGCGTCCTGGGAGTGGAATCATCACTACGACGACGATGGCGAGCGAAAGCTTCGGAAGGTGAAGGTTACGAGGTACCAGATCCCGTTGCTGCCAGAGAAAGTTCGCACCGTGCAGACTGCGCAGGGCCTGGGTATGGATGCGGCCACCATGGTGCTCCAGAAGCCCATGAACATGGGCGCCGATGACTGGTGGCTGCACCTGTACGTCATGCTCAGTCGCGTTCGCGTGGCCCACCGCGTGCTCGTCTACAACCTGCCGCCCTGGGACATCCTGCAGCGGGGCCCGCCGCAGTACGTCCGCGAAGGGGTCCAACGCTTTGAGAAAAAGATGGGGGAGAGTTTCGAAATCGCGAAGCAATGGGCGCAGGATTACGGCTGGGACGTGGGGGATGGGCCCGCCGCACGGGGCGCCCAGGAGTCGAGCTCGGCGCCCGCGCCGCCGCCGGTGCCGCCGCCGTCGCCGCTGGGCCCGTCTCGTGACGCGGGGAGCTCGGCGGGCGTCGGTGAGGGGGCGGGCGACGACGACGACGACGACGGATCAGCTCCTTCGGACGGGGAGGCGGCCCCTGCGGCGTCTGTGCATACGCCTCTGCCCTCGCACGCGCTGCGCCCGGGCCAGGCTCTGACGGTGCCGCCGGCATACATTGCGCCGGACGCTGGGCCTGCGGGGCGGGGCAGGGGCCGCGGCCGCGGCGGCGACGCGACGGGGGCCGGAGATGCGGCGGCGGCATCGTCGACGGGGAGCGCTGTTTCGCGGGGGCGCGGGCGCGCGGGTGGCGGCCGCGGTGCTGGTAGGGGCGCCGTAGTGCCGAGGGATCTTTGGGGGGACATGTTTCGCACGGCGGCGACTGTTGGCGATGGTGCAGAGCCGCCAGAGCTGCTCCCGCTGGACCGGGATCTGTGCATGGCAGCCTACGGCGTGTCCCAGGAGGATGTCACCAGGGAGCTGCAGTGGCACTGCGGCCACGGCTCTGGCGTGGGCATCGCAAACCTCGGCAATACTTGCTTCGTGAGCGCAGTCGCGCAGGTGCTGCTGCGCCTGGCTCCCTTCCGTCGGCTTCTCCACGAGCACGGCCAGAATTGCCCTTTGAACACAGAAACTTGCCCGGTGTGTGCGCTCGGAGCTCAGGCCGCGGCTCTCTCTGTCCAGGGCGTGGGGGTCGACGCCGTCGCGCCGCTCGCTACTGCCGCGCGCGCGGGGCTTTTCGGTCAGCGAGAATTCACAGAATTCGATCAGCAAGGGAGACCGAAGCAATGCGACGCGTCAGAGTTCTTCCTGGCCGCCCTTCGTGCTGTCACCGAGGCTGGATATCAGGTACCGACACCGCATCACGGTGCGCGCACTGCGCTCCAGCAGCACGTTTGCGGCATTGCGTTGCGGCAGCGGAGGCGATGCGACGTGTGCCGGGCAAGTTCGGACACGGGGGTGATTGATTCGCGCTTGAAGCTGGTCCCTTCCGAATTGCTCGGCCCCGACCACCGGGGGGCCTGCGATCTGGAGGATTTGATCCGACTGGAATTGAGGCATATTGGCGGGCCAGGTCAAGGATGTCCGGCGCACGCACACCTCAGTCGTGCGCAGAGGGAGGCGGCCGGGGTCTGTCAAGGCATCAGGGTGTATACGGGCAATCGCTGGGAGCGATCGCCGCCGGTGCTCTTCGTGACCGTGGAGCGGGTGGTCACGCGCGCTGATCGGAGCGAGTGGTACGACAGACGCCCTGTGCGCTTTCCTCAGATTCTGCGGCCTGTGGATGCCGAGTGCGAGTACGATTTCTCTGGGGTCGTTGTGCATCAGGGCGAAAGCGCGAAGAGCGGCCATTATTATGCGTGTGCAGCCGTGGGTGTGAACGAATACGCCAAATTCGACGACGAAGCTGTTCAGCCCAGGACTTGGGCGCAGATTGCCAGAGACCACCAGGTGCACGTTGGCGCCTATGTGTTTGCGTATGTGCGCAGGGCGGGTCCGCGGGGCGGAGGCGGCGGGCGCGCGGCGGCGGGGTCTCCGGGGGGCGCCAGCGGCAGCGGTGGTGCGGGACCCTCTGGGGCGCCGCCGGCTCCGCCGACTGCGCCTCTCGGGCATGCAGGCGGGCGCGCGGCGGGGTCTGCGGGGAGCGGCGATGGCGGCGGCGGCGCTGCTTCCAGCGCCCCTGCCGCGCCGTCTGCGCCGCCGAGTGCGCCCGCCGGGCAGCAGGCGTCGGGGGGCGAGCCACCGGGCAAGCGGCGTCGGGCGGGTGGCGGGGATCCTGGCGCTGGCGACGGGGACCCCGGCGCTTCGGGGCAGCCGCAGCAGCCATTGCGCAGGGGCAAGAAGCGCGGGCTGTCCCCGCCGGCTCTGGGCAGCACGGGCGACGAGGACGACGACGCTGGCAGGGCCGCTGGCGTTCCGTCCGCGGACCCGGCTCCTGCTGGAGTCCAGCCAGGCGCGGGGGCGTCGCTCGCGGGGGACGAATGGCGTCGCTTTACGCCAGAAAACATTGACACCGCGAAGTGCATGGCTCGCACCTGGGCGGACGGAGCTGGCGGGCAATGCCGGAGCGCGCCAAAGCAGGGATGCGGGGATCTGTGCGGGCAGCATTTCAAGCAGCAGCACAAGGATGGTTGGCATGGGCGTGTGGACGGGCCCATCCCGGAGGGAAAGTTGAAGGTGTTCAAGGAGAAGAACGCAGGCAAGGCCCCGCGTGCGGCGCCCGCGGCTGAGGCTGGCGCGACTGGCGAGGGCGCGGGGCGGGCCGCGGTCGTCACGCGAGCAGGTGCTGGGTCTGCCAGCGGAAGCGGGCGGGGGGGGGCGGCGCGTGCAGAGGCGGCTCCGGGGGGAGGGCATGCAGGCAAGGCCCCGCGCGCGGCGCCCGCGGCCGAGGCTGGCGCGAGTGGCGCGCCCGCGGGGGGGCCCGCGGAGGGGCGATCCGCCAAGGTGCCCGCCAGCGATGGCGTCGCCGCGAGGGCGCCGACAGGGGGCGGCGACGGTGCTGGAGGGGCTGGCGCGCCCAGTGCGGCTTCGGCCCTGTCGTCGGGCGAAGAGCGCGGGGAGCGTGGCAGCCGCGCGAGCACGCGGGATATCGCTGCCGCTGCTGCGGAGGATCGCGCGCGGCAGGAGGATCCTGATGAGAGGCGGCAGCGCCTGGCCATCGCCGAGCACAACCAGCGGCAGGACTTGATCGGCGAAGTCGTTGGAGCTTTCGTGGCGCGTCGGGAGGGCGTGCCCGTCGGAATTGGCAGGTGGACTGAGGAGAGGCTGCGACAGACGTTGCGCCGCCTGCGCGGGGGCGGAGATGACGAGCCAACGATCGTGGCGGTGTCGGACGCGGCTCTCTGAGAGCTGCGCCTCGTGTGCAGCGGCGCTCGCCGGCCCTGGGTGTGCCGTTGACAGAGCTCTGCCGTTCAAGCGCACCGGGCGCTTGGGCTGCCACTGGAGGTTGGCACGGGCGCCCTGTAGGCGCGTCCGTCTTGCATGTGTGTTCTTGTGTGCCTGTGTGCATGAGGATGTTTTGTCAGTGCGTGAGTGTGTGTGCGCTGGCGTGTGTTTGTGTTTGCCTGTGTGTCTGCTGGCGTGTGTGTGTAAGTGTGTGTGTGTGGGTGTCTTTGTGTCTGTGTGTTTGTGGCTCTGTTTGTGTGTCTGTCTGTGTGTCTGTCTGTGTGTCCGTGGGTATGTGTGTGTGTGTGTTTGTCTGTGTGTCTGTATGCATCTCTGTTTGTATCTCTTTTTGTGCGCGTGTCTGTTCGTGTGTGTGTGTGTGTGTGTGTGTGTGTGTAAGAGTGGGCGCGTGTGGATGTGAGTGTGCTCGAGCGTGTGTGTGTATCTGTGTGTGTGTCAGTGTGTTTGTGTGTGTCTGGTGTGTTTGCGTGTTTGTGTGTGTGTGTGTCCGCGGTGTGTGTGTGTGTGATATGTGTTGTGTGTTTGTGTTTGCGCGTTTGCGCGTGGGTGTCGACCTTTGCGTGTGGATGTGTGTGTGTGCGTGTGTGTGGAGCATGCTTGCGTACGTGTGCGACACTGCGCGCTCCCTGAGGAAAAGTGCGTGTGTGCCCGTGTGCGTGCGTGTGTGTGTGTGTGGGCGCATGGCGCTGGCACCCCCGCCCCTTCCTGCCCCCCCTCTCCCCCTCCACCCCTCTCCCCGGCGCTCCGCGAGGGCGGAGTGGCTGGAGTGGAGGGAGGGCCGGCCCCAAAATGGGGCGGTGCCTCCCCCCTCCGCAGCGCCGGCGGGGAGGGCGGGGGCGCGTGGGGGGGGCTTGGGGGCGCGGTGGAAGAGTGCGCTGACCAGTCGGGGAATGAGTCTGTCACCACGTTGTCGTCTGTGCGTGGTTATCCGTGGGTGTTCGCCATTGCGTCTGTGTGTGCGCTTGTGCGTGTGTGTGTATGTGTGTGTGTGGGGGTGGGTGGGTGGGTGGGTGGGGGGGGGCGCGTGTGTCTCGTATGTGTGTGTGTGTGCCCCTGCGTGTGTCTGGGTGCACATGCGCGTGTGTGTGTGAGTGTGTGTGTGCGTTTGCGTGTGGACGTGTGTGTGCTCGTGTGTGTATGTGTGTATGTGTGCGTGTGTGTGGAGCATGCTGGCGTACGTGCGTGCTCTTGTGCATGTATGGATTTGAGTTTGTCCGTGTGTGTACGCGTGTGCGTGCTTATGCGCGTGTGCTTGCGTGTGTGATTGGTTCTTTGCTATCCTGCGTCTGTGTTCGTCTGCGCATGTGCCGCCGTCCGCGCGCCCCCTCCTCCCCCCTCGTCCCCCTCGGGCGCTCCGCGAGGGCGGAGTGGTTGGAGTGGAGGAAGGGCGGGCCACAGAATGGGGCGGTGCCTCCCCCCTCTGGAGCGCCGGCGGGGAGGGCGGGGGCGCTCCGTGCCCCCTGTGTGTGTATGTACTCTTGTGATCCGCGTGCGTGTGCGTGTCCGTGTGTGTGTGTGTGTGATATGTTGTGTGTTTGTGTGTGCGCGTTTGCGCGTGTGTGTAGACCTTTGCGTGTGGATGTGTGTCTGTGTGCGTGTGTGTGTATTTGTGCGTGTGTGTGTGGAGCATGCTGGCGTATGTGTGTTCTTGTGTATGTATGTGTGTTTGTGTGTTCGCGTTTGCGCGTGTGTGTGGACGTTCGCGTGTGGATGTGTGTGTGCGTGTTTGTGTATGTGTGTGTGTATGTGCGCATGTGTGTGGAACATGCTGGCGTACGTGTGTACTCTTGTGTATTAGTCTGTGTGTCTCCGTGTGTGCGTGCCTATGTGCGTGTGCTTGCTTGTGTGACTGCCTGTTTGCTATCCTGCGTCTGTGTTCGTCTGCGCATGTGCGTGTGCGCGTGCGCGCGCGGTGTGGTGCCGCCGTCCGCGCGCCCCCCCTCCCCCTCCCCCCTCCCCCCCCCGGCGCTCCGCGAGGGCGGAGTGGTTGGAGCGGAGGGAGGGCCGGCCCCAAAATGGGGCGGTGCCTCCCCCCTCCGGAGCGCCGGCGGGGAGGGCGGGGGCGCGTGGGGGCGGCAGGGGGAGCGCGGGGGGGGGGCGCTGAGGTGGCTGCGGTGCGTGCGTCATCGTGTGGTCGTCAGTGCGTGGGTTTCCCTGGATGCTTGCGTGTGCGTCTGTGTGCGTGGGTTGTGCGTGCGTGTGTGTGTGTGTGCGTGTGTGCGTGTGAGTGTTTGTGTGTGCCCCCGTGTGTGTATGTGCATGTGTGATTGGTGTGCGTGTGCGCGTCCCTCTGTGTGTGTGTGTGTGAGATGTGCTGTGTGTTTGTGCGTGCGCGTTTGCGCGTGTGTGTCGACGTTTGCGTGTTGATGTGTTGCGTGTGCGTGTGTGTGTGTGTATGGGTGCGTGTGTGTGTGGAGCATGCTGGCGTATGTGTGCGTTCTTGTGTATGTATATGTGTTTGTATGTGTGTGTTCGTGTGTGCGTGCTTATGTGCGTATGCTCGTTTATGTAAGTGCCTCTTTGCTATCCGGGTTTTGGACGCTACCAAGTTCCCGGCTAGCTCCTTGGAGAGCTGAGGGTTTCAGATAAGAAGCCGGAGGTGGGTGGTGAAGGGGAACTGCCCACCTCCGCTGGTTCACGATCCCCGCAGGAACTTGCCGGAACCGGCAGCGGGTCCGGGAGCGTGGCTTCCTAGCGTTTCCCAATACGCGTGGCTCCAGGGTGCGCGAAGCGCTTCGGCAGAGCTTCGGAAGCGCTTCGGCAGTTCTTCCAGGCTCCTAGGCAGATAACTCGTAGATATTCCCTTAGCTAGGTATAGCTGGAATCTAAGAGTAATTCCGGCGCGCTGGAGAGCTAGTTGGCTCGAAAAAAGAGAACTGAACTTTTCACAACTTTGGTCGGTTCAAAATTATGTTCTCGGAATTTGACCATTCGTTAGAGCTGTAGTATTTTTTCCCGTGATATTCTATCTTATCCCCGCTCGCAATCTCGATCTCAGCTCGATCGGGTACCTTTTACTGCCAAAAAGCACACTGGCGGGATCGGTCGTTTCGAGTCATCTTGATACGCGTTGTCGGTATTTGGTACTTAAGTCGAGCTGTAGGACAGCTAGAGAGCTGGTAAGCACACCTATCGCTCTCAGAATCATCAGGCGCGCTCGCCTGTTGAATCCATAGGTCTGAACTCGGGCTGCTAGCCGAGCTAGGTCCGCAAACTTATTCGTATTATTCGAGTTAACTTGATACGCGTTGTCGGTATTTTCTATTTAACTCAAGCTGCAGGGCAGCTACAGTGCTGGTACGCACACCTATCGCACTCAGAACCATAAGGCGCGTTTGTTTCTTGACTCCAGAGGTCTGAACTCGGTCTGCTAGTCGAGCTAGGTCCGCAAACCTATTCGTATTATTCGAGTCATCGTGACAAACGCCCTCGGTATTTTCTGTACTGAACTCGAGCTGTAGGCAGCTACAGAGCCTACAGTCACAGAACTCGATTGAGAATTATCGGGCGCGTTTGTCTGTTGTATCGAGAGCTCTGAACTCGGCCTGCTGCCCGAGCTAGGTTCGCGAAACTATTCGTATTGTCCGAATCATCGTGAAAAGTGCTCTCAATTTTCTGCACTCAACTCGTGCTGGGGAGGGCTACAGTGCTGCGGGTCACAGAAATCGGTTTGCACACATCAGGCGCGTTCGTTGGTCGATTCGAGAGCTCAGAACTTGGTCTGCTGCTCGAAACAGATCTGCGAAACTATTATATTGTTCGAGTCATCCTGAGAGGTGCTGTCGATTTTCTGCACTTAACTCGGGCTGGGGGTCTGCAGGGCTGGTAATCACATGAGTCGATTCGCAGACATGTCCGCCTGTCGCATTGAGAGGTCTGAACTCGGTCTGATCAGACGCGTCCGCTTGTCGCATTCAGCGGTCAAAAAATATTCACTATGAGTCAGAATGTTAGTAGGTGCTCTCGGTTTTCTTAACTTAAGTCGAGCTTGGGAGCTCTACGAGTTCCCCGGCGGTAACCAAGGTTGACGGTTTACCGCCGGCGCCCAGTCTTCCTTGCGCACTTTGCAGGGCCCCATGCATCGTAAACGGCGCCCCTGCAAGCGTCTCCTGCGAGGTTTCCAGCGTCCCGCGCATCGTTTCAGGCGGCCTGGCAGAGGTCCCCGTGCGGCGTTCCGCGCTTCGCTTCGCTATCCGGGTTTTGGACGCTTACAAGTACCTCGTAGAGCTCTTCGGCATCGATGAGCTAGAGGAATTCCGGCGCGGAGCGGAGCTAGTTGGTCGACCCGGCGAGAAAGGACAATGTGGCAACTTTTGGGTGGTTTTGCAAAAATTCAAAGATATTTGGCCATATATTTTCAAAAAGCAAATTTTTACGCCGAGCATTGGCATATGAACTCCTTTCTGACAGCAGCTCAGCTGTCTCGATGCATTTTTACATGAGTTGATTTCCGGGAACCGAGCGATTATGAACATCGAAAAACATCAAATTTGAAGATTTTCGAAAAATTTTTATTTTTTGCATCCTGTGTCGATCCTCTGCATTCTTACTAGTGAGAGGAGCTCTACGAGGTTCCCGGCGATGACCAGGTTGACGGTTCACCGCCGGCGCCAGTTTTTTAAAAGATGTTTGACAATTCATTTTGAGAGAGCAGATCTTTACTCCGAGCATTGACATATAAACTTTGTTCCCTGAGCAGCTCAGCCCTCTAGAGCCATGAACAGTGCCAGTTCACTTGGAGGAACCGACTTCATGTTGACTCCAAAAAATCCCAACTTGAAGTTTTTTGTAGAAAAGCTCCCAGAAGCTTTTCATTTTGATTTCTCACGGATGCAAGGAGCTCTACG
The DNA here is from genome assembly GCA_963575745.1 of Prorocentrum cordatum. Lineage (NCBI taxonomy): Eukaryota > Dinophyceae > Prorocentrales > Prorocentraceae > Prorocentrum > Prorocentrum cordatum. The sequence goes on from CAUYUJ010018549.1 coordinate 16,631, forward strand.
AGGTTCCCGGCGGTGACCAGGTTGACGGTTCACCGCCGGCGCCAGTCGATGAGCTAGAGGAATAACTCGTAGAGCTTCCCTTAGCAAGTTATTGCTGGAAGCTTTAGAGTAATTCCGGAGCGCTGGAGAGCTAGTTGGCAAGAAAAATCTCGACGGAACTTTTGGTGACTTTTGGTCAGTTGAAAATTTTGTTCTCGAAATTTGACCATTCGTTGGAGCTCTAGCATTTTTTCCCGTGATATTCGATCTTATTCCCGCTCGCCATCTTGATCTCAGCTCGATCGGGTGAAAATTACTATCGAAAAGCACTGGCGGGAACGGCCGTTTTGAGTCATCTTGATATGCGCTGACGGTTTTCTGAACATAACTCGAGCTCTAGGGCAGCTACAGAGCTGGTAAGCACAGCTAATGCATGCAGAATGACCAGGCGCGTTCGCCTGTTGAATCCAGAGGTCTGAACTCGGTCTGCTAGCCGAGCTAGGTCCGCAAACCTGTTCGTATTATTCGAGTCATCTTGACAGAAACTCTCGGTTTTCTGCACTTAACTCGAGCTGTAGGACAGCTACAGAGCTGATTTTTACAGGCATTAATTCAGAATCATCAGTTGCGTTTGGCTGTCGAATCCATAGCTCTGAACTCGGTCTGCTGCCCGATCTAGAATCGCGAAACTATTCGTATCCATCGAGTCGGTTGCGATATGCTGTTGGTTCTCTGCACTTAACTCGGGCTGTAGGGAGGCTGCATGGCTGGTAATCACTGGAATCGATTCGAAGACATCAGGCGCGCCCGCCTGTCGAATAGAGAGCTCTGAACTCTTTCTGCTGCCCGAACAAGGTCCGCGAAACTATTCCTACTGTTCGAGTTATCCTGAGAGGTGCTGTCGGTTTTCTGCACTTAACTCGGGCTGTAGGGGGGCTGCAGAACTGGTAATGACAGGAGTCGATTCGCAGACATCAGACGCGTCCGTCTCTCGCATTCTGAGGTCAAAAACTATTCACTATAAGTCAGATTCTTGGGAAGTGCTGTCTGTTTTCTCAACTCAAGTCGAGTTAGGAAGCTCTACGAGTCTCCCGGCGGTAACCAAGGTTGACGGTTTACCGCCGGCGCCCAGTTCCGGCGCCGGGTGGAGCTAGTTGGCCCACCCGGCTGAGGCGGACAATGCGACAACTTTTGGCTGGTTTTGCGAAAAGATATTTGACAATTCATTTTGAGAAAGCAGATTTTTACTCCGAGCATTGACATATTGACTTTGTTCCCTGAGCAGCTCAGCCTTCGTAGAACAATTTTTAGTTCCAGTTCACTTGGAGGAACCGACTTCATGTTAACTCCGAAAAATCTCAACTTCAAGTTTTTGTAGAAAAGCTCCCAGAAGCTCTCGCTTTGATCCTGAGCTCTCTCACGGATGCAAGGAGCTCTACGAGGTTTCCGGCGGTGACCAGGTTGGGACTAATGGTGTGGCTTCTGAGAATATTGATTCAGGGAGTGGGTCGGCGGCTCTACTGCCCACACTCTCCCTGCCAGGTCATGATATTGATCACTGCAGTCCTGATAACAGAGCTTTCGTTGACAGCAGAAGGGGATTGCTCATGTACAATGTTGAGTGGACAACGCGCAGGGACATTATGACAGAATGTTGCCGTCTACACAGGAACCGTACTCAGGCATCCACGATCAAGAGGTTGAGAGCTGGTCCAGAGAGGGTGGGCCAGCGTAGCTGGCAGTATCCATACATTCTTACATATGGCAGTTGTTGGTGGTCGAGTGTCGAGACGAGTTATAGCTCTTTCCTGGAGATGTGGCAGAATCTTTTGTGTACGTACGATAAACCAAAGGTATTCCTGTACTTTGTTCAGAACTGGAAGGGCACAGCGGCGCACTATACACCTCCCGAGATGGGGGGGGATGCTGAGCGTATACCGAGTGAGAAAGATACACAAAAACTTGCTAAGAGATTGGCGATCATCTGCGAGAGGCAGACGGTATGGGACATTGTAAGTCCAGGATTCGGGGTAGAAATCAAAGGGGATAGTTTACTTGTGAATAACTGGCTGACGGGACGATGGCGGTGCGACAACAAACAATACCAGAGACGGGTGGACCGATGTATTAACGTTCTAGATCGAGCTGCGGGGGATCTGGGTATTCGAAGTTCTGGATTGGGGAAAGACTTATATAGGCATGAATTCAGGGAAGATAACACACGGGCTGATGAACTTACACATTTGGCCCGCGAGGGCCACTGCTTCTACAACCAATATGAGTACAAGTTTAGCTTTGAGGACTTTCTACAACCTATCGCCTGTCGTGGTGGATACGATGGGGGAGTTTGCAGCAAAGGAAGGGGGTGCGGCTTTTGGCTTCAAGTGGGTTTCATCAATCACAGATATGATTGTAATAAGTGTATCTCGTGTTCTCCTCTCCCCTCCTCCTCCCCCTATTCCGTGTCCTCTAATATGCCTCTCGTTTGGAGGGATGTGTGCGAAGCCGCGTGGTGCCTGGAGGGTGCTACGATAACCGACGCCGAACTTAGTGCTGCTGAGGCGCTTACTAGCGCTGTTGTGCATTTGGCGCAACAGATTCTGGCCGCCAGTTGACCCAGCTGGAGCATCGGTCCGAAAACCCAAAAACCAGGTTGACGGTTTACCGCCGGCGCCAGTTTTGGGCGCTACCAAGTTTGATGCACGGTGATCGTTGGAGCACATGACTCGTAGAGCTTCTCCAAGCTAGTTGCTGGAAGCTTCAGAGTAATGACTCGTAGAGCTTCCCTAAGCTAGTTGCTGGAAGCTTAAGAGTAATTCTGGCGCGCTGGAGAGCTAGTTGGCAAGAAAAATCTCGACGGAACTTTTGGTGACTTTTGGTCGGTTGAACATTTTGTTCTCGAAATTTGACCATTCGTTAGGGCTCTAGTATTTTTTCCCGTGATATTCGATCTTATTCTCGCTCGCCATCTTGATCTCAGCTCGATCGGGTACCTTTTATTGTCAAAAAGCACTCTGGCGGGATCGGCCGTTCCGAGTGATCTTGATACGCGCTGTCGGTTTTCTCAAGATAACTCGAGCTTCAGGGCAGCTACAGAGCTGGTCAGCACAGCTTACGGATTCAGAATGATCAGGCGCGTTCGCCTGTTGAACCCAGAGGTCTGAACTCGGTCTGCTAGCCGAGCTAGGTCTGCAAACCTATTCGTATTATTCGAGTCATCTTGACGGACGTTCTCGGTTTTATGTACTTAACTCGAGCAATAGGACAGCTACGGAGGTGATACTTGCATAAACCGATTCAGAATGATCATTTGCGTTTGTTCGTCGAATCTAGAGCTCTGGACTAGGTTTGCTGTCCGATCTAGAATCGCGAAATTTTTCGTATTGGTCGAGTCATCTTGGGAAGTGCTCTCGGTGTTCTTCACTGAACTCGCGCTGAGGGGGGCTACAGTGCTTGTTGTCACAGTAATCGATTTGAAGAGATGAGGCACGTCCGCCTTTCGAATTCAGAGCTCGGAACTCGGTCTGCTGCCCGAACTAGGTCTGCGAAACTATTGTATTGTTCGAGTCATTCTGAGATGTGCTGTCGGTTTTCTGCACTTAACTCGGGCTGTAGGGGGGCTGCAGGGCTGGTAATGACAGAGTCGATTCGCAGACATCCGACGCGTCCGCCTGTCGCATTCAGAGGTCAACAAATATTCACTATGAGTCGGAATGTTGGTAGGTGCAATCGGTTTTCTCAACTTAAGTCGAGCCAGGAAGCTCTACGAGTTCCCCTGCGGTAACCAAGGTTGACGGTTTACCGCCGGCGCCCAGTTCCGGCGCGCTTGAGAGCTAGTACCTCGTAGAGCTCTTCGGCATCGATGAGCTAGAGGAATTCCGGCGCGAGGTGGAGCTAGTTGGTCGGCCCGGCCAGAAAGGACAAAGTGATAACTTTTGGGTGGTTTTGCAATTTTTTGAAAGGTATTTGACAATTCATTTTGAGAAAGCAGATTTTTCGCACCTGTAAACGACTATGAGGGCTTCTCTCTCTTAGTATGAGCTTTGTAGGCGCACTTTCACTATCAAAACACTTGGCGGAACCATCTTCATGTCGACACGAAAAAATTAAATTTTTCTTTTTGTTCGAGAAATGCTTCCAGAAGCTCTCTCTTTCGACTCCGACCACTCTTACGCGTGGAATGAGCTCTACGAGGTTCCCGGCGGTGACCAGGTTGACGGTTCACCGCCGGCGCCAGTTGGCTCGAAAAAAAAGAACTGAACTTTTCACAACTTTTGGTCGGTTGAAAATTTCTTTCTCGAAATTCAACAATTCGTTTGTGCTCTAGTATTTTTTCCCGTGATATTCGATCTTATTGCCGCTCGCCATCTTGATCTCAGCTCGACCGGGTACCTATTACTGCCAAAAAGCACACTGGCGGGATCGGCCGTTTCGAGTCATCTTGATACGCGTTGTCGGTATTTTGTACTTAACTCGAGCTGTAGGGCAGCTACAGTGCTGGTAAGCACACCTATCGCACTCATAATCATCAGGCGCGTTCGCCTGTTAAATCCATAGGTCTGAACTCGGCCTGCTAGCCGAGCTAGGCCCGAAAACCTATTCGTATTATTCGAGTCAACTTGATACGCGTGCTGGGTATTTTCTATTTAATTCGAGCTGCAGGGCAGCTACAGAGCTGGTAAGCACATCCATCGGATTCAGAATTATCAGGCGCGTTCGCTTCCGACTCCAGAGGTTTGAAATCGGTCTGCTAGCCGAGCTAGGCCCGCAATCTATTCGTATTATTCGAGTCATCTTGACAAACGATCTCGGTTTTCTGTACTTAACTCGAGCTGTAGGGCAGCTACAGAGCCTATAGTCACAGAAATCGATTGAGAATTATCGGGCGCGTTTGTCTGTTGTATCGATAGCTCTGAACTTGGCCTGCTGCCCGAGCTAGGTTCGCGAAACTATTCGTCTTGTCCGAATCAGTGTGAACAGTGCTCTCAATTTTCTGCACTCAACTCGTGCTGGGGGAGGGCTACAGTGCTGCGGGTCATAGAAATCGATTTTCATACATCAGGCGCGTTCGTTGGTCGATTCGAGAGCTCAGAACTTGGTCTGCTGCTCGAAACAGGTCCGCGAAACTATTGTATTATTCGAGTCATCCTGAGAGATGCTGTCGGTTTTCCTATTCAACTCGGGCTGTAGGGGGGCTGTAGGGCTGGTAATCACATGAGTCGATTCGCAGACATCAGACGCATCTGTCTGTCGCATTGAGAGGTCTGAACTCGGTCTGATACTCGAACTAGGTTGCGAAACTGTTTGTTTTTTGTTAGAGTCATCTTGAGAGGTCTGAAATCGCTTCGGCTGAAAACTAGTCGTTCTCTGGATTTTTCCCTACACTATATACTGTCCGGAAGCTCTACGAGTCGCCCGGCGGTAAGAAAGGTTGACGGTTTAGCGCCGGCGCCCAGTAACTCGTAGAGCTTCCCTTAGCAAGTTATTGCTGGAAGCTTAAGAGTAATTCCGGGGCGCTGGAGAGCTAGTTGGCAAGAAAAATCTCGACGGACCTTTTGGTGACTTTTGGTCGGTTAAGAATTTTGTTCTCGAAATTCAACAATTCGTTTGAGCTCTAGTATTTTTTCCCGTGATATTCGATCTCATTCCCGCTCGCCATCTTGATCTCAGCTCGATCGGGTACCTTTTACTGCCAAAAAGCAGGCAGGCGGGATCAACCGTTTCGAGTCATCTTGATACCCGTTTCAGTATTTTGTACTTAACTCGAGCTGTAGGGCAGCTAAAGAGCTGGTGAGCACAGCTAATCGATTCAGAATGATTAGGCGCGTTCGTCTGTTGAGTCCAGAGGTCTCAACTCGGTCTGCTAGCCAAGCTAGGTCCGCAAACCTATTTGTATTATTCGAGTCATCTTGACAGGCGCTCTCGGTTTTCGCTACTTGAGCTCATAGTCACATAAATCGATTGTAAGTCATCAGGCGCGTTCGTCTGTTGAATCGAGAGCTCTGAACTCGGCCTGTTGCCCGAGCTAGGTTCGCGAAACTATTCGTATTCTCCGAATCATCTTGAGAAGTGCTCTCAATTTCCTGCACTGAACTCGTGCTGGGAGAGCGCTACAGTGCTGCTGGTCACAGAGATCGATTCGGACACATCAGGCGCGTCCGTGCGTCGAACCCAAAGCTCGGAACTCGGTCTGCTTCTCGAACTAGGTCCTCGAAACTATTGTATTATTCGAGTTATCCTGAGAGATGCTGTCGGTTTTCTGCAATTAACTCGGGCTGTAGGGGGGCTGCAGGGCTGGTAATCACATAACTCGATTCGGAGACATCAGACGCGTCCGCCTGTCGCATCCAGAGGTTTGAACTCGGTTTGATATTCGAACTGTGTTGCGAAACTGTTTGTTTTTTTTTGTTAGAGTCATCTTGAGAGGTCCAAAATCGCTTGGGCTGAAAAACTAGTCGTTCTCATGAGTTTTTTCCCACATTATATACTGCCAGGGAGCTCTACGAGTCCCCCGGCGGTAAGAAAGGTTGACGGTTTACCGCCGGCGCCCAGTACCTCGTAGAGCTTTTCGATAAAGAGCTAAGAGGAATTTGGGCGCAGGGTGGAGCTAGTTGGCCGACCCGACGTTAAGAGAGAATGTGGTAACCTGGGTCGCTGTTTTTCACTTTATACAAAATTTTGAAGTTCGTTTTTATAACTAAGATTTTCATTCCCTGTAGCAAGATATGGCGCACCTGCTGTTATTTTTTTATGGCTCTAGCGGCAGCAGTACTAACAAAACTCTTGGAGGAACGACTGTGAAGAAAAACTGAAAAATCGTGATCTTTCGAGTTTGTGGGCTCTTGCTGTAGAAGCTTCTATGATGTGTTCCGAAGAGCCCTGTGCAAGAAAAGAGCTCTACGAGGTGCCCGGCGGTAATCTAGTTGACGGTTTACTGCCGGTTCCAAGTGTGGCAACCGTGGGTCGGTTTTTGTCTCTGTATGCAAAATTTTGAAATTCGTTCCGATAACCATTATGTTTCTCACGTGTAGTGGGTTCTGCCGCGTCTGCCAGTAAAATTCTCAGGTCCGTAGCTGCAGTATTACTATGAAAAGACTTGAGGGAACTGACTTTGGATGAAAACGAAAAATAGTGTTTTTTTCGAGTTCTTCTGCTCTTGCTTCAGAAGCTTCCAATATGTGTCCAGAGAAGCGCTGCAAAAGAGCGTTCACAGTTGGCCGACCCGATCTTAAGAGACAATGTGGTAACTTTTGGTTGGTTTTGCAATCTTGGTGCAAAATTTTGAAGTTCGTTTTCGGAACCGGCATTTTCTTTCCTGTAGTGGGTTGTGCCACGTCTGCCAGTGAAATTCTCAGGTCCGTAGCTGCAATATTATCGAAAGACTTGAGGGAACCGTCGGCCGTTTCCCGCATCTTGACACGCGTTGCCGGTTTTCTGTACTTCTCAAGATTTACGAGAGGGACCGAGCTGCTACGACTCCCAGACATCAGACGCGCCGCCTGTCGCATTCAGAGGCCAAAAAATATTCACTATAAGTCGGAATGTTGGTAGGTGCTGTCGGTTTTCTCAACTTAAGTCGAGCTAGGAAGCTCTCCGAGTCTTTCGGCGGTAACCAAGGTTGACGGTTTACCGCCGGCGCCCAGTGAAGAAAGCTTCTGGAACGCGACAAAAAAAACTCGAGAAATTACGTTTTTTTATTTATCCAACCTCGGTTCCTGCAAGTCTTTTGATAGTAATATTGGAACTACTGACCTGAACATTTTACTGGCAGACGCGGCATAACCCACTACACGTGAGAAAAATACCGGTTATCAAAATGAATTTTGAAATATCTTTCGAATATTGACAAATCCGACCCAAAGTCATCACATTGTCTCTTTTGGTCGGATCGGCCAACTAGCTCCACCCCGCGCCGGAATTCCTCTAGCTCATCGATGCCGAAGAGCTCTACAAGGTAAACCTCTAGCTCTCAGAGAGCTCTTCGGGGAAATTATTCACTGCGTGGAGCTCCCCATATGTGCATCTACTCGCATGGACCTGTCCGCCGTGAATGTGTAGGCGCAAGAGCTTTCGAATATTAACGAGCTTCAGTTGTGACGGTCTGGGCATCAATCTAACTGCGAATGAATTGGAGTGTGAATGAGCCTCAGTAGTACGAGCGCGTCTCTGTGCATGAGCCTGGGGCCTCCTCGGGCATTCTGAAACCTACTGGGGCTTCCTGGGGTCTCCAGGAGCTTCTTGGGACCTCCTGGGACCTCCTAGGAATGTTTCGTGCCCCAGGGGAGGCGCGATCTATAGCAACAGACGTACATTAACCATTGCGGATTAGAGCCACAGGAGAAGGGCAGTCTATAGGAACACGCGTAAAACACCAAGGACTCGTGCCCCAGGGGAGGCCCAATACATAGGAACATTTAGGATTGTGTACACAGGAGAAAGACCATCTATAGACACACACGTAGAAAATCAACGAATCGTGCTGCAGGTGAGGCCCAATCGATAGGAGCATACGTAAAACACATGGGATTGGAGCCACTCCTGTTGCCTTCTGAGGCCTCCTGTTCCTGGGGCCTCTCGGGGCCTCCTGTTGCCTTCCGAAGCCTTCTGGCGCTTCCTGTTGTCTCCTGGGGTTTCCTGACGCCTTCTGGAGCTTCTTGGGGCCTCCTGAGCCTCTTGGGACATCCTGTGGCCTCTTGAGCCTTTCTGTGGCCTCCTGATGCCTCCTGGGACCTCATGTGGTCTCCTGGGGCCTCCTGGAGCCTGTTGGAGCTTCCTGTGGCATCCTGAGAAGAATCTGCGCCCACGAGCCTGGCCACCAAGACTAGCAAACCGATCGAGACACCCTCAAAATCTGGCCTACCTGGGGGTGAAAATGAGCGCCTCGCATGAGACATCCTCCATATCTGCTCCGAAAGCGAAGGATGTTGGGCACAGAAACAAGCAAACCGCTTGAGAAATCCCCACAAAATGGCCGCGGCTCCCCTCAGGGGTGCCGAAATGAGCGCCTCGCTCGAGACATCCTCCAAATCTGTTCTGAAAGCGAAGGATGTTGGGCACAGAAACAGGCAAACCGCCTGAGACATCCCCACAAAATGGCCGCGAACGAGCCCGTGCAACCACCCCTGGCGGCCCCCCTTAGGGGTGCTGAAATGAGCGCCTCGCTCGAGACATCCTCCAAATCTGCTCCGAAAGCGAAGGATGTTGGGCACAGAAACAGGCAAACCGCCTGAGACGTCCCCACAAAATGGCCGCGAGCGAGCCCGTGCAACCACCCCTGGCGGCTCCCCTTAGGGGCGCTGAAATGAGCGCCTCGCTCGAGACATCCTCCAAATCTGCTCCGAAAGCGAAGGATGTTGGGCACAGAAACAGGCAAACCGCCTGAGACATCCCCACAAAATGGCCGCGAACGAGCCCGTGCAACCACCCCTGGCGGCTCCCCTTAGGGGTGCTGAAATGAGCGCCTCGCTCGAGACATCCTCCAAATCTGCTCCGAAAGCGAAGGATGTTGGGCACAGAAACAGGCAAACCGCCTGAGACATCCCCACACAATGGCCGCGAACGAGCCCGTGCAACCACCCCTGGCGGCTCCCCTCAGGGGTGCTGAGTATGAGTAAGTCTGTGTATGAGTAAGTCTGTGTATGTGTACGTCTGGGTATGACTAATACTGTGTATGAGTAAGTCTGTGCATGAGTAAGTCTGTATATGAGTATGTCCGAGTGTGAGTAAGTCTGAGTATGAGTAGGTCTGAGTATGAGTAAGTCTGAGTATGAGTAAGTCTGTGTATGAGCAAGTCTGAGTATGTCCGACAGGAGGGGAGGAGAAGAGGAGGAGGAAGGAGGAGAAGGAGGAGTAGGAGGCGTCCAAGTAATAAGAATAACCCCATCTGAGGATATGGGGAAAAATTCCATTAGGAAGAAAGTAGCAGAGTACGAATTCGTGTTTGGCGTTTGCGTTCACGAAAGACCCAAACCAAGCGTCTAGATGCTTCGCGTCTCATGATCTCCTTCTATTTTTTCGGCCGAAGAGCTCTCGAGCTGCTCTGCAGCTCGAGTTCAGTTAAGAAGTCACATGATTTTGAGAAAATATGGGTATAATACGAATAATTTACAAACCTAGCCCGGGTAGCAGACCGAGTTTAGACCTCTCGATAAAACTTGGTAGCGTCAAAAACCCGAAGAGCAAAGAGACCCCCGGGGACGGGGCATCTTCCCTAGAACTGGGCGCCGGCGGTAAACCGTCAACCTTCCTTACCGCCGGGGGACTCGTAGAGCTTCCTGACAATATATAATGTGGAAAAAATGCAGAGAACGAATAGTTTTTCAGCCCAAGCGTTTTCAGACCTCTCGATGCAACAGGCGAACGCCCCCGATGCTTCTGGATTGTCTTCTTTGCGAGCTCTGTAGCTCTCCTACAGCCCGGGTTACGTGCGTAAATCGACAGCACCTCTTAAGATGACTCTAACAAAACGAATAGTTTGGCAACCCAGCTCGAGTATCTAACCGAGATCAGAACTCTGAGTGCGACAGGCGGACGCGTCTGATGTCTGTGAATCGACTCCTGTGAGTACCAGCCGTGCAGCGTCCCTACAGCCCGAGTTAAGTACAGAAAACCGACAACACCTCTCACGATGACTCGAACAATACAATAGTTTCGCGGACCTAGTTCGGGCAGCAGACCGAGTTCCGAGCTCTGGATTCGACAGGCGGACGCGTCTGATGTCTTCAAATCGATTCCTGTGACCACCAGCACTGTAGCCCCCCCCCCCCAGCCCGAGTTCAGTGCAGAAAACCGAGAGCACTTCTCAAGATGACTCGAACAATACAAACAGTTTCGCGATTCTAGATCGGGCAGCAGACCGAGTTCAGAGCTCTGGATTCAACAGACAAATGCGACTGATGATTCTGAATCGGTTTCTGTAAGTATCAGCTCTGTAGCTGTCCTATAGCTCGAGTTAAGTACAGAAAACTGAGAGCGTCTGTCAAGATGACTCGAATAATACAGATAGGTTTGCACACCTAGCTCGGCTAGCAGACCGAGTCCAGACCTTTAGATTCAACAGGCGAACGCGCCTGATCATTCTGAATCGATTAGCTGTGCTTACCAGCTCTGTAGCTGCCCTGAAGCTCGAGTTATGTTCAGAAAACCGTCATCGCGTGTCAAGATGACTTCAAACGGCCGATCCCGCCTGCCTGCGTTTTGGCAGTAAAAGATACCGATCGAGCTGAGATCAAGATGGCGAGCGGGAGTAATATCGAATATCATGGGAAGAAATACTAGAGCTCTAACGAATAGTTGAATTTCGAGAACAAAATTTTCAACCGACCAAAAGTCACCAAAAGTTCAGTCGAGATTTTTCTTGCCAACTAGCTCTCCAGCGCGCCGGAACTTGGTAGCGTCCAAACCCCGGAGAGCAAAGAGGGCACAAACCAGGAAGCCTTCCTGGCAAGCCCACAGAAGCTCTGGGGAAGCTCTTCTGGGGCTCTGGGGGCTCCCCTGCAGCGCTTCTGAAGCGCTGCCAGGAACGCTTCCACGCGTGCCTGCACGTGTGCAGGCACGCGTTCACGCTTGCCGGAAGCTCTCCCGGACCCGCTGCCGGGACGGGCGAGTTGCTGCGAGGATCGTGGACCGGCGAAGATGGGCTGCTGGCGGGCACCACCACCGTCCGGCTTCTAATCTAAAACCCTCTAGCTCTCAGAGAGCTCTCCAGGAATTGCTCTTAAGCTTCCGGCAATAACTTGCGAAGGGAAGCTCTACGAGTTAAGCTCTGCGAGGCCCCCCTGCAGCGCTTCGGAAGCGCTGCCAGGAACGCTTCCACGCGTGCCTGCACGCGTGCAGACACACGTGGACGCGTGTCGGAAGCGCCCCCGAACCCGCTGCCGGCTCGGGCGAGTTGCTGCGAGGATCGTGGAGCGGCGGAGGTAGGCTGCTGGCGGGCACCACCACCGTCCGGCTTCTAATCTTAAACCCTATAGCTGTCAGAGAGCTCTCCGGGAACAAACGAACGCACCTGATGCTTCTAGATAAGGTTTCTGTGCGTATTAGCTCTGTAGCTTCTCTACAGCCCGAGTTCAATACAGAAAATAGACAACACCTGTCAAGCTGACTCGGAGAGAGCTGCCTTCCCGGCAGCCGGTCCGGGAGAGCTTCCGGCAGGCGTCCACGCGTGCCTGCAAGCGTGCTGGCACGCGTGGAAGCATTCGTGGCAGCGCTTCGGAAGCGCTGCTGGGGAGCCCCCAGAGCTCCAGAAGCGCGTCACGCGGGCGTCCGCAGAGCTCGCCAGGACAGCTGTCCGGTGTGTGTTCTCTTTGCTCTCCGGGTTTTGGACCCTACGAAGTGGACGCACCAAGTTCTGGCGCGATGGAGAGGTAGCGGACGGGAAAAATCTCGACGGACCTTTTGCTGACTTTTGGTCAGTACCTCGTATAGCTCTTCGGCATCGATGAGCTCGAGGAATTTTGGCGCGGGGTGGAGCTAGTTGGTCGACCCGAGCAGAAAGGACAATGTGGCAAATTTTGGTTGCTTTTGCTAGATCTGAAATAGATTTGACCATTTATTTTGAGGAAGCAGATTTGGTGCAGCTGTACACGACTATGAGAGCCTCTGCGTCTCAATCTGAGCTCAGTGGGCGCACTTTTACTATGAAAACACATGACGGAACCCACTTTATGTCGAGATGAAAGAAAATGTTCATTTGTTCGAGAAATTCCTCGACAAGCTATCTCTTTCGACTCTGAGCACTTTACGCGTGGGAGGAGCTCTACGAGGTTCCCGGCGGTGACCAGGTTGACGGTTCACCGCCGACGCCAATCAAAACTTTGTTCTCGAAATTGAACCATTCGTCAGCGCTCTATTTTTTTCCGTGTTACTCGTCATCTTGACCTCAGCTCGATCGGGGAGCTTTCGCCGAAAAGCACATGGGCAGGATCGGCTGTTTCGAGTGATCTCCACAGGCGTTGTCGGTATTTTTGTACTGAATTCGAGCTATAGTACAGAGCTGCTACTCACAGAAACCGATTCACAATCATGAGGCGCGTTTGTCTCGAATATAGAGCTCTGAACTCGATCCACTGCCCGAGCTAGGTTCGCGAAGCTATTCGTATTGTTCGAGTCATCTTGAGAGGTGCTGTCAGTTTTCTGTTCTTAACTCGGGCTGTAGGTGGGCTACAGGGCTGGTAATCACAGGCATCGATTTGGAGACATCAGGCACGTCCGTCTGTCGAATCCACAGCTCGGAACTCGGTCTGCTGCCCGAGCTAGGTCCGCGAAGCTATTCCTATTGTCCGAGATATCTAGAGAGGTGCTGTCGGGTTTCTGCTCTTAACTCGGGCTGTAGAGGGGCTACAGGGCTGGCAATCAAGGAATCGATTTGAAGACATGAGGCGTGTCCGGCTGTCGCATTCAGAGGTCTCAAATCGGTCTGATACTCGAGCTAGGTTGGCGAAGCTGTTCGTATTGTTCGAGTCACCTCGAGAGGTGCTGTCGATTTTCGCACGTAACTCGGGCTGTAGGAGAGCTACAGAGCTGATACGCACAGAAAACAATCCAGAACATCAGGGGCGTTTGCCTGTTGCATCGAGAGATCGCGAATTGCTTGGGCTGAAAAATTACTTGGTAGCGTCCAAAACCCAGAGAGATCGGAGAGCGAAAGCAACACACAACGCTCTCGTGATGCTTTTCTGGGGCTCTGGGGGCTCCCCTGCAGCGCTTCTGAAGCGCTGCCAGGAACGCTTCCACGCGTGCCTGCACGCGTGCAGGCACGCGTGGACGCGTGCCCGAAGCGCTCCCGGACCCGCTGCGAAGTTTTACAAGCCGCTGCGGGGATCCTGGACCGGCGGAGATGGGCTGCTGGCGGCACCACCACTGTCCGGCTTCTAATCTAAAACCCTCTAGCTCTCAGAGTGCTCTCCGGGAATTTACGGCGGTGAGAAGGGGTTGACGGTTTACCGCCGGCCCCTAGTAACTTGTAGAGCTTCTCTTAGCTAGTTGCTGGAAGCTTAAGAGTGGCGCTGGAGAGCTAGTTGGCAATAAAAATCTCGACGGACTTTCTGCTGACTTGGTCGGTTGAAAATTTTGTTCTCGAAATTCAACACTTCGTTCGACCTCTAATATTTTTTCTGACCATATTCGATCTTATTCCCGCTCGCCATCTTGATCTCAGGTTGATCGGGGAGATATTACCGCCAAAAAGCGTTGCGGCGGGATCTGCCGTTTCGAGTCATCTTGACAGGCGTTGTCGGTTTTCTGTACTTAACTCGAGCTGTAGGGCAGCTACAGAGCTCATACTTTCAGAAACCGATTCAGAATCATCAGGCGCTTTCGTCTGTTGCATCCAGAGGTCTAAACTCGGTCTGCTACTCGAGCTAGGTCCGCGAAGCTATTCGTATTGTTCGAGTCTTTTCGACAGGTGCTATCGGTTTTGCTGTACTGAACTCGGTCTGTAGGGTGGCTACAGGGCTGGTAATTTCAGAAACTGATTCAGAGACATCAGGCGCGTCCGCCTGTCGCTTGCAGAGGTCTGAACTCGGTCTGCTACTTGAGCAGGTTCGCGAGAATATTCGTATCGCTCGGGTCATCTTGACAGGGGCTGTCGGCTTTCTTTACTTAACTCGAGCTCTAGGGCAGCTACAGAGCTAATGCTCACAGAAACCGATGCAGAATAATCAGGCGCGTTCGTCTGTTGCATCCAGAGGTCTGAAATCGGTCTGCTACTCGAGCTAGCCCCGGGAAACTATTCGTATCGTTCGAGTCATTTCGAGAGGTGCTGTCGGTTTTCGCCATATCTCGGGCTGTAGGAGAGCTAACGAGCTGATACGCACAGAAAATGATTTGGAATCATCAGGCCAGTTCGTATTTTGCTTTTAGAGGTCTGAACTGGGTCTGCTACTAGGTCCGCGAAACTATTTGTATTCCGGGGATCGTGGAGCGGCGGAAATGGGCTGCTGGCGGGCACCACCACCGCCCGGCTTCTAATCTAAAACCCTCTAGCTCTCAGAGAGCTCCCCGGGAAAAACCCAGAGAGAAAACCCGAGAGCGAAAGCAACGCACACCGGAAAGCTTTCCAGGCGAGCCTTTCGGACGCTCTCGTGAAGCCCTTCTGGAACTCTGGGGGCTCCCCTGCAACGCTTCTGAAGCGCTGCCAGGAACGCTTCCACTCGTGCCTGCGCGCGTGCAGGCATTCGTGGACGCGCGCCCGAAGCGCACCCGGACCCGCTGCGAGGTTTTTCTGGGAACCAGCGGTAAACCGTCAACCAGGTTACCGCCGGGGCCTTTGTAGAGGTCTTTTCTCACACGGCGCTCCTCGGTAAACATGACGAAAGCGTCTAGAGCAAGACCTGAAAAAAATCGAAAAATCACGTTTTTCTGTTTTTATCCAACGTCGGTTCCCCCAAGTGTTTTGATAGTAATACGGGAGCTGCGGACTTGAGAATTTCACTGGCAGACGCGGCATAACCCACTACAGGTGCGAAAAATCTGGTTTCTTAAAATACATGGTAAAATATCTTTCAAATCTTAGCAAAACCGACCCAAAGTTGTCACATTGTCCTTTCTGGCCGGGTCGATCAACTAGCTCCACCCCGCGCCGGAATTCCTCTAGCTCATCGATGCCGAAGAGCTCTACGAGGTACAAGCCGCTGCGGGGATCGTGGACCGGCGGAGATGGGCTGCTGGCAGGCACCACCACTGTCCGGCTTCTAATCTGAAACCCTCTACCTCTCAGAGAGCCCTCCGGGAATTACTCATCAGCTTCCAGCAACGAGGTCAGGGAAGCTCTGCGAGTTAATCCGGAGAGCAAAACTGGCCGGTGCTCAAGCGGATTGGAAACACCGCGCCGGTTCTTGTAGCTGGGGGCCCAGCGGGGGCCAACCGGTGACGGGCCGCCCAGGTGGCAATGCGACCTAGCGCATCCTCCTCCACTCCTTCGTCTCCTATCCCGTGCCCTCCTCGTCGTGGATGGGGCCGACGAATGGTCTTGCGCTGTCCGTGAGGACGCACCTTTTTCTAGTGCAGCCTGTGACCGGGGTGAGTCTTGTTGGTCCACAGGCACTGCCCCGGTCGCGAGCTGCAGCGGCTTTGGGTATTTTCCGGAACCTCGAGGTTCCGAGCCTGGTGCCACACATAAGTTTACATATAATATATCATACGCGCGTCTTTATTGCGGTTCGCAGCCGTGTTCTGAGATGTGTGTATATGTGTGAACATGTGCGTATAATACATACATCACGATTGGTGTGAATATTGTTGCTCTAGGGGACCCTTCAGGAAATCCTCTTGGAGCCTTCTTGGGGCGTCTTGGAGGCCTCTGGAACCGTCTTGAAGCCATGCTGGGCGTTTTGGAATGATCTGGGGCTGTCTGGGGAGCCTCTTGGATTGTCTTCGGGTTGGAAGGAAGAAACCAAAGGGGCGACATCCTCTCCAACTGGGGGGGGCGCTCCCCCCCCAGGAGCCTTAATATCCCCGGGGCCCGCCTCTGGGATCCCCCTTTTCGAATCAACGACGCCAATGTTGGATGCCTTTTGAGCTGACGTGCCCGAGGAGGAGAGGCGACCACAGAGGGGAGGGGAAAGAAGGTGAAAACCACGGAAACGCGAATCCACGGACACGCGAAGCCGTCTTCCCCTCACGCACGCCGACAGGGTCGGCGGATTTTAACTGCAATTTACTGCTGGTGTCAGGGATCGGTCAGAGTCCTGCAGGGCGCATTCGTTTCAAGGGGCGCGGGGATGCCGGGGCAGCGCCCTGCAGCTCTCAAGCGCCCACGCTGGCACGCACGCGCGCGCGTCAATGCGCGAATGGAATTCCAGACGCACGCGAGCTCAGGAGGGCACTGAAATACAGGAAACAGAAAACTATAGCCAGAGCGCAGTATCCCCAAACAGCGTTTTCAGAGCCAGGGTGGATCCTGAGTCTGTTCGCGCGTCCTGCAGTTATCGTCCTCCTGCTCTTGATCGGCACGCCCCGTCCTCATCGTCGTCTACGTGCTCCTCTTGGGAAATATCATTCTCGCCTCTCCCGCCTGCCTT
The DNA here is from genome assembly GCA_963575745.1 of Prorocentrum cordatum. Classification (NCBI taxonomy): domain Eukaryota; class Dinophyceae; order Prorocentrales; family Prorocentraceae; genus Prorocentrum; species Prorocentrum cordatum. Next base: position 33,631 of record CAUYUJ010018549.1, read on the forward strand.
CCCACTCCACCTCTTTCTCCCTCTTCTAGTCACATTTCTCCTCCTACCCTCCTTTCCTTCCTCCTTATCGCTATCCTCCTTATATTCCTGATGCCTTGCTTCCGCCTTCTCCCATTCATCCTTGCCCCACTTCGCATTATCCTTATCCTCCTGGTTCTCCTTCTCTTCTGCCACATCGTCGTCACCGCGGTGTTGCGTTCTGTGCCGCTGTGCGATGCCTTTTTTTTGCGTTGCAATGCTTTGTGATGCAATGCTTCACTACGCAATGCCACACCATGCTATGACATGCTAATTACGCTCTGCCGTGCTCCTCTACGCCGTGCTATGCCGTGCTCTACCATGCATCGCGTACCTCCTCCGCCTCCAGGCCTTGGAAGGCCGAGGCGACGACGACAACGACGACGACAATCGCGCAATCACGCAATCACGACGACGACCACGACAACGGCGACAACGACGACGACGACGACGACGAGCAGCAGCAGCGGCAGGTGGACGGGCGGGGAGCCGCCGGGGAGGCGGGTCGCTCAGGCAGGGCCGACGCGCCCCCGACGGAACCCGCGCCCGCGGAGGGGCGCGCCGCGGGGTGCCCCGTTCAGCACCCCGTTCAGCACCCCGCTGGGCGAGACTAGGGGCGTGTTCACCTCGCGATCGGCAGCTTGGAGCCCGGAGTTGCGAGGACGTCTCAGGCGAAACGGCCGGACGACCTCTCGCGCGGCAGCTCGGAGCCCAGAGCTTCGAGGATGTATCGGGCGAAACGGGCCAGACCACCTCGCGCGGCAGCTCGAAGCTCAGATGCAGGAGGATGTCTCAGGCGAAACGCCTAATCCCGGACAGCTCAGAAACGAGAATTGTGAGGATGTCTCAGGCGAAACGGCCCGAAACGCCAGATTTTGCTGAGGACGTCTTTGCTTGGAATTCCCTCGGCCGGAGCCAGCTTCTAGCGCAACATCACCCCGTTCAGCAAGCTGTTTGGGGAACGAACGGAAGCAGCAGCGGCGGAAAGAGCAGGGGGAAGGGGAGCAGCAGCAACAGCAGCAGCAGCAGCAGCAGCAGCAGAAGGAGCAGGAACAGGTAGAGAGGAGAGTGGATAAGAAGGCTGAGGACGAGGACGATAAGTACAAGTACAAGTACGAGGACGAGGACAAGAGCGAGTACGGAGCGAGGCGAATAAGAGTGATAGTGAACAGGAGAGAAACGGAAAGAAAGACAAGGCGGGAGAGGGGGAAGGGAGAAGGAAGGTTCTCCCAGCTGTCCCCGGAGGGGGGGGAAATCCCCCCCCCCCGGGGGCACTCCGGACCTGTCTGGAGTGTCCTACACTTTGAAAACACGATGATTCGGAATGTCCCACGGAAGCCCCCAGCTCCAAGGACACCGTCCTCCCCCCACGACGGGCCCCCAAGGACACTCCGGACCTCTCTGGAGTGTCCCCCGGGGGGGGGGATTCCCCCCCCTCGGGGACAGTCAGAGAAGGCCTCAGAGCGCACCGCCGCAAGCAGTCATAGTATCACATCACCTCCCTTCATCCTCAACTTCCCCTTCCCCTTCCGACTATCCATCCTCGTCTGCCTCGTGCTCGGACGCATCGTCCTCGTCCTCAGCCTTCTTATCCCCTCCCTGTACCTTTTCCTGCTCCTTCTGCTGCGGCTGCTGCTGCTCCCCCTTCTCCTGCTCCTTCTGCTGCTGATGCTGCTCCCGTTTTTTTTTTTTGTTTCCTGTAATTCAGTGCCCCCCCCGAGCTCCCAGGCGTCTGGAATTCCATTCGCGCGTTGATGCGAGCGCGCGTGCCAGTGTGGGCGCATTGATGCGCGCGCGAGCGTGCAGGGCGCTGCCCTGGCATCCCCGCTCCCCTTGAAACGAATGCGCCCTGCAGGACTCTGACCGATCACTGACACCAACAGTATATTGCTGTTAAAATCCGCCGACCCTGTCGGCGTGCGTGAGAGGAAGACGGCTTCGCGTGTCCGCGGATTCGCGTTTCTGCGGCTTGCACCTTCTTCCCCCCCCTCTGTGGTCACCCTTCCTCCTCGGGCACGTCAGCTCAATTATAGCTAGAGTGCATTATCCCCGAACGGCGTTTTTAGAGCCAGGGTAGATCCTGAGTCTGTTCGCGCGTCCTGCAGTTATCGCCCTGCTGCTCTTGGTCGGCATGCCCCGTCGTCATCGTCGTCGTCGTCATCGTCATCGTCATCGCCTCTCCCGCCTGCCTTCCCACTCCACCTCTTTCCCCCTCTCCTAGTCACATTTCTCCTCCTACCCTATTTTCCTCCTCATCGCTATCCTCCTTATATTCCTGATGCCCTGCCTCCGCCTCCTTCTATACATCCTTGCCCCACTTCGCATTATCCTCTTGAATGCTTTGTGATGCAATGCTTCACTACGCAATGCCACGCCATGCCATGACATGCTAATTGCGCTTTGCCGTGCTCCTCTACGCCGTGCTATGCCGCGCTCTACCATGCATCGCGAACCTCCTCCGCCTCCAGGCCTTGGAAGGCCGAGGCGACGACGACGACAACGACGACGACAATCACGCAATCACGCAATCACGACGACGACGACGACGACGACGACGACGACGACGACGACGACAAAGACGACGACGAAGACAACGACGACGACGACGACGACGACGACGACGAGCAGCAGCAGAAGGAGGAGGACGGGCGGGGAGCCGCCGGGGAGCCGGGTCGTTCAGGCAGGGCCCACGCGCCCCCGATGGAGGCCGTGGGGCGCGCCGCGGGGCGCCCCGTTCAGCACCCCGTTCAGCACCCTGCTGGGCGAGACTGGGGGCCGGCTCACCTCGCGATCGGCTGCTCGGAGTTTGGAGTTGCGAGGACGTCTCAAGCGAAACGGCCTGGACGAACTTTCGCGCGGCAGCCCGGAACCCAGAGTGTCGAGGATGTCTCAGGCGAAACGGGCCGGACCACCTCGCGCGCGGCAGCTCGGAGCTCAGATTCGGGAGGGTGTCTCAGGCGAAACGCCCAAACCCGGACAACTCAGAAACGAGAATTGTGAGGATGTCTCAGGCGAGACGGCCCGAACCACCAGATTTTGTTGAGGGCGCCTCTGCTTTGAATTCCCTCGGCCGGAGTTAGCTTCTACCACAACAGCACCTCGTTCAGCAAACTGTTTGGGGAGAAAGCATCCAGCACTGGCGTCGTTGATTCGAAATGGGGGGTCCCAGGGAAGGGCCCCGGGGGGGGGTTAGGGGGGGCCCCCAGCGGGGCTGGGAGAAGCTCTCGTCCATTTGACTTCTTCCTTCCAGCCCCAAGACAAGAGGCCCCCCAGACAGCCTCAAATCGTTCCAAAACGCTCAATGTGGCTTCAAGACGGTTCCAGGCTTCCAGGACGCCCAAAATAGGATCCAAGAGGACTTCCCAGAGGGTCCCCTACAGCAGCAATCTTCAAAATCCTGCGTGAAATTTGCGCGCGCCAATCGTGATGTATGTATACGCATGTTTACACATATACGCACATTTCAGAACACAACTGCGGCCCGCAGTAAGGACGCGCGTGTGATATGTCATATGTAAGATTATGTGCGTCGCCAGGCATGGAACCTCGAAGTTCCGAACAAGGGGCCCAGCGCCGTTGCAGCCTGCGGGTGCGGTAGTTCTTGGGGGCCAACAAGAATTTCCCCGGCCGCAGGCTGCACTAGAAACGAATGCTTCCTCACAAACAGCGCAAGACCACTCGCCGGGCCCATCCACAACGAGACGGGCACGGGATGGGAGAAGGAGGAGCGGAGGAGGATGCGCCAGGTCGCGTTGCCACTTGGGCCCCGACACGGCCTGGCTCCCGCCGGGCCCCCAGCTGCAAGAACCGGCGCGGTGTTTCCAATCCGCCTGAGCACCGGCCAGAAAAAGAACACACGCCGGACAGCTGTCCTGGCGAGCATTCCGACTCTCCCGTGAGACGCTTTTGGGGCTCTGGGGGGCTCCCGTGCAGCGCCTCTGAAGCGCTGCCACGAACGCTTCCACGCGTGCCTGCACGCGTGCAGTCACGCGTGGACGCTTGCCGGAAGCTCTCCCGGACCCGCTGCCGGGACGGGCGAGGCGCTGCGGGGATCGTGGGGCGGCGGAGATAAGCTGCTGGCGGGCACCACCACCGTCTGGCTTCCAATCTAAAACCCTCTAGCTCTCAGAGAGCTCTCCGGGAATATCTTTCAAATCTTGGCCAAACCAACCGAAAGTCACCACTTTGTCCGCCCGGGTCGGGTCGATCAATTAGCTCCGCCCCGCGCCGGAATTCTTCTAGCTCATCGATGCCGAAGAGCTCTACGAGGTACTAGCTCCACCCGGCGCCGGAATCCCTCTAGCCCGTCGATGCCGGAGAGCTCTACAAGGTATTAGAAGTTGGACGGTGGTGGTGCTCGCCAGCGGCCCATCTCCGCCGCTCCACGATCATTGCAGCGACTCGACCGTCCCGGCAGCGGGTCCAGGAGCGGTTCCGGCACGCGTCCACGCGAGCCTGCCGCCGTGCAGGCACGCGTGGAAGCGTTCCTGGCAGCGCTTTCGAAGCGCTTCAGGGGAGCACCCCAAAGCTGTCCAGGAAAGATTCCCGGAGAGCTCTCTGAGAGCTAGAGGGTTTTAGATTAGAAGCCAGACGGTGGTGGTGCCCGCCAGCAGCCAGTCTCCGCTGCTCCACGAACCTCGCAGCAACTCGCCCGTCCCGGCAGCCCGTCCGGGAGCGCTTCTGGCAAGCGCCCACGCGTGCCTGCACGTGTGCAGGCACGCGTGCAACCGTTCCTGGCAGCGCTTCAGAAGCGCTTCAGGGGGGCCTCCCAGAGCCCCAGAAGCGCTTCAGGAGAGCGTCCGAGAGCTCGCCAGGAAACCTTTATTCCGGTTCCCGGAGAGCTCTCTGAGAGCTAGAAGGCTTAAGTTTAGAAGCCGGACGGTGGTGGTGCCTGCCAGCAGCTCCACGGCGCTCCACGTTCCCCGCAGTGAGTTGCCCTACCCGGCAGCTGCTCCGGGAGCGTGTCCGGCAAGGGGCCACGCGTGCGTGTACACGTGCAGGCACGCGTGGAAGCGTTCCTGGCAGCGCTTCAGAAGCGCTGCAGGGGGGCCCCCCAGAGCCGCAGAAGCGCGTCACGAGAGCGTTCGAAACTCGCCAGGAGAGCTTTCCGGTATACCTTGTAAAAATCTTCGGCATCGAGCGCGGGGCGGGGCTAGTAACTCATAGAGCTTCCCTGAGCAAGTAAAAACTGGAAGCGTAAGAGTAATACCTCGTAGAGCTCTTCGTTGCCAATGAGCTAGAGGAATTCCGGCGCGGGGTGGAGCTAGTACCTCGTAGAGCTCTTCGGCATCGACTTGGTAGCGTCCAAAACCCGGAGAGCAAAGGGCAACCACACCAGAAAGCTTTCCTGGCGGGCCCTCCAACGCTCTCGTCAAGCTCTTCTGGCGCTCCGGGAAGCTCCCCTGCAGCGCTGCTGAAGCGCTGCCAGAAACGCTTCCACGCGGGCCTGCGCGCGTGCAGACACGCGTGGAAGCTTGCCGGAAGCTCTCCCGGACCCCTCGCCAGGTCAGGCGAGGCGCCGCGGGGAACGTGGACCGCCGCGGAGAAGCTCCTGGCGGGCACAAAGACTTGAGGGAACAGATTTGGATGAAAACCGAGAAATCGTGTTTTTCCCGGAGAGCTCGCTGAGAGCTAAAGCGTTTAAGATTAGAAGCCGGACGGTGGTGGTGCCTGCCAGGAGCTCCTCCACGGCGGTCCACAGGCCTCGCAGAAACTCCGGCGGCCCGGCAGCGCGTCCGGGAGAGCTTCCGGCAAGCTTCCACGCGTGCCTGCATGCGTGCAGGCACGCATGGAAGCGTTTCTGGCAGCGCTTCCGCAGCGCCCCAGGGGGGCCCCCCAGAGCTCTCCAGGAAAGAGTTCGCCTAACTCGTAGAGCTTTCTTAGCTAGTTGCTGGAAGCTTAAGAGTACCTCGTAGAGCTCTTCGTCATCGATGAGCTAGAGGAATTCCGGCGCGGGGTGCAGCTAGTGACTCGTAGAGCTTCCCTAAGCTAGCAGCTGGAAGCTTAAGAGTAATTCGGACGCACTGGCGGGCTGGTTGGCTCGAAAAATCTCGACGGAACTTTTGCTGACTTTTGGTCGGTTGAAAATTTTGTTCTCGAAATTCAACAATTCGTTCGAGCTCTAGTATTTTTTCCCGTGATATTCGATCTTACTCCCGCTCGCCATCTTGATCTCAGCTCGATCGGGTGAATATTACTATCGAAAAGCACTGTGGCGGGATCGGCCGTTCTGAGTCATCTTGATACGCGCTGTCGGTTTTCTGAACATAACTCGAGCTTTAGGACAGCTACAGAGCTGGTGAGCACAGCTAATCGATGTAGAATGATTAGGCGCGTTCGCTTGTTGAATCGAGAGGTCTGAACTCGGTCTGTTAGCCGAGCCAGGTCCGGAAACCTGTTCGTATTGTTCGAGTCATCTTGACAGGAACTCTCGGTTTTCTGTACTTAACTCGAGCTGTAGGACAGCTACAGAGCTGCAGTTTACAGAAACTGATTCAGAATTATCACTGGCCGTTGTCTGTTGAATCCAGAGCTCTGAACTCGGTCTGCTGCCCGATCTAGAATCGCGAAACTATTCGTATTGTTCGAGTCATCTTGAGAAGTGCTCTCGGTCTTCTTCACTCAACTCGCGCTGAGGGGGGCTACAGTGCCGGTGGTCATAGGAATCGATTTGAAGACATCAAGCGCGTCCGCCTGTCGAATCCAGAGCTCGGAACTCGGTCTGCTGCCTGAATTAGGTCTGCGAAACTACTGTATTGTTCGAGTCATCCTGAGAGGTGCTGTCGGTTTTCTGCACTTAACTCGGGCTGTAGGGGGGCTGCAGGGCTGGTAATGACAAGAGTCGATTCGCAGACATCAGACGCGTCCGCCTGTCGCATTCAGAGGTCAAAAAATGTGCTCTATGAGTCGGAATGTTGGCAGGTGCTGTCGGTTTTCTCAACTTAAGTCGAGCTAGGAAGCTCTACGAGTCTCCTGGCTCAAGGCGTGGTTGCTCAAGGCGTGGTTGCTCTGCGCATCCGACAGGGGTTTTAAACTCTGCCTGGACCTCGCCTCCAGTTTAGAGCCCCTACGCCAGCAAAGTTGTGTTTCGCTTACGTTACGAGGGCATGCACGCATCAAGCCCCTTGGGTAGTGGGCTTCATAGCTTCCCTCTTGCCAGTTTTCAATCAGCTGAATCTTGTTGTGCACTCAGGACGCGTTACAGATAGCAGATTCAACTTGGTTGTGGCAATTTCTTCAGTTGCACTTGTACCTTGTCTCCTTGCCTCGTTCTCTTTCACATTGCAGTTATGGAGGAAATGACAAGAGAAGAGGAGTTGGACATCGAAGGTATGGGAGGGAATGATCTTCAAAGCAAGATCCGTGGGGGTATACCGCCAGGTCTCTTGGATGCAGCAGCGGGAGCAGCAGGTGGACTTTTGGAGGAAGAAAAGGATGCTAAACGTCGTCGTCAGAGTGAGTTGGCACGGCAGCAGCGTGAGCAGGCATTGATTCAACAACAACAACAGCAGCTGAATCCTCAGTTGGCGGCACTCTCGCAGCTGCTCGGTTCGAAGTTTGCCACACAAAAGGAGAATTTTCAGTCTATCATGCAAGGTGAAGTTGCGCCGATCAAACTGAAGTTGGAAGAACACAGTACCGAATTGCAACGCCTCAATGCACAGGTGCAGTCACAGCAGAGACAGTTAGAAGCCCTCCAAAGTAAAACGAATGCCGATGCCCCAACAGTTGCTTCATCACGTGGGACTGGGTCGGGGAATCCTGGCTTCCAGTTCCAGGGTACTCGTGGGGAGTTTGGCTTCAAGGGTCCGAGGCCAACCTTCCAACCAACGATGATAACTATAAAATGATGGGCACGCACAGCGTCAGAAGAGCTTCATAAAAGATCCAAGGCTTTACTCCCTGGAGCGGTGGCCCAGCGCCTCCTTGCGACTCTGTTTCAAAAAGCGAATTGCTTGGCGCACGTGGATGAGACAAAAACGAATGATGAGAACAGTAAGAACCCCATGGGATGTTATCAGCTCAAGATATGCTTCAAAGCCACGGCGACGAAGGATATGATGTGGGATTTTCGCAAAGCGTTCATTCAATGTTTCGAGCAGAAAGCCATCTGTGAGGATCCACACGACGCGACCACGTATAACCACATCTGTGATGAAAGGATCACGGTTACGGTGGAGGCCTCTCCGTGGCAAGAACCGCACATCAAAGCTGCTTGCAAATTCAAGGCCCTATTTTATAAACATCGTTCGTGTGCCAGCGCCTTTGTAAAGGTGGAAAAATATGGACCCCCAGCCACGTTTCTATGGGCTTACCCGTCCGAGCAGCAGCTGCAAAAGGGACAGTGTGTTGCCTCATGGAAGCCTGATCGTGCAGTGGGTTGGAAGATTGATGAGGATATGATCGAGGAAGTCGATCCAAACTTCAAACTGGGGGACTTCAAAGCTGATCTCATGAGTTGACGGTGCCCTGGCAAGTGGCACGAACAATTGGCTGAGGTTGATCGCTCAATTTTCAGCTGGAACGTTCGATTGCTAGGGATTGCACAATGCCACGAGATTTTCGCCCAGGTCTTCAATTCAAGCAATGTGATTCTCCTTCAAGAGTGCCAGTTTGTCTCCGATCGTGTTGCTGAGGAACACGGTTGGAATCTTTGGCGCTCCTCTTGTGAGCGGGCTTGCGTGGGCCTCCGAGGTGTTTGGAAGGATGATGTCCAACACGAGGCCAGAGGCGACCGTTGGTATGCCGTTGTTTGCTTTAGTGCCATCTTTCTCTCTCTTTACTTGTCCCATAAGTATTTGCGTGGAAAGTCTCGTGAGCAGTTTTTGCGTACGCTTAGTGTATACCAAGAAGTGCTGAGGGATGCAGCGCTCAATGTTGCCAGATTGAAAAAGCAGTTTCGAATTCAGGATGTTGTTTTAGGAACTGATGCTAATGTAGAGGTCGAGCCTCAGGTTTTCCACATGTCTCAGGCTGTCTTTGGGTCCTAGTGTTGTAGGTGTGCCTATTGTCCCTCGTACGAGGGATGGCGGATTTCAGAGGCGATCTAAGGAGTTTGCTTTGGAACTCAGTGCGGCTCTTACTTTCACTATTGGCACCCTGGGCCTCCAGTTGGCCAACACCTTCAACCCTACGAGGCTCCCTACCTGGCGCTCTGCTAAATGGGCTCACTACAGGCACCTACCTCAAGAACAGCAGTACTCTCACGTCTACGACTACATAGGTGTACCTTCGTCTTGGGGAGCTCCTGAGGTCTCCGTCTTGTGGCCACAGCCGGGGGCAGCACATATGTCTGGGAGTTCGGCCTCGAGCTTTTGGAGTGATCATGGTCTGTTACACTTGCGTATCCCTGCTCGTGTCTTGCCTCGTCGAGTTGTGCGTCCCAATCCTGTCCGCAACACACGTTGGCACGTTCAGTCTCATCGTGTACCTCTTTTGCGCTATGCGGTTGATGCAGCCCTGGTGTCTGGCAACAGCCAGACAGAACAGACCGATTGGAGTGGACATACGGGTCTCTCGCCCACGGAGCTAGGTGACAAGATTCGACAGCCTTGTGAGGAAATCGGCGAGGTCCCCACCAAAGCCGACCTCACCCCGAAAGTTTCTGAGCAGTATGTTGCCGCTCGGGAGGCTGCACTTGAGATGAGGAGGAAGAGAAATAAGGGTGAATGCACGGAGGAGGAGTTCAAGAAGGCGAGGAGGAGGTACATATATGAGAGGAGGAAGCGTGGGAGGAATATATTGGAGTATGAGTTCCGTCCAGGTCTACAGCACCGAACATACCTTAAGACGCTCAAAGTTGAGGGAGTGCACACTTGGGACAAGTCTAAGTGGGAGAAGGCCCTCAGAGCGCACGGCTTGGCCATGTACACTGATGAACATGAGCGTGCACGCACAAACAGTAAGCTTGAGGAGATGAGGAAGAGGTTGCAGGAGGTGAATATGCAGGAGTACCAGCCTATCGATATCGGCCTGCTCATGCGTGCTAGGTCTCGTCTTCGTTCAGGAAAGGCCGTAGGTAAGGACAACATCAGCGTCTCCATGCTTAAGCACATCCCTTGGTCAGGTTGCCTTCAAGTCTTGCGGTGCTTTCAGCAGCTGTTTATGCGCGAGTATTGCACACCCACATCATGGCGCCATATATGTATACAGCTGATGCCGAAGTCTGTGAAGACTTGCGAATTCAATGACACACGAGCTTTATCATTATTATCTTGCCTGTCAACATGGTATATGTCATGTCTCACCTTGTTGGCCGTGGACCATCTCAAACGGAGTGTTGCCCCCGAGGTCATGCTCTTCGGGTTTGTTGCTGGAAGACGGACACACGAGATTACAGGTGGTTTGAAGAGAGTTGCGCAGCACGCGACGGAATGGGGGAAGTCATATTGTATGCACACGGCGAGCTTAGACGTGTATCGTGCTTTTGATAACGTACAGGTGGCCGACGTTACTGACTGCCTGGAGGAGTTGAGGTTTCCACCTGAACTTAGTTATGCGCTCATGGAGGGCCTAGCTGAGAACAGGGCCGATTTATCCTTCCAGCAGGTGGACGTCTCGGACATAGCTTGGGATAGTTGTATCCGCACAGGTAGTGTTGAGGCTCCGCTCTTTTGGCTGTGTGAGAGTGTGCTCATGTTCCGTTCTGTGGTCTTGAGTTGGCAGGAGCGGGGGATGGGAGTGCAGTTGACGCAGCAGGCAGGGACTCGTCATCCTACACATGCGATTTGGGCCGACAGTGTTCTGTTGTGTGCCAGAGATCAGAGCGAGTTGACGACCATGATTGCGGAGATCAGTGTCCCACTTTATCACAGAAAGTACAGATGGAAACCGAGTAGCTTGCAGTTTATTCGCTTTGGCTATGATGAGCCTGGGACTGAGAGTTTGGATGTCTCTCTTGCGTTGCCGAATTCCCAGGACAAGCGTCAGAGAGTGACTATAACGTTGCAGCAGACAGATCGTTTGGAAATACTTGGCACGATTCTTGAAAACAGCATGCGACAACATGAGGACTTGAATCATCGGATTTCTCTCGCTCAAAAGGCGTTTTGGCAAGATAAGAAGTATTACATGTGCCAGGGTATTAAGTTGAAGAAAAGATTGCTGCGATACGACTCACGTGTAAGAAGCCGATTATTGTTTGCAGTGGAAGGGATGTCAGCTGACAAAAATGCTATTGAATCGATTCATGCGTTTGAAGGCCGCTTACTTTCGAAGATGGTATGGAGACGGAAACGTGACACCGAGAGTTGGCCACAGTTTTTTTTTTTCAGAGCGTGTACTTGACGGGGCGGAAAGCACTCAGGACAGCTCAGATGCCGAGTGCGGTTCAGCTCTTTCTTTTCAAACAGTGGAGTTGGGCAAAGGATGTGGCGACGACAACTGCTCAGAACGGGATCCGCCAAGTTGATGACGCCCAGCCTACAATTGATCCAATGGAAATGGGTGGTGCAGTGTCTCTTGATATGGATGGGATGTCTCAGAATGCGTTTGCTACTGTACCGATTACCACGGACTTGATGTCTCAGAATGCGGGCGCGGTCGTACCGATTACCACGGGTTCGACGTCTTTGAATGCGGGTGCTGCTGTACCGATTACCAGAGATCTGAAACGACGGAGGGTGACTGTTATTGTGGCCCCTGTCCTTACTGCCCGAGGGGACCTCACCGTTGCTCTGCCAGAGGGTCAGGAGAACAGCGCCACGAGTCAGAACCGACGACGGCTTATCTCTCAGGCGTCCCGTTCTGCTGCCAAAAGGAGCAAGACTGCTCCCACATCATCGACGCCATCATCATCATCAGCCCCTACACCAGCGCCAGCAGCCATGCGAAGAAGGTTTCGAAGTGATATGGTGGGGGCGAGTGCGGATGACCCTTTCTTGCAGGCTCGTTACACGATGATGCATGCCGCCAGCCCGTGGACACAGCAGATGGATGCCGTTATTCGCACCTATAACTCGCAGGAAGCACGATCCTTTACACGTCGAAGGGAAGGTGGAAAAACGGTGGGACTTCGTCCGTGGGGCTTGCCATTTGAAACGGTGGGTGGAGATGCTTGGTATGATACTCTGGAGTGGACTCAGGCAGGGTGGAGATGTTTTATCCGTACGTTGCTTTCGGAATGGGACCTACAACATGTTTTAGAATATGCTCACCTGCCTGAACCAAAACCCTGGAGGCCGAAAAACGACGAGGAGGAGGTGGAGGGGACGGAGGAGAGAAATAATGAGATTTCAAAGCGGCTCGCCTTTAACTTCGAGAATGCCAGCGTCTGGAACTACGAGGCTGAAGGGATTCCCGTCGAGCTCTGTGGGGACTCCCAGGTGGTAGTGAACTGGCTGGTGGGACAATATGTATGTACGACGGAAGTGTATTGTGAGACCATTGCACACATTCAAAGTATATTATACAGATTACACTTGAACTACCGCGTGAATCTGAGGCCGCCGTCTTGGGGTTTAGATCCTTGGAAGTGGTTTTATCGTGAGGGAAACGAGCGTGCTGATGCTGAAACTTGGAAGGCCCGCACGGGCCAGAACCATCGTACTTTCGACCCGTGCATTCATACTCTCAGAAGGGAACAAATAACGGGGATTCGCGGCTACTTCGATGGTGGTCGTTCCTCCCACGGTGTTGGCATTGGTTGGGTTATTGACTTATTCGTGCTCCCCCTCCCTGCTCTTCAACACTCTCAAGGCTCTTGGCTATTCAACATAGCCTCCGAGGCTGCCGCCATCCCGCCGACCTGCACGGTTAGTCAAGCTGAGCTCTTGGCCAGCAAGCGCCTCGCTGAAGGTGTCGAGCACCTGCTGCTCCTCTGCTGCGGACCTGAATCCTGAGCGGGGGCTCCTTTGTCCCTGTGGGCTCCGAGCAAAGCAAAAAAACCAAGGTTGACGGTTTACCGCCGGCGCCCAGTTGGTCGAACCGGCGAGAAAGGACAAAGTGGTAACTTTTGGGTGGTTTCGCGAGTATTCCCGGAGAGCTCGCTGAGAGCTAAAGGATTCAAGATTAGAAGCCGGACGGTGGGGTGCCCGCCAGGAGCTCCTCCACGGCGGTCCACGATCCCCGCAGCGGCTTTTTTGAGCCGGCAACTGGTCCGGGGGAGCGTCCGGCAAGCTTCCACGCATGCCTGCATGCGTGCAGGCACGCATGGAGACGTTTCTGCCAGCGCTTCGGCAGCTCTGCAGGATTTCCCGTCCCCAAAGGGTCTCTTCGCTCTCCGGGTTTTGGGCGCTACCATTCCCGGAGAGCTCGCTGGGAGCTAAAGAGTTTAAGATTAGAAGCTGGACAGTGGTGGTGCCCGCCAGGAGCTCTTCCACGGCGCTCCACAGGCCTCGCAAAACCTCCGGTGAGCTGGCAACGGGTCCGGGAGAGCTTCCGGCAAGCTTCCAAGCGTGCCTGCACGCGTGCAGGCACGCATGGAAGCGTTCCTGGCAGCGCTTCAGCAGCGCTGCAGGGGGGCCCCCCAGGGCTCTCCAGAAAAGATTTCCCGTCCCCCAGGGTGTCTTCGCTCTCCGGGCTCTTCCCGGAGAGCTCGCTGAGAGCTAAAGGGTTTAAGATTAGAAGCCGGACGGTGGTGGTGCCCGCCAGGAGCTCTTCCACGGCGGTCCACAGGCCTCGCAGCGCCTCCGGTGAGCCGGCAACGGTTCCGGGAGAGCTTCCGGCAAGCTTCCAAGCGTGCCTGCACGCGTGCAGGCATGCATGGAAGCGTTCCTGGCAGCGCTCCAGCAGCGCTGCAGGGGGGCCCCCCGGGGCTCTCCAGGAAAGATACCCGTCCCCGAGTGTGTACCTCGTAAAGCTCTTCGTTATCGATGAGCTAGAGGAATTCCGGCGTTGAGCTAGATGGCCCACCCGGCCAGAAAGGACAATGTGACAACTTACCTCGTAGAGCTCTTCGGCAACGATGAGCTAGAGGAATTCCGGCGCAAGGTGGAGCTAGTGACTCGTAGAGCTTCCCTAAGCTAGCAGCTGGAAGATTAAGAGTAATACCTCGTAGAGCTCTTCGCCATCGATGAGCTAGAGGAATTCCAGCGCGGGGTGGAGCTAGTATCTCGTAGAGCTTCCCTTAGAAGGTACTGCTGGAAGCTCAAGTGTAATTCCGGGGCGCTGCAGAGCTAGTGACTCGTAGAGCTTCCCCTAGGAAGTTATTGCTGGAAGCTTCAGAGTAATACCTCGTACAGCTCTTCATCATCGATGAGCTAGAGGAATTCCGGCGCGGGGCGGAGCTAGTAACTCGTAGAGCTTCCCTTAGCAAGTTATTGCTGGAAGCTTAAGAGTAATTCCGGGGAGCTGGACAGCTAGTTGGCAAGAAAAATCTCGACGGACCTTTTGCTGACTTAACTCGTAGAGCTTCCCTTAGCAAGTTATTGCTGGAAGCTTAAGAGTAATTCCGGGGAGCTGGAGAGCTAGTTGGCAAGAAAAATCTCGACGGACCTTTTGCTGACTTTTGGTCGGTTGAAAATTTTGTTCTCAAAATTTGACCATTCGTTAGAGCTCTAGTATTTTTTCCCATGATATTCGATCTTATTCCCGCTCGCCATCTTGATCTCAGCTCGATCGGGTAACTTTGAAAGCCAAAAAGCAGGCAGGCGGGAACGGCCGTTTCGAGTCATCTTGATACGCGCTGTCGGTTTTCTCAAGATAACTCGAGCTTCAGGACAACTACAGAGCTGGTCAGCACAGCTAATGCATTCAGAATGATCAGGCGCGTTCGCCTGTTGAATCCAGAGGTCTGAACTCGGTCTGCTAGCCGAGCTAGGGTCGCAAACCTATTCGTATTATTCGAGTCATTGTAGCAGACGCTCTCGGTTTTTCGTACTTAACTCGATCTGTAGGGCAGCCACAGAGCTGATAATCACAGAAATCGATTGAGAATTATCAGGCGCGTTCGTCTGTTGAATCAAGAGCTCTGAACTCGGCCTGCTCCCCGAGCTAGGTTCGCGAACCTATTGGTATTGTTCGAGTCATCTTGAGAAGTGCTCTCGGTTTTCTGTACTTAAATCGTGCTGGGGGAGGGCTACAGTGCTGCTGGTCACAGGAAATCGATTTCGAGACATCAGGCGCGTCCGTTCGTCGAACCGAGAGCTCGGAACTCGGTCTGCTGCTCGAACGAGATCCGCGAAACTGTTGTATTATTCGAGTCATCCTGAGAGGTACTCTCGGTTTTCTGCACTTAACTCAGGCTGTATGGGGGGCTGCAGAGCTGGTAATCACAGGAATCGATCCGCAGACATCAGACGCGTCCGCCTGTCGCATTCAGAGGTCTGAACTCGGTTTCATACTCGAGCTCGATTGGAAAACTGTTCGTTTGTTTTGTTAGAGTCATCTTGAGAGGTCTATGATCGCTTGGGCTGAAAAACTAGTCGTTCTCTGAAATTCTTTTCCACATTATATTTTGTCAGGAAGCTCTACGAGTCCCCCTGCGGTTGAAAGGTTGACGGTTTACCCCGGCCAGAAAGGACAAAGTGTTAACTTTTGGTCGGTTTTGCAATTTTTTGAAAGATATTTGTCAATTCATTTTGAGAAAGCAGATTTTTACTCCGAGCATTGAGATATAAACTTCGTTCCCTGAGCAGCTCAGCCCTCTAAAGCCATTTTCAGTACCAGTTCACTTGGAGCAACCGACTTCATGTTGACTCCGAAAAATCTCAACTTGAAGTCTTTGTAGAAAAGCTCCCAGAAGCTCTCCCTTTAATCCTGAGCTTTCTCACGGATACAAGGAGCTCTACGAGGTTCCCGGCGGTGACCAGGTTGCTGCTGTCCCTCCTCGGGGATCTCAGCGGTGGCCTGGCCCGTCGGGGGCCTCCTCAAGCCTGTCTCCTCAGGCTGCCCCCTGGGCGGCCGTGGGCGCGCGTGGGTGCGCGCTGGCCCATAAGTTCGTGTACTTCGTCGGCTGCAACCTCCTGGACGTGCTGCGCATAGGTCGCTGCATTTGTACTCTGCTCGTGTTAGCGGGTGAGCCCACACGTGCCGCTGGAGGCGCAAGGCCGCTACCTGTTGCACTTGTATCTTTGCTGTTTGCTTGTGATACTCTTGGGAGCCCAGCACTTACCAGTTTTGCTCTGGCAGTTGAGAAGGACACTTTGACCGTTTTTGTTGCAGCAGATTTCATCACGTACCGACTTTCACCTTCACGGGGTTGGGATAAGTTTCTTGAAGAACTCGAGGACGAACACTATCGTGATCTGGAGGCTAGTAGGTGCCCTACTTGTCGAGCTTATCGGTATTCTACTTCCAGTTGTGGGCAGTGTGATCTTAAGAGGAAGATGGTTCCGACTTCTGATGATGATATGGGAACTGAGGGCAACGGAGAGAAGCGACAGAGGAAGCTCCTGGAAGATAGACGTCTTCTTGGTGATGCCGAGGGTGGTGGAGGTGGGGCAGTTAGTGGGAATGGAAGTGGTAGTAGTGGAGGAGGAGGAGGTGATGCTGGAGATCTGGCCACTATGCTCCGTGCACAGTTCGATGCCATGCGTGAAGATATGCAGAGGATGCTTATGCAGAACTCTGTTGACATCAAAGAGCAGATTCAAACGAGGGTATCAGAGCAGGTTGCCCCTATTGCTTCGTCGGTGCAGGAGATTCGTTCAGCTCAGGAGGCCCAGGCGAAAGAGATCAAAGCACTTCAGTCTCAGATGAACTCTAGAGATCCCTGGGCAGATTCATCATCTCTGGGAGGTGCGTCTACTCGTGATTCTCGTACTGCTGACTTCCAGAGACCCTTTGTACCACATGTTCCGACTTGGATCCAGGTGAGCGGCTTCGCGCAAGAGGACCCCCGAAAGGTTGAAACTCGAGATAAGGCCAAGATCCAGGTCACCACGGTTAGGAACATGATAGGTAAGTTGTACACACTATCGCAAGCACGGGAGAGTGACGTTACTAAGATCTTCGACAGAGGTAGGACGGACGGGGATATCGCTTCCAATCGATTTGGTGTGACCAAGTTTCGCATATACTTCATGCCAGGGACTTCGAAAGAGACGGTCTGGGAAGTACGCAACGAGTGGGCCTCAGCCTGGTCCAATTCGTGCCCTGATCTGGTCGGTTGTCAGAATAGTTTTGGACCATGCAAAGATCGACACCTCGGTTGGTTTGTCCAACCGGCACCACAGGACCGACGTAGAGTGGGGGAGACTCGCAAGGCGACTGCGATCTTTCATAAGCTCAAGACTGTTGCCACTGCTCTCATCACTTTTGAGCCTGAAGGGCCTGCAAAGGCTTGGGCATACCTGCAGAAGGATAGTCAGAGTGATAAAGTGTGTGTAGGTACGTGGACGGATACCGTGGGATGGAAGTTCGTGTCCGAGCGGGTCCAGCACATCGATCCAGATCTGGACTGCAAGACTTGGGAGAGGCAGGTGAATAGCAGCTCGTGACGGTGCCCAGCTTCTGTTGGAGGTTGGAACGTTCGGAGGTTGGGAAGATACACCTCCGAGTGCATGAATCACATTGCCGAATTAAAGATTTCCATCGTCGGGGTCCAAGAGAGCCAGTTCTTACACGACTTGGATCTTGCAGATGCGGGTTGGGATATACATCGCTCGGCAGATGAAGGGGAGAACGTGGGGAGACGGGCTGCCATCTTGTGCCGAGGTGTATGGAGACATCTGCTTATCGATGTTGTGTGTGGTCGCCGCTGGGTCATTGCAATCTTTCGCAAGCTCATCTTCGTTTCTG
The DNA here is from genome assembly GCA_963575745.1 of Prorocentrum cordatum. NCBI lineage: Eukaryota > Dinophyceae > Prorocentrales > Prorocentraceae > Prorocentrum > Prorocentrum cordatum. Next base: position 51,328 of record CAUYUJ010018549.1, read on the forward strand.
TCTATCTCCCTCATAAGGAGTCTGAGCGGGGTGCACAGGGTGAAGCACGCCGTTCTCCTGAAGGGTTTCTTGCTAGTTTCAAGCTCTATACGGACGTGTTATCGGATCTTGTTGCACATGTCTCTGCGGCCAAAAAGCGATTTCACATTGAGGAGGTTGTTACCTCGGCTGACGCCAACGTGGAGGTTTTCCCGCACCACAGGATCAATGGGGTGGAGGTTACGGGGGAGGCGGTGAATGGGCCTATACGTAAGAGGGGGAGGTCTAGTGGAGGTGACGAAAGTAGAGCCAACAGGATGAGGGAGATGTACTCGGGGGCCTTTCTGAAGACCATGGAGGCCCTCAAGTTGCAGCTAGCCAACACTTTTGGGACTCGTCAGCCTACTTGGAGACACAATTCGAGCACATACGAGCACGTCTATGACTATCTTGCGGTCCCAGCTTCTTGGATGACTCCAGAGGTGACTTGTTCTTGGGTTGTGCCGTCCCAGGTCCCACGGTCGGAGGCGACGGAAAGGACGTTTAGCGATCACAAGCTCTTGTGTGCCGATATGCCCGCCCAGCATGCTCAGTTGAGGTATCGACGTCGGCCTCAGCTCAAGACCTGGAAGCTTCAGCCAGGGTTCGAGCTCCAGCAGACAGCCGGCTTGGAGAGAGCGATTTGCCAGCCCGAGCTCGTGAATCAGATCCACACGGATGTAGGTTTTGAGGTCATGACACAGAGTATACTTGAGGGTGCCAGTGAGACTTTGGATATCTCCCGTTCCCGTGGTCAGCCTGTTTCAGACTATCCCAGATATTCGGAGGAGGATTTACTGATAAAGGAGGAGTTCTTTAAGGTCAGGAAGAGGTGGAGGGTGGCACGATATGGCGGGGCTAACGTGGGACAGGAGGAGTACGAGAGAGTCCAGGAGGAGTACAAGGGGACAGCAAGGAGGTGGCGTCGAGTACGTAAGCGTCATGATCGTGCATGTGAGCTTTACCGTATTCGTGATGGTGTCCGTCGTAGGCCTGTTATTACGCACATGTATGTTGACGGGGTCCTCACGCGTGACCAGGAGAAGTGGATTGAGGGCCTTCGGCGGCATGGGCTCCTGAGGTACTCCAGCGATCCCCACCGACAGGACACCAACGCGTGCTTGGATGAGCTTAAGAACCAGTGTAAGGCCCTGCGAGACTCTGGAGAGCCCCACCGCAACCCGATCAACATGGGTCTCTTGCTGGAGGCACGGTCTAGACTCAGGGAAGGACGGGCAACAGGTGCAGACGGGGTGACGTCGTCGGTGCTCAAAGCATTGCCATGGGAAGCCCTCCGACACATACTTACCTTATTCCGTTTGCTGTACGATCAGAAACATGTTTCACCGAAGTCCTGGAGAGAGATCTTGGTATGCTTGATGCCTAAGAATCCCAAGGCTCGTGATTTTGAAGAAACGCGGGCCCTCTCACTTCTTTCTCATTTTGGTAAGTGGTATAGCAGTTGTCTATGTGTACTTCTAGAGCACCGCGTTCGGCAGGCTGCACCGCCAGGTTGCAACTTATATGGCTTTATTGCGGGGCACAAATGTTATGAGGTCACGGCCCCCCTCAAACGTCTTGCTCAACACGGCGTTGTGTGGGGGAAGGAGGAGAGTCTTTATCTTGCAAGTGCTGACATTGAAAAGGCGTTTGATAATTTCACGGTGAGATGTGCAGCAGAGGCGCTTTTATTCCATCATGTCCATCCTGCCCTTGTGTATGCTGTCTTTGAGAGTTATGCTTGTAATACGGCAGAGATCAGCTTCCAACAGTGTTCTACGACCATCTCGTGGGATACTTGCATACGTACAGGCTCCTTGGAGGCGCCTTTGCTGTTTGTTGCCCAGACACTTCGTATGCTTGCACCAGTGACGGCAGGTTGGAGGCAGTCTGGATACGGCGTCAGGCTCACTGATGAGGCATCCAATCTCTTGGTCAACCACTGGCTGTGGGCAGACAATATTTTGCTGGCAGCAGCTTCCAGGCGAGAACTGACTCATATGCTCGAGGACTTGACTGGGGTCCTCCACCGCTTCGGTTTCAACTGGAAAGCATCTTCGATGGAGTTCTTGGCTTGTGGCGTTCAAGGTCCATTGCAGGATATCCGCCTGCCTGTACCGGGGCTCCTGCCTGCTGAGATGGGTAGGAAGCGTTCTCGTGGGGCTTCCCAGAGCGCCGCAGGCCCTTCGGAGGAGATGATAGTGAGGCAGGTGGAGAGGATGGAGGTTCTCGGCACGCTATTGGATGTACGATTTCAGGATCATGACGACATTAAGCACCGACCGGAGAAGGCACGGAGGGTCTTCATGAGTGAGAATTCTTTTTACTCGTCGCCCGTGGTTCCGCTTCGTTGTAAGTTTCAGCGTTATGATAGCAGGGTCAGAAGTTGCTTTCTGTACGGCTTGGAGGGTACGACTCTGGATTCGAGTAGTCTCCAACAGATACATGCAGCTGAAGGCAACTTCTTGTCCACCATGAGACGTCTCAAAAAGAAGATCACGGAGTCCTGGGGAGAGTACTGGGGCAGGAGGATTAAGGGTGGCCGTCGCTTATTGAAGTGGGCCCGTAAGCCTTCGATGGTCCAGCTCGCCCTTCATCGCCAGTGGCTCTTCGCCAAACATGTTGTGAGCACAATCCATGAGGAACATAGTCGGGTGGATGAGGACGCACTCAGTCAGGGCATTCTTTATCATGAGCCACGAGATCCTGATATTTTTGGTGGTTCGCAGCGTTTCTTGGAGTTATCGGTTCCCTCGCCTACCCCGAATGCCAGACAGCTCAACAGTTCGTGTAGGAGAAAGGCACAGAGCGCATCTTCCTTGGAAAGTAGATCAGTTCGCAGACGTATATCGGAGAACACGGCATATGAGCATCACGATTCACAACATGTACATGAGCCTGTTCGTAAGCGGGTACGCCATACCTATGCACGGGAGGAGGAAGGAGGATTGCCCACTGCCAGTATGCAGAGCGCCTTGACGATGATGCACGCGTCGGGGGAGTGGACTGAGCAGCGTGACGTACATGTTAGAGCTCTCCCTGGGGGCCGAAGGTTTACTAGAGCCTGTCGTCATCGAGTCTTGACGGGACTCAGGCCTTGGTTCGAGGTCTTCGAGCACACGCGCGGGGTTCATTGGGATCGCACGATGGTCTGGAATGAAACTGGCTGGCGTTCTTTCCTGGTGGGTACCCTGGCCGCCCTGGACTTGGATGATCTTCTCGAGTTCTGCCTTCTTCGGGATCCCTTCACGGGTGAGTTCAAGCAGGAGGAGGAGGGGGAGGAGAAGTCTGAGGAGCAGCAACGACGGGAAAATGAACGGGTGGCGAAACGACTGGCCGCGATAAATGATGATGAAACCACTTGGCGTGGGGAAGGGGGTGGATATGGCTTGGAGCTCCGTGGGGATAGCCAGTGTGTTGTGCGCTGGCTTAATGGAAGATATCGCTGTCATAATGAAGTATACCGCCGCACGATCAAGGGTATGCAGAACCGCCTCCACAGAATGAGTGAGGACCATCATCTTGTCACGGCTGAAGTGGGAAGGGATATGTGGAAATGGGTGTATAGGGAGGGCAACGATGAGGCGGACTATGAGACACATCTTGCACGTGAGGGTAAAGTAACTTCTGATGTTCGTTGGAATCATAACACTCTTTATCATATTAGATCGGGTCATTATATTGTTCGTGCACTTAGAGGAGCTTTTGACGGTGGGCGGTGTGAGCGTGGCACCTCGTGTGGCTGGGTTATTGATGTTTATCTTGTTCCCTCTCTTCCTCCTCACCAGCTTCCCCCTGGACTTGTGCAGGGTGGATGGCACCCTGGAGTTGGCCGCAGAGGTTTCATGATCCCTAGCCATTGCACGATCACACAGGCTGAGTTGGCAGCTGCACATTCTCTTCTCAATGGCATTGCCGAGATGTGTATACACGTACAACTTGGCAGGTGACTGTTTGTGTATAATATCTGCATAGCTCCGCTGTTGTAAGATACATGCTTAGCCCCACTGTTTCTTGATGTGTGTATATTCCTGTGCAGCTACGCTGTTGTATCATATATGCACAGCTACGCTGACTTGTATATCGCACAGCTCCGCTGTTAGTGCTTAGGTTGCCTGTAGGTAATCCTACCGCTGGCCCTGCCCCCTAAGGGGGCTCGAATCGGGCCCCGCAGACCGCAGACCAGGTTGACGGTTCACCGCCGGCGCCAGTTTGGTCGGTGGAAAATTTTGTTCTCAAAATTTGACCATTCGTTAGAGCTCTAGTGTTTTTTCCCATGATATTCGATCTTATTCCCGCTCGCCATCTTGATCTCAGCTCGATCGGGTAACTTTGAAGGCCAAAAAGCAGGCAGGCGGGAACGGCCGTTTCGAGTCATCTTGATACGCGCTGTCGGTTTTCTCAAGATAACTCGAGCTTCAGGACAACTACAGAGCTGGTCAGCACAGCTAATGCATTCAGAATGATCAGGCGCGTTCGCCTGTTGAATCCAGAGGTCTGAACTCGGTCTGCTAGCCGAGCTAGGGTCGCAAACCTATTCGTATTATTCGAGTCATTGTAGCAGACGCTCTCGGTTTTTCGTACCTAACTCGATCTGTAGGGCAGCCACAGAGCTGATAATCACAGAAATCGATTGAGAATTATCAGGCGCGTTCGTCTGTTGAATCAAGAGCTCTGAACTCGGCTTGCTCCCCGAGCTAGGTTCGCGAACCTATTGGTATTGTTCGAGTCATCTTGAGAAGTGCTCTCGGTTTTCTGTACTTAAATCGTGCTGGGGGAGGGCTACAGTGCTGCTGGTCACAGGAATCGATTTCGAGACATCAGGCGCGTCCGTTCGTCGAACCGAGAGCTCGGAACTCGGTCTGCTGCTCGAACGAGATCCGCGAAACTGTTGTATTATTCGAGTCATCCTGAGAGGTACTCTCGGTTTTCTGCACTTAACTCAGGCTGTATGGGGGGCTGCAGAGCTGGTAATCACAGGAATCGATCCGCAGACATCAGACGCGTCCGCCTGTCGCATTCAGAGGTCTGAACTCGGTTTCATACTCGAGCTCGATTGGAAAACTGTTCGTTTGTTTTGTTAGAGTCATCTTGAGAGGTCTATAATCGCTTGGGCTGAAAAACTAGTCGTTCTCTGAAACTCTTTTCCACATTATATATTGTCAGGAAGCTCTACGAGTCCCCCGGCGGTAAGAAAGGTTGACGGTTTACCGCCGGCGCCCAGTTGGTCGACCCGACCAGAAAAGAAGATTCCCGGAGAGTTCGCTGAGAGCTAAAGGGTTTAAGATTTGAAGCCGGACGGTGGTGGTGGCCGCCAGGAGCTCCTCCACGGCGGTCGACGGGCCCCACCGGGTTTTTTTTCCCGGAGAGCTCCCTGAGATCTAAAGGGTTAAAGATTGGAAGCTGGACGGTGGTGGTGCCCGCCAGCAGCCCATCTCCGCCGCTCCACGATCCCCGCAGCGGCTTTTTCGACCCGGCAGCTGGTCCGGGGGAGCTTCCGGCAAGCTTCCACGCGTGCCTGCACGCGTGGAGGCACACGTGGAAGAGTGTCTGGCAGCGCTTCGGCAGCGCTGCAGGAGAGCTTCCCAGAGCTCTCCAGGAAAGATTTCCTGTCCCGAAAGAGTCTCTACGCTGTTCGCTCTCCAGGTTTTACACGCTACCAAGTGACCCGGCAACGTGTCCGGGAGAGCTGCTGGCAAGCTTCGACGCGTGCCTGCGCGCGTTAAAGCACGCATGGAAGCGTTTCTGGTAGCGCTTCAGCAGCGCTGCAGGGAAGCTTCCCTGAGCTCTCCAGGAAGATTTCGCGTTCCAAAGAATCTCTTCGCTCTCCGGGTTTCGGGCTCGTACAGAAGACAATCTAGAAGCATCGGGGGCGTTGGGCTGTTCCATCCGAGAGGTCTCAAATTGCCTGGGCTGAAAAACTATTTTTTTTCTGTGTAATTTCAATATGTTGTCAGGAAGCTCTACGAGTCTCCCGGCGGTAAGAAAGGTTGACGGTTTACCGCCGGCGCCCAGTTTCGGATGCTACCAGATGTTGTAACGTTTGGTTGGTAACTCGTAGAGCTTCGCTTACCATGTTATTGCTGGAAGCTTGAAAGTAATACCTCGTAGAGCTCTTCGTCGTCGATGAGCCAGAGGAATTCCGGCGCGGGGTGGAGCTAGTTGGCCCAGCCGGCCGAGGCGGACAATGTGGCAACTTCTCGATAGTTTTCCAAATATTTGAAAGATATTTGACAATTCATTTTGACAAAGCAGATTTTTCGCACCTGTAGACAACTTTGAGGGCCTCTGGGTCTAATATGAGCGCTGAAGGCGCACTTTTACTATCAAAACACTTGGTGGAACCAACTTTCTATCGACATGAAAAAATTGAAGATTCAATTTTTCGAGAAATGCCTCGAGAAGCTCTCTTCTTCGGCTCTTAGCACTCTCACGCGTGAAAAGAGCTCTACGAGGTTCCCGGCGGAGACAGTTCACTGCCGGTGCCAGTTCTGGGGCGCTGGAGAGCGGCAAGGAAAATCTCGACGGACATTTTGATGACTTTTGTTCGGTTGAAAATTTTGTTCTCGAAATTCAACAGTTCGTTCGAGCTCTAATATTTTTTCCCGTGATATTCGATTTTATTCCCGCTCGCCATCTTGATCTCAGCTCGATCGGGTACTTTTTACTGCTAAAAAGCACTACGGCGGGATCGCCCGTTTCCAGGCATCTTGTGACGCGATGACGGTTTTTTCAAGATAACTCGAGCTTCAGGACAGCTACAGAGCTGACAAGCACAACTAATCGATCCAGAATGATCAGGCGCGTTCGTCTGTTGAACCCAGAGGTATGAACTCGGTCTGCTAGCCGAGCAAGGTCTGCAAACCTACTCGTATTATTCGAGTCATCTTGACAGACGCTCTCGGTTTTCTGTATTTAATTCGAGCTGAAGGACAGCTACAGAGCTGATACGTACAGAATATGATTAAGAATCATCAGTGGTCGTTGTCTGTTGAATCCAGAGCCTGAACTGCTGCCCGATCTAGAATCACGAAGTTGTTTCTATTGTTTGAGTCATCTTGAGAGATGATGTCAGTTCTCTCTTAACTCGGGCTGTAGGGCGGCTGCATGGATGACAATCACTGGAATCGATTCGGAGACATCAGGCGCGTTCGCCTTTTGAATGCAGAGCTCCGAACTCTGTCTGCTGCCCGAACTAGGTCCGCGAAACTATTCGTATTGTTCGAGTTGTCCTGAGAGGTGCTGTCGGTTTTCTGCACTTAACTCGGGCTGTGGGGGGGGGGGGCTGCAGAGCTGATAATAGGAATCGATTCAGAGACATCAGACGCGTCCGCCTGTCGCATGCAGAGGTCTGAATTCGGTCTGATACTCTAGCTAGGTTTGCCAAACTATTCGTATTGTTCGAATCATCTTCTGCTGTCGATTTACGCGCGTAACTCGGGCTGTAGGAGAGCTACTAGAGCTCGTGCAGAAGAGAAGCATTGGGGGCGTTCGGCTGTTGCATCCGAGAGGTTTGAAATTGCTTGGGCTGAAAAACTATTTTATCGGTGTATTCTTTTTCGACATTATAGTTCTCAGGAAGCTCTACGAGTCCCCCGGCGGTACGAAAGGTTGACGGTTTACTGCCGGCGCCCAGTTTTGGTAAGATTTGAAAGATATTTGACAATTTATTTTGAGGAAGCAGATTTTTACTTTTTCCGCGAGCAGCTCAGCTCTTTCGAGACAGTGTTACTATCCAAACATTTGGGGGAACCGACGTGATATTGACACCGAGAAATGCAAGTATGATGTTTTTCTACAAATGCTCTGAGAAGCGGTCTGCTTTGAATCTGAGAATTCTTACGCGTGCAAGGAGCTACGAGGTTCCCGGCGGTGACCAGGTCGCCGGTTCACCGCCGACGCCAGTTCCGGGGCGCTGGAGAGCTAGTTGGCAAGAAAAATCTCGACAGACCTTTTGGTGACTTTTGGTCGTTGTTCTCGAAATTCAACAATTCGTTTGAGCTCTAGTATTTTTCCCGTGATATTCGACCTTATTCCCGCTCGCCATCTTGATCTCAGCTCGATCGGGTACCTTTTACTGCCAAAAAGCACTCCGGCGGAATCGGCCGTTTCGAGTCATCTGATGCGCAGTGACGGTTTTCTCAAGATAACTCGAGTTCGAGGAGAGCTACAGAGCTGGTAAGCACAGCTAATCGATTCAGAATGATCAGGCGCGTTCGCCTGTTGAACCCAGAGGTCTGAACTCGGTCTGCAAGCCGAGCTAGGTCTGCAAATCATTTGTATTATTCGAGTTATCTTGACAGAAGCTCTCGCTTTTCTGTACTGAACTCGAGCTACAGGACAGCTACAGAGCTGATACGTCAGAATATGATTAAGAATCATCAGTGGCCGTTGTCTGTTGAATCCAGAGCTCTGAACTCGGTCTGCTGCCCGATCTAGAATCGCGAAACTATTCGTATTGTTCGAGTCATCTTGAGAGATGCTGTCAGTTCTCTGCACTTAACTCGGGCTGTAGGGTGCTGCATGGCTGGTATTCACTGGACTCGATTCGAGACATCAGGCGCGTCCGCCTCTCGAATCCAGAGCTCCGAACTCTGTTTGCTGCACTTGGGCTGTAGGAGAGCTACAGAGCTCGTGCAGAAGACAATCCAGAAGCATCGAGGGCGTTCTGCTGTTGCATCCGAGAGGTCTGAAATTGCTTGGGCTGAAAAACTTTTTTTTTTTTTTTTTTTTTTTTTTTTTTTTGTATTTTTCCAACATTATATGTTGTCAGGAAGCTCTACGAGTCCCCCGGCGGTAACAAAGGTTGACGGTTTACCGCCGGCGCCCAGTTCGCAAGAAAAATCTCGACGGACCTTTTTTCTGACTTTTGGTCGGTAACTCGTAGAGCTTCCCTTAGCTAGTTGCTGGAAGCTTAAGAGTAATTCCGGCGCGCTGGAGAGCTAGTTGGCAAGAAAAATCTCGACGGACCTTTTGCTGACTTTTGGCCGGTTGAAAATTTTGTTCTCGAAATTCAACAATTCGTTTGTGCTCTAGTATTTTTTCTGACCACATTCGATCTTATTCCCGCTCGCCATCTTAATCTCAGCTCGATCGGGTAAATATTTCTGCAAAAAAGCATCGCGGCGGGATCGGCTGTTTCGAGTCATCTTGATACGCGTTGTCGGTATTTTGTACTTAACTCGAGCTGTAGGGCAGCTACAGAGCTTATTCTCACAGCAATCGATTGCGAATCATGAGGCGCGTTCGTCTATCCCATCTAGAAGTCTGAACTCGGTCTGCTGTTCGAGCTAGTTCCGCGAAATTATTCGTGTTGTTCGAGTCATTTTGAGAGGTGCTGACAGTTTTCTGCACTTAACTCGGGCTGTAGGGGGGCTACAGGGCTCGTACTCACAGGAATCGATTCGGAGACATGAGGCGCGTCCGCCTGCCGAATCCAGAGCTCGGAAATCGGTGTGCTGCCCGAGCTAGGTTCGCAAAACTATTCGTATTCGTCGAGTCGTCTTGAGAGGTACTGTCCGTTTTCTGCACTTAACTCAAGCTGTAAGGTGGCTGCAGGGTTGGTAATCACTTGAATCGATTCCGAGACATCAGTCGCGTCCATCTGTCGCATTCAGAGCCCTGAACTGGGCCTGCTGCCCGAGCTAGGTTCGCGAAACTATTCGTATTGTTCGAGTCATCTTCAGAGGTGCTGTCAATTTTCTGCACGTAACTCGGGCTGTAAGGGGGCTGCAGGGCTGGTAATCACAGGGATCGATCCAGAGACATCAGGCGCGTCCGCCTGTTGCATTCAGATGTCTGAACTCGGTCTGATACTCGAGCTAGATTCGCGAAACTATTTGGATTGTTCGAGTGATCTTGAGAGGTGCCGTCGATTTTCGCACGTAACTCGGGCTGTAGGAGAGCTACGGAGCGCGTGCGCAGAGAAAACGATCCAGAAGCGTCGGGGCGTTCGGTTGTTGCATCGAGAGGTCTGAAATCGTTTAGGATGAAAAATTATTCGTTCTCTGCAATTTTTTTCGACATTATATATGCTCAAGGAAGCTCTACGAGTCCCCCGGCGGTAACAAAGGTTGAGGAAGCGGAGATTACCTCCCGCTCTCCCTCGGCCTTGGCCCGTCGGGGGCTCCTCGAGCTGCATCGTGCAGTCAGGTAGCCTGCCCCTGGCCCGCCGCGCGGGGGCGCGTGGCGATCGGGCCACTTCGGCGACTTCGGCGAGTCCGAGGTAAGCAGGCCGCCTGCCTTTGTTTGTATTTGGTTGTGTGCATTGTTGCGGCATTTTGCCGCGTCGAGCTGGACGGGACGAGCCAGAGTCAATCGATCGATCTGGACCGCTGGGGAGCCAACTTCGGACACTGGGAGTGGGAGTATCTTGCCAGACAGGTTGGTAACGCTTGTCACGACGATAAAGATTCTCTAGTTGACATACCATCTGGACCACCTGATCTCTCTCCCACTTTACCTCACAAACCTTGTACCCCATATAACTTTCATCAGTTAAGTGCGCATCTCAAACGTACTCGAGAAGATCGATCGTTCTGTGCGAAGTGGAATATCCCTTGTAACATCTCAGACGGCAAGATGGCTGCCTCATCAGCTGCTGCGGTCCCCGAGGTTTTCGCCATGGACGCCACTGATATGCCCGTTCCAGGAGCCAAGGAGGAGGAGGTCCCAGAGGGAAAACGTGTCAAAGTTCAGACGGTTGAAGGCCTCGAGGAGGCCATGACTACGGGGATGGACAAGATCACGACGCTTGTTGCATCTCTGGGAGGTAAGATGACTGAGGGCTTCCAATCAACTCATCGGATCATCACGGACCTAGGCACCCAACTCAATGCTCGTGTTGATTCGGTGGAGAAAAATGTACAGCAGGCGATGACGGACCTTGATGTTATCACTAAGAAGGTGGAGGATCAGAGGCTCCAGATTATTCAGCTCCAGCAGACTCCGGCAGGTGGGGCCCCCAGAGCAGGCACTTCTACGACAGCGTCCTCGGGGGAAACTCGGCAGTCCATGCAGAACTTCACTCCATCATTTGTCGAGCTCAAGGGATGGGTGACGGACTGGCGGGATGCAGAAAAGCGTCAGGAGGAGATGTTATCACAGCAGGCGTTGAACTCACTACTGAATGAGGTCCTGGCTGGAGAATGGTTCAGCGGTGTGAAGGAGCTTCTGGACCTGAACCAATCCAAGAGGTTCAACACAGGTCGAGAGGCATGGGGTTATTCGCGTGCTCGGCTCTATTTCCAGAATGGGGTTACCAGTGACCAGCTGTGGGATCTCCGTCGTCGGCTCGTCGCCGCGATCGCCGACAACAAACTCCAGCACGCTCCCAGGGTCCTCAAGGTCCACGTGGAGGCCCCCCCCTGGAAGAAGCCCCATCTGGATGCCGCTGGGATCTTTCAGGCAAAGTTCAAGAGTTTCAAGAAGCATCATTCAAATCTCAGGGCTGAGACGGGACCACCGATTACGTTCATGTGGGGTTCCAGTGACCACTTACCACCTCCAGGGAATATTGTGGCCAAGTTCTCTCTGCAGAATGGCTGGGGGATTACTCGTGCAATGAATCAGCTTGAGCCAGGGATCAACATTCATGAGTTGCGAGCGAGGATTTCCAGTACGAACTAGAGGTGCCACGACACCATTGCGTCATGGAATGTGCGTCGGGCAGGTGCAGAGAACGGCCATGACATAATTAATTCACTACGTCGCTTAGATGTGGGACTCGCGGGGTTGTGCGAGTGTCAGTTCCTTTCAGTTCGTGATCTCAGCATGCGAGGTTACACAATTTTTCGCAGTACTTGTCGGAAGGCTGCGGTGATCATGTCCAAGTCTTGGAGAGACTCGCTCAGAGCCACATATCGTGGCACAGGTTTTGTCATTTGTAATTATTTTTGTGTTACGGTTATTTTTGCATATATGCCACATGAGAGTATCAGTACCCTTACGGAAGAACAGTATGAGCATGATGTGTATGAGCAGATATTGTTTGATATATCCCAAGTGCTTCGCACACATAGGTCTACGTTCCCGAAGCAGCCGCAGGACCTGGTCTTCTTGACAGATGCTAACGTCGAACTCGAGCCAGATTCGGAGGTCGACGGCTTCAGAGTTACTGGATCAGGGCTTCTGGAGGCGTCTGGGATTGCTGGGGATTCTACGGAGATTGATACTGGGATGGAGGAAGGAGCGGATGACGGCAACCCGTATATGACTCAAACAAAACGTTGTGCACGTAAAATAAGACCTCATAGGGTTGTCTCGGGCTTCGAAATTCGACGGGCGTCTAGGCTGCAATCTATGAGGAGGGCCCTACTGGACTTCTGCGGGCTCTGGGGCATCAGGATGGAGAACACATTTGGGCAGAGGAGGGTTACTTTCAAATCAAGTGCGGGGGTGGAGAAGGTACTCGACTATGTTGGTGTCAGCCGTCGTTTACACAGGCAGGAGATCACTGTAGGCTGGATGCTGCCTGCGGAAATCGGCCACGCCTGGACGGAGCACCCATGCAGCAGATACGAGCGTGCGCTGTCTGACCACGCTTGCATAGTTGTTCGCCTGTCTTGTGCACCGTCTGCGAAGAGACGGACCCAGCCTGCTCGGAAATTCATCCACTTGCAGCCGGTGTCGCAGCGTGAGTTTGCGAAGAACATGGGGGCAGTCGTTACCGTGCTTTGTGCCAGGAAAATGCTGACCCAGAGGACCGCCAGGAGATGTTGGATACGCTGGGACCTGACCTCATAAAGGCCGCCGAGGAGACCCCCCAGAAAGATATCAATCCCAGGAATAATGTGCCAAAGGAATCCGAGATCCACTGGGCCGCCCAGGAAAGTAAACGCGAAGCGCTTCGTCGTGGGGATAGAGAGGAGGCCAAACGGTGCTCAAAGATAGTGAGGAGAGAAAGAAGGAGGCTGGAGGCAAGAGTACAGAGGTGGAGGACGGAAATGAACACGAGGAGGAGGAGGAGGGCCAAGACGGAGACGTTGATCCTTGCCAACGGGATGGAGTCTCAGAACCGCGAGGAGTGGGGGGACGAGATATTGGGGCACATGAAGTCTAAGGTGGAGGACCCCGAGGCCAGAGAGGTGACCCTTCGTGAGCTTCAGTCGCTGCGTGGTCTATGTTCGGGAAGCGGATCCTCAGAGGTGTTCTCGATGTCGCTCCTGCTGCGGGCGAGGGCGAAGCTGTCCACGGGAAAGGCCCCAGGTCCCGACAACGTGACTGTCACGATGTTGAAACAGCTCTCGTGGGCATCTGTGCGACGTGTTCTGGTGAGCTTCCAAGGTGTGTATTCCCGCAGGTTATGTTGCCCCGACAGTTGGCGTCAACTAGCTGCCACGCTCATGCCTAAAGAAATGGACATACAACATTTGACTGATACACGTGTGCTATGTCTACAGTCGTGTCTTATGAAATGGTACATGACATGTATTGTGATGATGATTGAGAAGAGGATTGAGGAGCACCGACACTATGTATGCCTGTGCGGATTCAGATCGGGACGTAAACCATCGTAAATCACCAGCGTTGCCAATAGGCTCAGCCAGCACTCCGCTGTCTGGGGCAAAGGAGACAGTTTGTGGCTTGCCAACCTTGATATTTTACAAGCTTTCGATAATGCCACTCCGTGCCTCGCCATGCGCTGCCTTCGTGCTCTTGACATACCTGCTGATCTCATTGTGGCGTTGATTGAACCCATGATGGATAATCAGTGCGTGGCCAGCTTCGAGGGCATCGAGGCATCGTCAGCGGTCTATTGGGACAAATCTATTCGAACGGGAGGAGTAGAGGGACCGATGATTTTTCTTGCAGTTTCTATTGTACTCTGGAGAGATGTGATCGACAGATGGAGGCAGGAAGCGCAGTACGGTATCAAATTGGAAAATGATGAGCGCATGTTCAACGGTGAGCGTATGACCCACAGTTTCTGGGCATATAATCTTCTGTTGTATGCGAAGACCCGCACTGACCTCGAGTTGACGGTGCGTGACATGAGCATCCCGCTGATGAATGCAGGAATGACCTGGAAGCCGAAATCTTTGATGTATATTTACTTTGGTGCGCCGCCTGGCATCCCGCCGTCTCCCGAGCAGGATATCCGTGTGCTGGTGCCGTCTAGTGACGCTGCTCTTGGGACCCGAGAAGTGGTCCTACCGCGTGTTCAGTCGTTTGAGATCCTGGGAGCCACTCTGGAGGAGACCTGGAAGGACCACTCGGACTCAGAGGCCATGCTCCAGAAAGCCCAGAAGATGTTCTTTGGGGAAATCGCGTATTATCGCTGCTCTGGGATTGACTTGGCTGAAAGATTTACTCGCTATCAAGCTAAAGTGATTGCTGCATTATTATTCAACTGTGAGGGCAGAACGCCCGACTATTCTACCATTGCTGCTGTTCACTATTTTGAAGGCAGATGTCTAGCGATAATGTCAGGTCTACGCAAGCGGAGAACTGAAGGCTGGTCTGAGTTTCAACGTAGGCGATACAAAGCGGGACGACAGAGTTTTGTTGAGCTTGGATTCCGAAGTGCGGTGCAGATATGGATATTTCGCTGTTGGGATTGGGCTAAGGATGTCTCAGTTGCTGCAAGTATTCGTATGAGGAGATACACAACACACACAGAGGAGGAGGAGGGAGAGACGGTACCAAATCGGCGTCAGAGGAAAACTCGGGCGATGGCGGCGGCGGCGGCTTCTCATGCATATCATGTATCTCAGATATCCCAGATGTCGAGTGGCTGTCGTCGGCGGACGCCGGATGATCAGCCTGCCATACCTGAGGAGTCGGACATGTCACGTGAATGGATGATATCTAGGCTGGCCATGCTACATGGAAGGGGGAAGTGGACGGAACATCGTGACACATGTATTCTAGCGTTGCCTGCAAAAGATAGGAAGCAACTCACACGCATGAACATGGGCGGCCCTCCCCGTGGACATACTGTGTGGGACTGGTGTTTGTGCGATCTCTTTGGTTGCGAGTGGTACCTCTCGTTCGACAGCTCCGCTGGGTCCCGAGAGAAATATTGCATGCATTTGCTGACTGTGATTGGTATGCAACACTTGTTCGACTTGTTTGCTTTACCCAGGCCACCTGGTGTGAGGCACGTGAAGGCGGAGGAGGAGGAGGAGAGGGAGATGAATGAGAGGATGAGCAAACGTATTGCCGCTAATTATGAGAATGAAACGGAGTGGAGGTGTGAGAATATTGAGCGTCTTGGGATGGAGATCTTGGGAGATAGTAAGACGGTTGTAAACTGGATGTGTGGTGAGTGGCAGATTACAAAATACGGTATCGATGCTGTCTGGATGGGGACTGACCTCACCTGCATCGGGACAGAATCTGTATAAGCATTTCTTTCGTGAGGGTAATGAGCGTGCGGATAGATTGTCGTGGGAGGCCAGAGGTGGCCAAACTATTACTCGCTGGTTTGCATATGATAAGTTCCTCAGTACTCGTAAGACTGCTCTCCGTGGTGCATTCGATGGGGGTGTCAGTAATGAAGGATGTGGAGGTGGGTGGTGGCTTCAGATTGGCGTTGTAGGTAGGGGTTCCAGCGTGCAGGTTGATTTTCCCATCCTCCTCCTCCTCCTCCTCCTCCTCTTCCTCCTGCACCAGCTCGCACAGCTTCCATTGGCACGATGTGGCCGAGGAGGCGATGAGCTTGCCTCCTGGTAGCACAGTAACCTGCTGTGAACTAACTGCCTGCGCTGCCCTGACGAGAGCTGCTGCTAAGGTGGCGTGCGCTCTGCTGCGACCTACCTAAGATGGTGGGGGGCTCAGTTGCACTGCTCCGCCGATTCGGATTCGGATTCTAGTGGCGGACCGCAAACCGCAAACAAAAACCAAGGTTGACGGTTTACCGCCGGCGTCCAGTTGAAAATTTTGTTCTCGGAATTCAACAATTCGTTTGAGCTCTAGTATTTTTTCCCGTAATATTCGATGTTATTCCCGCTCGCCATCTTGATCTCAGCTCGATCGGGTACTTTTCACTGCCAAAAAGCGTCGCGGCGGGATCGGCTGTTTCGAGTCATCTTGACACGCAATGACGGTTTTCTGAACATAACTCGAGCTTTTAGACAGCTACAGAGCTGGTTAGCACAGCTAATCGATTAAGAATGATCAGGCGCGTTCGCCTGTTGAGCCCAGAGGTCTGAACTCGGTCTGCTAGCCGAGCTAGGTCCGCAAACCTATTCGTATTATTCGAGTCATCTTGGCAGACACTCTCGGTTTTCTGTACTTAACTCGAGCTACAGGACAGCTACAGAGCTGATACGTACAGAATCTGATTCAGAATCATCAGTGGCCGTTGTCTGTTGAATCCAGAGCTCTGAACTCGGTCTGCTGCCCGATCTAGAATCGCGAAACTATTCGTATTGTTCGAGTCATCTTGAGAGATGCTGTCGGTTCTCTGCACTTAACTCGGGCTGTAAGGGGACTGCAGGGCTGGTAATCACAGCAATCGGTTCGGAGACATCAGGCGCGTCCGCCTTTCGAATCCAGAGCTCCGAACTCCCGAACCAGGTCCGCACAACTATTCGTATTGTTTGAGTCATCCTAAGAGGTGCTGTCGGTTTCCTGCACTTAACTCGGGCTGTAGGGGGGGGCTGCAGGGCTGGTAATAACAGGAATCGATTCAGAGACATCATACGCGTCCGCCTGTCGTTTGCAGAGGTCTGAACTCGGTCTGATACTCGAGCTAGGTTTGCCAAACTATTCGTATTGTACGAGTCATCTTGAGAGGTGTTGTCGATTTACGCGCGTAACTCGGGCTGTAGAAGAGCTACAGAGCTCTCACAGAAGACAATCCAGAATCATCGAGGGGCGTTCGGCTGTTGCATCCGAGAGGTCTGAAATTGCTTGGGCTGAAAAACTATTTGTTCTGGGTAATTTTTTCGACATTATATGTTGTCAGGAAGCTCTACGAGTCCCCCGGCGGTAACAAAGGTTGACGGCTTACCGCCGGCGCCCAGTTGGTCGACCCGGCGAGAAAGGACAAAGTGGTAACTTTTGGGTGGTTTTGCAATTTTTTGAAAGATATTTAACAATTCATTTTGAGAAAGCAGATTTTTCGCACCTGTAAACGACTATGAGGGCCTCTCTGTCTTAGTATGAGCTCTGTAGGCGCACTTTTACTATCAAAACACTTGGGGGAACCATCTTCATGTCCACACGAAAAAAACAATTTTTCTTTTTTTTGAGAAATGCTTCCAAAAGCTCTCTCTTTCGACTCCGAGAACTCTCACGCGTGGAATGAGCTCTACGAGGTTCCCGGCGGTGACCAGGTTGACGGTTCACCGCCGGCGCCAGTTCGGACGCGCTGGAGAGCTACTGGGAAGTTTTCTGCTTCGATTCTGGGCGCTCTTAAGGGTAAAAGGAGCTCTACGAGGTTCCCCGGCCGTGACCAGGTTGACGGTTCACCGCCGGCGCCAGTTCGGACGCGCTGGAGAGCTAGTTGGCTCGAAAAATCTCGACGGAACTTTTGGTGAATTTTGCTCAGTTGAAAATTACGCTCTCAAAATTTGACCATTCGTTAGAGCTCTAGTATTCTTTCCCGTTATATTCGATCTTATTCCCGCTCGCCATCTTGATCTCAGCTCGATCGGGTGAATATTACTATCGAAAAGCACTGTGGCGGGATCGGCCGTTTCGAGTCATCTTGATACGCGCTGACGGTTTTTTGAACATAACTCGAGCTTTAGGACAGCTACAGAGCTGGTAAGCACAGCTAATCGATGTAGAATGATTAGGCGCGTTCGCCTGTTGAATCCAGAGGTCTGAACTCGGTCTGTTAGCCGAGCTAGGTCCGCAAACCTATTCGTATTATTCGAGTCATCTTGACAGGAATTCTCGGTTTTCTGTACTTAACTCGAGCTGTAGGACAGCTACAGAGCTGATATTCACAGAAACCGATTCAGAATCATCAGTTGCGTTTGTCTGTCGAATCCAGAGCTCTGAACTCGGTCTGCTGCCCGATCTAGAATCGCGAAACTATTCGTATTGGTCGAGTCATCTTGAGAAGTGCTCTCGGTTTTCTTCACTCAACTCGCGCTGAGGGGGCACAGTAATCGATTTCAAGACATCAGGCGCGTCCGCCTGTCGAATCCAGAGCTCGGAACTCGGTCTGCTGCCCGAATTAGGTCTGCGAAACTATTGTATTGTTCGAGTCATCCTGAGAGGTGCTGTCGGTTTTCTGCACTTAACTCGGGCTGTAGGGGGGCTGCAGGGCTGGTAATGACAGGAGTCGATTCGCAGACATCAGACGCGTCCGCCTGTCGCATTCAGAGGTCAAAAAATTTTCACTATGAGTCGGAATGTTGGTAGGTGCTGTCGGTTTTCTCAACTCAAGTCGAGCTAGGAAGCTCTACGAGTCTCCCGGCGGTAACCAAGGTTGACGGTTTACCGCCGGCGCCCAGTTGGCCGACCCGGCCAGAAAGGACAAAGTGATAACTTTTGGGTGGTTTTACGAAAAATTGAAGGATATTTGACAATTCATTTTGAGAAAGCAGATTTTTCGCACCTGTAGTGGGTTATGTCGCGTTGGCCAGTAAAATTTCCAGGTGCGTAGCTGCAGTATTACTATCAAAACACTTGGAGGAACCGACTTTGGATATAAACAGAAAAGACGTGATTTTTCGAGTTTCTCAGGTCTTGCTCCAGACGCTTTCTGCAAGCTTACGGAGGAGCGCCGTGTGAGAAAAGAGCTCTACGAGGGCCCGGCGGTAATCTGGTGGACGGTTTACCGCCGGATCCCATTTGGGTGATTTTGCGAATATTTGAAAGATATTTGACCGTTTATTTTGAGGAAGCAGATTTTTCGCACCTGTAGACGACTATGAGGGCCTCTGCGTCTTAATATGAGCTCTCTACATGCCCTTTTACTATCAAAACACTTGGCGAAACCAACTTTATGTCGACATGAAAAACATCATGTTTCTCTTTTTTTGAGAAATGCTTCCAGAAGCCCTTTCTTTTGATGCTGAGCACCCTTGCGCGTGCTACGAGCTCTACGAGGTTCCCGGCGGTGACCAGGTTGACGGTTCACCGCCGGCGCCAGTTCGGACGCACTGGCGGGCTGGTTGGCTCGAAAAATATCGACGGAACTTTTGCTCACTTTTGCTCGGTTGAAAATTTGTTCTCGAAATTCAACCATTCGTTAGAGCTCTAGTATGTTTTCCCGTGATATTCGATCTTATTCCCGCTCGCCATCTTGATCTCAGTTCGATCGGGTGAATATTACTATCGAAAAGCACTGTGGCGGGATCGGCCGTTTCGAGTCATCTTGATACGCGCTGACGGTTTTCTGAACATAACTCGAGCTTTAGGACAGCTACAGAGCTGGTAAGCACAGCTAATCGATGTAGAATGATTAGGCGCGTTCGCCTGTTGAATCCAGAGGTCTGAACTCGGTCTGTTAGCCGAGCTAGGTCCGCAAACCTATTCGTAGTATTCGAGTCATCTTGACAGAAACTCTCGGTTTTCTGTACTTAACTCGAGCTGTAGGACAGCTACAGAGCTGATATTTACAGAAACCGATTGAGAATCATCAGTTGCGTTTGTCTGTCGAATCCAGAGCTCTGAACTCGGTCTGCTGCCCGATCTAGAATCGCGAAACTATTCGTATTGGTCGAGTCATCTTGAGAAGTGCTCTCGGTTTTCTTCACTCAACTCGCGCTGAGGGGGCACAGTAATCGATTTCAAGACATCAGGCGCGTCCGCCTGTCGAATCCAGAGCTCGGAACTCGGTCTGCTGCCCGAATTAGGTCTGCGAAACTATTGTATTGTTCGAGTCATCCTGAGAGGTGCTGTCGGTTTTCTGCACTTAACTCGGGCTGTAGGGGGGCTGCAGGGCTGGTAATGACAGGAGTCGATTCGCAGACATCAGACGCGTCCGCCTGTCGCATTCAGAGGTCAAAAAATATTCACTATGAGTCGGAATGTTGGTAGGTGCTGTCGGTTTTCTCAACTCAAGTCGAGCTAGGAAGCTCTACGAGTCTCCCGGCGGTAACCAAGGTTGACGGTTTACCGCCGGCGCCCAGTTGGCCGACCCGGCCAGAAAGGACAAAGTGATAACTTTTGGGTGGTTTTACGAAAAATTGAAGGATATTTGACAATTCATTTTGAGAAAGCAGATTTTTCGCACCTGTAGTGGGTTATGTCGCGTTGGCCAGTAAAATTTCCAGGTGCGTAGCTGCAGTATTACTATCAAAACACTTGGAGGAACCGACTTTGGATATAAACAGAAAAGACGTGATTTTTCGAGTTTCTCAGGTCTTGCTCCAGACGCTTTCTGCAAGCTTACGGAGGAGCGCCGTGTGAGAAAAGAGCTCTACGAGGGCCCGGCGGTAATCTGGTGGACGGTTTACCGCCGGATCCCATTTGGGTGATTTTGCGAATATTTGAAAGATATTTGACCGTTTATTTTGAGGAAGCAGATTTTTCGCACCTGTAGACGACTATGAGGGCCTCTGCGTCTTAATATGAGCTCTCTACATGCCCTTTTACTATCAAAACACTTGGCGAAACCAACTTTATGTCGACATGAAAAACATCATGTTTTCTTTTTTGAGAAATGCTTCCAGAAGCCCTTTCTTTTGATGCTGAGCACCCTTGCGCGTGCTACGAGCTCTACGAGGTTCCCGGCGGTGACCAGGTTGACGGTTCACCGCCGGCGCCAGTTCGGACGCACTGGCGGGCTGGTTGGCTCGAAAAATATCGACGGAACTTTTGCTCACTTTTGCTCGGTTGAAAATTTGTTCTCGAAATTCAACCATTCGTTAGAGCTCTAGTATGTTTTCCCGTGATATTCGATCTTATTCCCGCTCGCCATCTTGATCTCAGTTCGATCGGGTGAATATTACTATCGAAAAGCACTGTGGCGGGATCGGCCGTTTCGAGTCATCTTGATACGCGCTGACGGTTTTCTGATCATAACTCGAGCTTGAGGACAGCTACAGAGCTGGTGAGTACAGCTAATCGATGTAGAATGATTAGGCGCGTTCGCCTGTTCAATCCAGAGGTCTGAACTCGGTCTGTTAGCCGAGCTAGGTCCGCAAACCTATTCGTATTATTCGAGTCATCTTGACAGAAACTCTAGGTTTTCTGTACTGAAAGAGATTTTTTTTTTTTTTTTTTTTTTTTTTCAGAAACCGATTCAGAATCATCAGTTGCGTTTTTCTGTTGAATCCAGAGCTCTGAACTCGGTCTGCTGCCCGATCTAGAATCGCGAAACCATTCGTATTGGTCGAGTCATCTTGAGAAGTGCTCTCGGTTTTCTTCACTCAACTCGCGCTGAGGGGGGCTACAGTGCTCGTGGTCACAGGAATCGATTTGAAGACACCAGGCGCGTCCGCCTATCGAATCCAGAGCTCGGAACGTATCGTTTGACTGGAGAGCTAGTTGGCAAGAAAAATCTCGACGGAACTTTTGCTGACTTTTGGTCGGTTGAAAAACTTGTCCTCGAAATTCAACCATTCGTTAGAGCTCTAGTATTTTTTCCCGTGATATTCGATCTTATTCCCGCTCGCCTGGCGGGATCGGCCGTTCCGAGTCATCTTGATACGCGCTGACGGTTTTCTGAACATAACTCGAGCTTCAGGACAGCTACAGAGCTGGTAAGCACAGCTAATCGATGTAGAATGATTAGGCGCGTTTGCCTGTTGAATCCAGAGGTCTGAACTCGGTCTGTTAGCCGAGCTAGGTTTGCAAACCTATTCGTATTATTCGAGTCGTCTTGACAGGAACTCTCGGTTTTCTGTGCTTAACTCGAGCTGTAGGACAGCTACAGAGCTGATATTTACAGAAACTGATTCAGAATCATCAGTGGCCGTTGTCTGTTGAATCCAGAGCTCTGAACTCGGTCTGCTGCGCGATCTAGAATCGCGCAACTGTTCGTATTGTTCGAGTCACCTTGAGAGGTGCTGTCGGTTTTCTGTATTCAACTCTGGCTGTAGGGGGGCTACAGTGCTGGTAATCACAGGAATCGATTCGGAGACATCAGACGCGTCCGCCTGTCGCATTCAGAGGTCTGAACTCGGTCTGATCTTCGAGCTAGGTTTGCCAAACTATTCGTATTGTTCGAGTCATCCTGAGAGGCGCTGTCTGTTTTCTGCACTTAAATCGGTCTGTAGGGGGGTTGCAGGGTTGGTAATCACAGGAATCGATTCGGAGACATCAGACGCGTCCGCCTGTCGCATTCAGAGGTCTGAACTCGGTCTGATCTTCGAGCTAGGTTTGCCAAACTATTCGTATTGTTCGAGTCATCTTGAGAGGTGCTGTCGATTTACGCACGTAACTCGGGCTGTAGGAGAGCTACAGAACTCGTATAGAAGACAATCCAGAAGCATCGGAGGCGTTCGGCTGTTGCGTCGAGAGGTCTGAAATCGCTTGGGCTGAAAAACTATTCGTTCTCTGCAATTTTTTCGACATTATATATTGTCAGGAAGCTCTACGAGTCCCCCGGCGGTACGAAAGGTTGACGGTTTGCCGCCGGCGCCCAGTTGGTCGACCCGAGCAGAGAGGACAATGTGACAACTTTTGGTCGTTTTTGCTAAGATTTTCGCACCTGTAAACGGCTATGAGGGCCTCTGCGTCTGAATATGAGCTCTGTAGGCGCAAATTTACTGTCAAAACAGTTGGGGGAACCAACTTCATGTCGACATGAAAAAAATGAATATTCAATTTTTCAAGAAATGCCTCGAGAAGCTCTCTCACCGACTCTGAGCATTTCACGCGTGGGAGGAGCTCTACGAGGTTCCCGGTTCCCGGCGGTGACCAGGTTGACGGTTCACCGCCGGCGCCAGTGTGTTCTCTTTGCTCTCCGGGTTTTGGACGCTACCAAGTGTGTCTTGGCTTTACTCTCCGGGTTTTGGACGCTGCCAAGTTTTCCGTTCCCGAGGGTCTCCTTGTTCTCCGGGTTTTGGATGCTACCAAGTGGAGCGGTTTTCCTAATGCTGGGCGCCGGCGGTAAACCGTCAACCTTTCTTACAGCCGGGGGACTCGTAGAGCTTCCTGACCATATATTATGTGCAAGGATTAGCAGAGAACGAATAGTTTTTCAGCCCGAGCGCTGATAGCAGAGCGATCTCAGGCGTCTAGTGATATCCCCTAGACCTTCTGATTTTTTCCGCCGAAGAGCTCTCGAGCTTCTCTGCAGCTCGAGTTCTGTGAAGAAATTTATTACCATCGGTATAAATTGTCAGTCGAATACGAATATTTTTGTGAACCTAGCTCGGGTAGCAGACCGAGTTCAGACCTTTCGATGCAACAAACGAACGCTCCCAATGCTTCTGCATCAGTTTCTGTGCGTACCAGCTCTGTAGCTCCCCTACAGCCCGAATTCAATACAGAAAGTGGACAACATCTGTCAAGATGACTCGAAGAATACGAATAGTTTTGCGGACCTATCCCGAGTAGCAGACCCAGTTCCTCTGGATGCAACAAAAGAACGCGCATGATCACTCCGAATCAGTGTCTGTGCGTATGAGCTCTATAGCTCTCCTACTGCCCGAGTTACGTGCGAAAACGGACAGCACCTCTCAAGATGACTCAAATGATACGAATAGTTTCGCGGATCTAGCTCCAGTAGGAGTCCGAGTTCAGATATCTGGATGCAACAGACGAACGCGCTTGATGATTCTGCATCAGTTTCTGTGCGTATTAGCTCTGTAAGCTGCCTTAGAGCTCGAGTGAAGTACGAAAACCCGGCAGTTCCTGTCGAGATGACCCGAGCGATACGAATGGTTTTGCGGACCTAGCTCGAGTAGCAGACCGAGTTCAGACCTCTGCATGCAACAGGCGGACGCGTCTGATGTCTCCGAATGAGTTTCTCTGATTATCAGCTCTGTAGCCTCCCTACAGCCCGAGTAGAGTACATAATGCCGACCGCACCTCTCAAGATGACTCAAACAATACGAATAGTTCCGCGCACCTAGGTCGGGCAGCAGACCGAGTTGAGACCTCTGGATGCAACAGACGAACTTGCCTGATGATTGTGGATCCGTTTCTGTAAGTCTCAGCTCTGTAACTGTGAGTTAAGTGCAAAAAACCGTCAACGCGCGTAAAGATGACTCGAAACAACCGATCCCACCGGGATGCTTTTTGGCAGTAATATCTACCCGATCGAGCTGAGATTGAGACGGCGAGCGGGAATAAGATCGAATATCACGGGACAAATACTAGAGCTCTAACGAATGGTTGAATTTCGAGAACAAAATTTTCAACATACCAAAAGTAACCAAAAGGTCAGTCGAGATTTTCTTGCCAACTAGCTCTCCAGCGCCCCGGAATTACTCTTAAGCTTCCAGCAACTAGCTAAGGGAAGCTCTGCGAGTTATTTGAAAGATACTTGCCAATTCAGTTCTAGAAACCAGTTTTTTCGCACCTGTAGTGGGTTATTCCCAGAGACGTCTCTTCGAGCGAAGGGGCTTTAGCTTAGAAGCCGGACGGTGGTGGTGCCTGCCAGCAGCATTAGAAGCCGGACGGTGGTGGTGCCCGCCAGCAGCCCATCTCCGCCGTTCCAAAATCCCCGCAGAAGGTTGTTTGACCCGGCAGCGGGTTCGGGGAGGGCTTCCCGCGCGCGTCCACGCATGCCCCCACGCGTGCAGGCACGCGTGGAAGCGTGCCTGGGAGCCCTTCAGAAGCGCCTCAGGAGAGCCCCCCAGAGCCCCCCGGGAAAGATTTCCCGTCCCTGAGGGTGCCTTCGCTCTCCGGGCTTTGGCTGCTACCAAGTGCCGGCTAGGGCGCACGCGCCCTGTGTAGCCGACCCCAACACCCAACCAAGTGCCGCGTCTGCCAGTGAAATTACCTCGTAGAGCTCTTCGGCATCGATGAGCTAGAGGAATTCCGGCGCGGGGTGGAGCTAGTAACTCGTAGTGCTTCCTTTAGCTAGTTGCTGGAAGCTTAAGAGTAATTCCGGGGCGCTGGAGAGCTAGTTGGCAAGAAAAATCTCGACGGACCTTTTGCTGACTTTTGGTCGGTTGAAAATTTTGTTTTCGAAATTTCTCAACAGATGAGCTACAGAGCTGTTCGGCACAGCACTCGGAAGGAATCGTGAGGGGCGCTAGTGAAATGTATCTAGACGCCTGAAATCAGTCTGCTATCAGCGCTCGGGCTGAAGAACTATTCGTTCACTGCTAATTCTTTGGAGATGGTATATGGCAAGGAAGCTCTACGAGTCTCCCGGCGGTAACCAAGGTTGACGAATTACCGCCGGCGCCCAGAAGAAAACCTCGACGGACCTGTTGGTGACTTATGCTCGGTTGAAAATAATGTTCTCGAAACCTCACAAGTCGTTAGAGCTCTAGTATTTTTTCCCGTGATATTCGATATCATTCCCGCTCGCCGTCTTAATCTCAGCTCGATCGGGTACTTATCACTGCCAAAAAGCGTGTGGGCGGGATCGGCTGTTTCGAGTCATCTTGACAGGGACTGTCGGGTTTCTGTACTTAACTCGAGCTGTAGGAGAGCTACAGAGCTGGTGCGCCCACGTAATCAATTCAGAATCATCAGGGGCGTTCGTCTGAAGCCTCTAGATGTCTGAATTCGGTCTGCTACTCGAGCTAGGTCCGCGAAGGTATTCGTATTCTACGGATTTTTTCGAGATGATGGTGAGTTTCTTCACTTAACTCGAGCTTCAGATGAGCTTGAGAGCTCTTCGGCACAGCAATCGGAAGGAAATCATCAGGCGCGCTAGTCTGAAGTATCTAGACGCTTGGCTTGGGTCTGTTATGAGCGCAGAAGCCGAACAACTAGTCATACTCTGCTATTTTTCTGGTGATGGAATTGGTGTTCTTGACTGAACTTGAGGTGCAGATGAGCTCCAGAGCTCTTACTATTGGCATCAGTCGGCTTCGTCCACACATTACTCTTCCCGTTCTGCCCCGGGCCCGTCTCCCCTCGTGCATGCACGTTAGCATACGGCGTCCCTCCAAGCACCGTGGAACTTCCCAACAGCACTGCTATGTTCCTTCTTCCAGGGCGGGGCCTCCACACGGATGCGTGCACAAGAGGGCCTCTGTGTCGTGTTCGTGTACATGGTGTCGGGGTCTGGCGGGTTGGGCGCGAGCTGTGCCTGTGTGCGCTGTGAAGTCGGAGTCAAGGCGTTCGAGGCATTGTTTGATATTGTATAGAACTGACTGCTCAGTGCTTGCCGAGAGCTTGATCTTTACCGTACTCGGCGTAACGCGATTGCCGTTAAGCCTGAGCGTGCCATGCAGGTCTATCTTCGTGTCGTCCTCAGGGGACAGCACCCTAAGTAGATCCACAAGGAAATGGCCCGCGCCAAAATCATGCATCATCGACTGGCTACGCTGCATCGTCGCACTTCCCCAGTTGGTCCACCCCGTGAGCTCAATAAGGGGTGGCGAGAAATGCTTCCCAAGGCCAGGGGGTCCGTCGACAGATCCTGCAGCCGTCGAAGTAGCACTACCCACTCGCACCTCCTGTTTGAATTCTTTCATCTCCTTCTCGAGACTGGCAAGCCTATTGTCCCGGGCATCCTGGCGCGTGTCTATGGACGAGACCTGAGTGCGAAGAGCGGCGTGTTCTTCCTGACGCCCGCGACTCCTCCTCCTGTGGCACGATGGCAAACGCTCCTGTCGGCGTCCCCCACTCCTACTCAAGGTGCGGGTACATCCCTCCCTCCGTCCACCCGGGCAGTAGAGGCAGCAGACATGGCGGCCGCCATGCCGCCAACACGAGACATGGTGTCAACAGATCTGGGGTCGCAATTCCACCTTTCCAACCACCGCATGCTTTCCTGAAGCACTCGCGTACGACTGGTAGCCTCGATCGATGTGTCCCGACGGTTATAGTGAGATAGTGGAGAATCCTGCAAACACCCGAAAGTTTTTGAAGGAGTTCGGCATGCGCGCGCGACGACGCGCGAGCGTGCACCTCGCCCCATTTTAGCAGAGGGTTCTCGCGACGGCACGCGCGCAAGGGCGCTCGAACGATTTCGACATGCGCCCGCGCGAAGCCCGTTTGGTAGCATGTTTTGCAAATCTTTAAACACCTATGGTTCTCATAAGATTTTGCAAAAGCGCGCGTGTAAGTGTATATATATATATATATGTATATATAATAATAAACAATATAGAGAAACATTGTTGCGACACCCTGTGTGTTGTATGTACTTTGGAAACTCGATTTGAAAATCCTTCTGAAACCGCAGGTTTTTGAAGGATTTCGGCATGCGCGCACGACGACGCGCGCGCGTGCATTTCGTCATATTTTTTGGCAAGGGTTTCTTGACAACGTATGAGTTTTGGTAGGCGAGTCTGCGCGCATTCTTTTTCAGAGGATGGCGGGGGGGTGGGTGGGCGATGCCGTCCTGGCTGGGATAGTATGAATTCATAGTTCAGATGGACGATGGGGCAGAATCATATGTAAATTGCAATACGAGAAAGGGATCGTTAACTCCCGGGTGCGGGGGTAGAGTCAATTCTTCTTTAGAAAAGAGAATCAATCACCTGCTCAACTTGAAGCTGCCCTCTCCGCTGCTCTTGCAAACATCCAGCCGTCCCACCCGCATTTTGGGCGCAAAACTTCTGAAGACCGTGACAATAGGTACCCAATGGCACTTGGCAGCGACGCCGACGCCGACGACGACAGTGACAGCGGCGACGACGACGCCGCCGACGACGACTATTACGACGCCGACGACGTTTCGAACCTCGACGACGACGCCAACGACGACGACGACGACAACGACGCAAACGACGACGACGACGAGGAAGGAGGGGGGACGACGACGGCAACAACGACGACGACGACTAGGGAGGAGAGAGGACGGCGACGACGCGAACGACGAAGAAGGAGGGAGGACGGCGTTGCCGACGACGACAACGACTAGGGAGGAGGGAAGACGACGACGACGACGAAATTGGAGGGGCGAGTACGAGACGACGACGACGGACGACGACGACGACGAGGAAAGAGGAAGGACGACCACGGCGACAACGATGACGGAAACGACGACGACGCCGAGAATGACGACGACGACGAGGAAAGACGAGGATGACGACGGCGACGACGACGAGGAGGGAGGAGGGAGGACGACGACGGCGACGACGACGCAAGAGCGCGCTTTTTTTGTTGTAAATCCGTGTTGCGACACCCGGTGTTTTAGTATGTTTTTTTGGACACTCCATTTAAATATCCGGCCGAAGCCGCAGTTTTTTGAAGGGTTTCGGCATGTGCGCGCGACAAAGCGCGCACGTGCACTTCGTCCCATTTTTGGTCAGCGGTGGGGGGTCGATGCGGGGCCGGTTGGGGTAGTATGAATTCAGAGGTACGATGGGCAT
Source organism: Prorocentrum cordatum (assembly GCA_963575745.1). Taxonomy (NCBI): domain Eukaryota; class Dinophyceae; order Prorocentrales; family Prorocentraceae; genus Prorocentrum; species Prorocentrum cordatum. The sequence continues at coordinate 79,647 of CAUYUJ010018549.1, forward strand.
TGGGTCAGAATCCTGTGTTTTGCATCGGTTCCCGGGGGATCTTTAACCTGGGGGGTGGGGGGTGGTAGAGCATATTGTTTTCAGAACGGAAAATTCACTTGCACTGCTCGAACAGACATCCCGCCGGCCCGCCCGCAACTTGGTCGAAGACTTCTTAAGACCGTGACGGTAGGTGCCACGTGGTATTTGGCAACGACCGACGCCGACGACGACAGCGACAACGACGACGGCGACGCCGATGATGCCGACTACGACGACACCGACGACGTCTCCAACGACTTCGACGACGACGACGACAACGACGTCGACGACGCCGACGACGACGACGCCGACGCCGATGACGACGACGACGATGACGACGCCGACGACGACGACGACGACGACGACGATGCCGACGACGACGACGACGACGCCGCCGCGGCCGACGACGACGACGACGAAGACGTCGCCAACGAAGACGACGACGACGAGGGAGGAGGGAGGACGACGACGGCGACAGCGACGACAACGACGACGGAGGAGGGAGGACGGCGACGACGCGAACGACGAAGGAGGGAGGACGGCGTTGCCGACGACGACAACGACGAGGGAGGAGGGAAGACGACGACGACGGCGACGACGGCGACGAAACAGGAGGGACGACGACGAGACGCCGACGACGGGCGACGACGACGATAAGGGAGGAGGAAGGACGACCACGGCTACAACGACGACGGAAACGACGACGACGCCAAAGAGGACGACGACGACGAGGGAAGACAGAGGACGACGACGGCGACGACGACAACGACGAGGGAGGAGGGAGAACGGCGACGACGACGGCGACGACGACGCAAGAGCGCGCGCGCGCGCTTCTGTTGCTGTGCTTGTGTATGTTTTTTGGGCACTCGATTTTGAAATCCTTGCGAAACCGAAGGTTTTTGAATGATTCCGCCATGCGTGCGCGACGACGCTCGCGCGTGCACTTCGTCGCATGTTTTGCAGGGGACTCGCGACGGCACGCGCGCAAGGACGTTCGAACGATTTCGACATGCGCGCGCGAAACCCGCTTGGTAGCATTTTCGGAAAAGCTTGAAACACCGACGGCTTTCTGAAGATTTCGCCAGAGCGCGCGCGTAATCTTTTATGGGGAATCATTGTTGCGAAACCCTGTGTTTTTGAATGTTTTTTTGGACATGTGATTTTGAAATCCTTCCGACGCCGAAGGTTTTTGAAGGATTTCGGCATGCGCGCGCGACGACGCGCGCGTGTGCACTTCGCCCCATTTTTTTGGGAAGGGGTTTTTGAATACTTCTGATTTTTGATAAACGAGTGCGCGCGCAGAGTAGTTTTTTGCAGAGGGTGGCGGGGAGGGGGGGCGATGCTGGTTTGGCTGGGATAGTATCAATCCACAGGTAGGATGGACAGTGGGTCAGAATCTTATGCGTTTTGCATCGTGTCCCGGGGGATCTTTTATCCCAGGGGGGGGAGAGGGTGGTAGAATCTATTTTCGTACAGCGAGGAGAATCGGTGTTTTTGATTTATGGCGTGCGCGTCAACATGTGAAATAGCGGCGTATATCGCGACGGCGAGCCGCAACAACCAACGACAACAACCACGATTACAGCACCGACGACAACCACAACATCAATAACAACACCAACAACACCAAGAAACATCACCAGTTCTCATTTATAGCAACAACAACAAATACAACAACAACACCAACAGCAGCAGCAACAACGATAACTACAGCTACAACTACAACAAACGACACCAACGACGACAACAGCAGCAACAACTAAACAACTACAGCTTCAACTACAACTACAACTGCACATGCAACAACTACAACACAAGCAGCAACGACAACAACAGCAGCAACAACAACATCGCTTCTCGGCCCCCGAGAGCAAGAGACTTTTGTTTTTTTCATGTCTGAGAGGGCGCGACATTTAACGTGCATTTAACGCGGGGCGCTCTCCACCAAGGAAGCGGTTTGTCTTAAATGTGTGTTGAATTCTTGGCCCTCCTGGAGGCCTCCCAAGGCCCCCAGAGGGCCCCCGCAGGGGCCCAAGAGGGCCCAGGGGGCCCCGAGAGGGCCCCGAGATGGCTCCAAGAGGGTCCGCATTTTTCAACACCAGTTTAACACAAGACGCTCTCCAATAATTGTGCGTTGAATTCTTGGCCCTCTCGGAAGCGTTTTAACGGCCCTCAGGAGGGGCCTCAGAGGCCCGCGAGGGCCACGAGAGGGCCGCAAGAAGGCTTCAAGAGGGCCCGACATTCAGAGCAGCACCAGCACCGGCACCGCGGGCAGCCCAGGCAGCACCAGCAGCATCAACGCCAGCAGTAACAGCAACATCTGTACCAACGACAGCGAGAAGGGCAGAAACGGAAAGATGATTCGATTCCAAAATGGACCCAACAGGGGTTTTTGAAACGAACACTAGATTACCCTTGTCGCCCCAAGATGCCCACCCCTGCTGGGCAATGGCTTCAATCTGACCCCATAGAGAGCCTGCGGCCCCAAGAGAATACCGAGACGAGCCCATCGTCTTCATACTGAATCAAGGCAACCGCGCGACCCCGATTTTACTCCGAGGTGGCCTCAGAACGACCCCATGAGTCCGAGACGACTTCGAGACTGCCCCAAGATGACCCTTTTGAGCCCCAGTTGACCCCAAGATTGTGTCAATATGGCGCCGATGTGACTCCAATGCGTTTCTTTCTTCGGCTTGGGCCGATAGGACGGATGGGGTGCTTGCCCTCCACCCCTTCGTCGTCGACTCCTTTACCTCCTGAGCCCTCTCTTGCCTCCTCGGCTTGTGGCGCTGCGCTTCGGGGCTTTCTGCGTCGCCACGGCTGGATGCGGCTCGAAAGTGTGTTCCCGACTGGGATGAGCGCTCGCGGAAACGGTGTACGTTCGCATGTGCTCGATGGCCTTGGCACGGTCGGTGGCTTCGCGGGCGTTTGCCTGCAGGTCGGGCGAAGTGCGCATGGCGGCCGCCGATGGCATTCACGGCTCATTCCGTGCTGAATGTGAAAAGCAGGAAATCAAAGAAGCGTTGGGAGCGGTAGGAAGGCACGTGAGGAGGTAATAGGAAGGAGGAGGAGGACGAGGAGGAGGAGGAGGAGGAGGAGGAGGAGGAGGGGACGGGAGGAGGTAGGCAGAGGAAGGAGGAGCTGGGAGGAGGGATATGGAGGTATGATGGTGTAGGAGGGCGCAAGGAAAACTGGGACGATATGGGAGTAAAAGGAGGATGAAGAGTAGGAAAAGCAGGAGGAGGAGGAAGAACCAGAGGAGAAGTATGACGAGGCGAAGGAGGAGGAGGAGGAGGAGGAGGAGGAGGAGGAGGAGGAGGAGGTGGAAGAGGAGGACGAGGACGAGGACGAGGCGAGGAAGAGGAGGAGGAGGTGAAGGAGGAGGAGGAAGAGGAGGAGGAGGATGAAGAGGAGAATGGGGAGGAGGAGGAGGAGGAGGCAAGGAGGAGGAAGAGGAGGAGGAGGAGGAGGAGGAGGAGGCGGAGGAGGAGGAGGAGGTGGAGAAGGAGGAGGAGGAGGAGGGGGAGGAACAGCAGGAGCAGGAGCAGGAGGAAGAGGAGGAGGAGGAGGAGGAGGAAGAGGAGGGGGAGGGGGAGGGGGAATGGGAGGAAGAGGATGAAGAGGAAGAGGAGGAGGAGGAGAAGGAGGAAAAGGCGGAGGAGGAGGAGGATGAGGAAGACCAGTGTAAACCCATTAATCATCAACGCTGTTGGATTCACCCTCGTCAAAGCTCCCTTGTCGTATGCCCCATACAACGGTTCATATCCGTTGAGGGAACTTCCTCGTTGGAAGACAACTGTTCGAAGGTCCCGAACCATGCCAAAACATTGTTTCCGGGATTTCAACGCCACGGATCAAAGTGACTGTTGCGTCTTGACGATCGGGAATCGTGCCATAACGCCGTTTTGGGACTTCAACACCGCGAATTAACATACTTGTTGCACCCGCATAATCTGTTTTTTTCCAGAACCATTTCTGATACGTTGGTCATGGGAACCAGTGAAATTTTTGCAAATTTTTAAGACGAGTGTGCGCGGCTCTGAGGCGGCAACCACATTTTGAAAAGGAACCGCCCTCAATCCGTGAAGCTCTTTCACATTGTTAAAACGAGTGTGCGCGGCGCTAAGGCGAGAGCCACATTTTGAAACGTATCCGCCCCCAATCCGTGAAACTCTGGCAAATATTTAAACCGAATGTGCGCGGCGCTGAGGCGAGAGCCACATTTTGAAACGGACCCGTCCTCAATCCGTGACATTCTTGTAAATTTTCAAAGCGAATGTGCGCGGCGCTAAGGCGAGAGCCACATTTGAAAACGACCACCCCTCAATCCGTGAAGCTCTTGCATTCTTTAAAACAAATGTTCGCGGCGCTATGGCGAGAGCCACATTTTGGAAACCATCCGCCCTCCATCTGTGAAACGGTTGTATTCTTAAATTTTCTGAGGCATAAAAGGGTGAGGAAGTCTCACGCGAAACGCTTGGCCCGCCCTAAAAAATGTCCCCGGGGTGCGACACGAACAGGAGGAAGAGGAGGATGAGGAGGCGGAGGAGGAGGAGGAGAGGGAGGAGGAGGAAGAGGAGGAGGAGGAGGAGCAGGAGGAGCAGGAATAAGAGGAGGAGGAATGGGAGGAGGAGGAGCAGGCATGTGGCAGGAGGGCGTAGGAGGGGTATGATGACATTGGAAGAGGAGGAAGAGGAGGAGGAGGAGGAGGAGGAAGAGAAGGAGGAGGAGGAGGGGGAGGAGGAGAGGAGGAAAAGCAGGAGGACGAGGATGAGGAAGAGGGGGAGGAGGAGGAGGAAGTGGGGGAGGAGAAGGACGACGAGGAGGAAAAGGACGAGGATGAGGATGCAGAGGATGGGGAGGAGGAGGAACATCACTCACATGATCATCGGGGTTGATCGGGAACACGAGGAGAGGGTGTACAAGGAGGCTCAGACTACCTCTTCATACCTTCCGTTACCCCCTCCTCATGTCTTTCTATTTTTCTTATTTGTTCCTATCCTGCTCATTTTTCCTACCTCTTGCTATGTCTCCTCACCCACGCCTACCGCTTGTACATCGCACTGCATCTGTCCTCCTCAGTGTGCCGTCTGCTTGCGGGGGTCGTATCTGGATCTTTTTCGGGGTGCCAACGCATTAGTTTTCCGAGTCGCGCCCAGCCGTGGCGGCGAGAAGTGGCGTGTGGGCGTGGCGACGATCAGGCCGTGTCCAGCGTGAGGCGCTTCTGGTGGCGCGTGGATTTGGGCATAGGTGCGCGTGCAAATGGTGAGGTGGTGGCTGTGTGTTGTGGCTGTTTACCGTCACTTGGCGTGTTTGCGGATTCAGGCATGTGG
>CAUYUJ010018549.1:90000-155000 GCA_963575745.1 Prorocentrum cordatum
AGCCCCGGCAGGGCCAAGACGCGCCCGGCGGCCACGGCGTCGGGCTCAGCAGCCCCCCCGGGCAGTTTTCCCCGTACCAAACAGGAACCTGTTTGGTACCTCAAAAACTGCCCGGGGGCAGGAGGCAACCAGGGGCGTCCCTCCGAACCGGCGGCGGCGGAGCTCGGGGGCGAATCCCGACGGACCGCAGCCACTGCACGGCCGGGAAGGCCTCCGTTCACCGAAGCGCCGACGAAGACGACGACGACGACGACGACGACGACGACGACGACGACGACGACGACGACGACGACGACGACGACGACGACGACGACGACGACGACGACGACGACGACGACGACGACGACGACGACGACGACGACGACGACGACGACGACGACGACGACGACGACGACGACGACGACGACGAGAGCGGGAGCAGGAACGGCGCCAGCGCCAACGACGACGACCACGGCGGCGGCGGCGGCGGCGGCAAGGACAGCCAAAGCAACGGCGACAAGACAGCACAGCGGCAAAAGCGACGACGACGGCAGCGCAGACGGCGAAGGCGGCGGCACGGAACCACCCCAGCCCATCCCACCCCAGCGAGGACCAGGAGGGGAGGGAGGAGGGGGGGAGGAGGGGGGAGACCCACCCCAGCACGTCCCAGACCACCCCAGCCCGCTGCAGCCCGGCAGAGACTGAGCAGGAGGGGGGGGGGGAGAGGAAGGGAGGGGAGTCTGCACATATATTATTGCAACTCGAGTGCAAAGTTCAGGAAAACTACACGCACGAACCTATACAAAGCCCACTGCAGAATTCCATAAAGTGTCAATGAAAATCTGGCTACAACTCCAAAGCGAAGTAGCTCCTATGCGCGAAGGCGACAGGGAGGAGGTGAGGCGAAGAGGGAGGAGGAATAATCGTACATCCGGTACGAAACTCATACAAAATCCCTCGTGTACTAAACACAAAAAAATGGCATCCCAAGAGCCTCGCGCATTGCCGCGTCTGGGCACCACGCCGGGCGCACGACACGACCCTAGGACTGCACTAGCGCGGGGGGGGCTTGCAACGGAAGGCAGGATGAGGTGGAGGAGGGGACTGGCGGTGCAGTTCTTTGCACATGCTCACTCGCGAAGGCGGCGTCCAGGGCCGCGGGCGGCAGCGGCGGCAAAGGGCTCATCCGTCGGGCCCGCCGGGTGCGCGCCGTTGTTGTGCGGGGCCGTCCAAGTGAGCATCTTGGACTGGATGTTCTCGCGCACCGCTGTGGCAGCAGCGATGTGGACCCCCCTCCGATTTGCGCATCCAGATGTGGACCGCGCCAGGCTTCTTCCCGAACGACATCACGAGTCCAATTGGCGCTTTCTTGATCTTGGTGCTTTGGGTGCCCTTGCCCTTCTCCATGGGCAGGTAGTGCCACTCGGCCGCGCGCCTGAGCAGGGGGTTGCCGGCTGGGACTGTCGAGGCCCAGTGAAGGATGGTCCTGTCGGACGGCAAGCTGCCATCCGGCATCAGGCGCAAGAACTTGTCGTACATCTCCCCCCCCCCCTGGCTGGACTGCCCCCACCCCGCCCCCGAGCTTCCATGCTCATGGAGCCGCCTGTGCTCTGGGAGCGCACCACCACGTCCGCTTCCACCGCCTGGAGCACTCCCTGCGGGGCGCCCTCGCCCGCACTGCCAAAGCCTGGGGGCCTGGTAGCTCCCGCTGGCGCCTGCCCGGGGTCCCAGAGCTGGAGACCGCTGCCCAGAAGGGCCTGCTGGGCGTCTCCGGGCTGGACCGCCCAGGGCGCCGCTGCCGACTGGCAGCCCATCCAGCCAGAGGGCTCTGCGCTCCAGGCTGGTGCCTGCGGTGTCGGCGCTGCGCCGTTGCGACGCGCTTCCCACGCCCCTGCCTGGCAGCCGCCCTGGGCGTCCCACTCCATAGTCGAAGGCGCCACCGCTGCGCCGCCTCCTACGCCCCATGAGCCCTGCTTGCCGGCCTCTTGGGCGCCCCACTGAATAGGCTGTGGCACCGCAGCCGCGCCGTGGCTAGGCGAGGCCAAGAAAGAGGGCTGGGGCAGCTCTGGCGGTTTTCGCGGGCGGGCCTGCCGGGGCACGGAGCGGAGCCGGCCGGGCCAGGGCGGTCGGACAGCCCGACCCTGCAGCACCCTCAAGCCATTTTGGCTCAAGCCATTTTGGCTCAAGCTCAAGCCGGGTGACCGCTTCGGAGCTCGTCCCGGCGGGGCGGGCGTGGCGCGCCGGCCATGTGCGGCCACCGCCGCCAGTGCCGCCAACGCCACCCACCTTGCTGCCTGTCTCTGTTGTGTTGTCTTTTGTTGCATCTCTCTGCTTGAGCGGTCCGTTGTCCGGCGGCGTCCCTTGAGGGCGTTCGCGGGGGAAGGATTCTGCTCACCCGCCGCAGCGTGCTGCATGGGCAGGCCCCTGCTTGCGCTTGTCATCACGTACCTGCCTCTTCCCGGTACCGCGCCCGCGCGTGTCCGCATGTGTTGTCATGTTGTCAAATGTTGTGGTGCTTGGCGTTGGGTGGGCCCGGCGAGGCCTTGCATGGGCCTGCCACACATGTGATGGAGTAGAGCAGTCGTGCTGCCCTTGTTGTGGGCCTGCTTATGCCGGCCGTCTGTCGGGCAGCGCCTTGCTGACCCGGGAGGGGGCGTGCTTCGTCGACGATTACGGAAAACTTGCTTGTTCCTGGGGGCAGCGAAGAGGGAAGTGTGGCTAAGTGCGGCTGTGCAGCAAGGGTCGGTGCGAGGTTGACTGGAGCACCTGATGCTGGTTTTCGTTTCTCCTGTTTCATATTGACCCAGCGTGGCTTTCGCGAGCGAACAAGTAAGCGCGCAAGCACGCTCGAGCGGGGTGTCGGTTGTTGTGTGTCGGGTGGTGTGTTGTGTGCGCGTGCGTGCTCGGCACGCGCTGTTATGTGCTCCGGGCGGCGGCTGCATGGGTATCTTGGTACTCGGTTCTCCCTCTGACTGTGATTTTCTTGCTACTTCTGCCCATCACGCGGGCTTCTTCTCCTGCAGGGGGCCTGTCCGTCGACGCACTCGGGGGTCGCCGGGGGGAGGGTCCCTTCGAGCCTCCTCCTCCTCCTCCTCCTCCTCCTCCTCCTCCTCCTCCTCCTCCTCCTCCTCCTCCTCCTCCTCCCCCCCCCCGCCTGCATCCCGTATGCTTTCATGTCCGTTGTCGTTCGATCGAGTAGGAGCAGCATGCGCTTGGTTGTAGAAGGAGTACTCCTCGCCCTTGCCCTTTGTTTTCCCGCTCATGCAAAGCGTGGCTGGCCTAGGGGGAGGGCTGACCACCAAGGCTCGTGGGAGTCCGCAGGGTCAGCGCTGTCCGTGGCCGCCCGGGGCCTTCTTGCCCGCCCCCCGGTAACCTCTACGAGCCCACAGAGAAAAAGTTGCGCACCAGAGCGCCGGAGCAGGGCCAGACCCTGGAAGACATGACCCCACTGGGGGTCGTGTCTTCCAGGGTCTGTCTTGCTTGCCCCGTTCTGTTTCCCTGGCCTGGGCCCCCGGGCCGTTGCCTTGCCGGGGTGCCTGCGGTTTCTGGGTCCTGGGTCCTGGGTCCTGGGGCCGGGCGAACTGCGCCGCCGGCGCCGTTTCGCCGTCGTCGTCGTCGTCGTCGTCGTCGTCGTCGTCGTCGTCGTCGTCGTCGTCGTCGTCGTCGTCGTCGTCGTCGTCGTCGTACCCGCGCATGATTCCATGAACGTTCCGCGGGCCGTGCCCTGGTAGGGAGTACCGCCTGCCCGACCGCCCGTCCGCAGCCTTTCAGCGGGGAGGGGGGGCGCAGGCCGGGCCCCCCGAGCTTGTGGGCGCGCCAGCCATGTCAGCCCCGCAGCAGGCACCCCAAGACCCCGATAGTGACGACGCCCCGCTCGTGGTGCACCAAGTGCGCAAGAGAAATCGGGCAGACGGCGAGGTCGATTGGGTGTATGATGGCAAAGACGATTTCTACGATTTGCATATGCCTGCATGTAACCGCCGTGACTTGTTGAAAGGCCTTGCGAAATTGTTTACCACCCGGGGGCAGTTCTCGCATCGGAATGACTACAAAGAGCCTGGCCGCAGCCACCTTGCCTTTGAGGGGGAAGCCTTCCTTGAATCAGGGCGCACGGTCCTGGATATTTTGGAGAGCACGCATTTGTCAGACGAATTTATGACAGAATGCTCACAGATCCAGGACGGCATTATTGCATCCGTCCCGGCCAAGGAGCGCTGGCAGTTATCTTACGTGCTGGCAACTTGTTGCAGCCTCCCTGTGGCCAAGGTAGTGCGTGACAACCTTCAGGAGCTGAGGCGGCTAGGTGGCCCGAAACAAATGGTAGAATTTATCGCAGAGAAATTGGATCATCCAAAGCTTCTCTTTGCCACACACTCAATCTTCAGTAAGGTTCGTCACAATGAACTCCGCCTGTTGTCACGGGAGGCAGCCCTCCAGCATGTGGCTGCTAATGCATTTTATGTATCGGAGGAGGGCACGCGATTGAAGGTGCGGAACGCTGATAACACTGCCCGCACCAAGAAGGACATAATGCTAGAGATTCATGGGCAGAAGGCGGAATGCTTTGGATTCTTTGCAAAGAAAAACGCGTGGAGAATATTTTCCAGGAACGCATATTCGAGATTGCCGCCCGGATCTAAGAAACTTTGTGCGGATTTCAATTATTTCATGTTAGTAGGCCCCGGAGCTCGCCGGTTCTTGAACCAGTACTTTTCCATGCCGAAGAAGTTGCTCGACAATTCTTCCTCGGTCGACGCCTTCCTCTTCTACTCCGAGCGTCTGCGCGCGGCGTGGCTCGCCTACCGCTCCGCCCTAGGAGAGCTCATGAAGGAGTGGGCCGGGCATGAGCCCGAGCTGTCGGCCCTACGTGCGCACGCCTGCAGCGTCCAGACCGTGGACGACTTTCAGGGGTTCTGTTGCGAATTTTCAAAGGTCCTCTATGTATGCGGCAGGGAGGTGGGATGCAAGAGGCGCTAAGTCGCTTCACCGTCGCTGGCGCCTTTCCCTGCCTGCCCCCCCAGCCGGGCGGCCCCCGCGCCCCCCCGGAGAAAAAAGTTGCGCGCCAAAGCGGCGGAGAAGGGCCTGACCCTGGAAAACAGGACCCCCCTGGGGGTCTTGTCTTCCAGGGTCGGCTTTGTTTTTCTTGGTCTGTTTCCCTGGCCTGTGCCCCCGGGCCGTTGCTTCTCCGGGGTGCTTGCGGTTTCTGGGGTCCTGGTTCCCGGGTCCTGGGTCCTGGGTCCTGGGGCCGGCGGTGCTTTTCCGCGGCGGCTTCGGCCCCTCCCTGGAAGCTTCCCTGGGCGGCGGGTGCCATTGTCATCCGTTGTCTACTCCTTTACGGGGGCCTGTCCGTCGGCGCCCTCCGGGGGCGCCGGGGGGGAGCGCCGTCCTGGTAATTGTTCCGCCCCGCCCTCTCCCTTCCTCCTCCTCCTCCCTCCCTCCCCCCCCTTTCCTCCCCCCCTCTCCTCCCTTGACTGAGAGGGTTATCCTGCGATGCCTGTTCGGATGTGCAGCGTTGACTCGGGCACGGGCCGTCCCTCTGTCTTCTCGCAAGCTTGCAGTTACCACGATGTATCTTCGATGTTTGCATGCCACGCTGATGTCCCCACTCGTATTCCCTTCGCTCCGCGCCGCCGCCGCCCCTGTGCTCCGGTGCCGCGCTGTGCTGTTGCGGTGCCGTGCCGCGTCGTGTCCGGGGTCGTGGCTGGTTTGTGTGCCGTGCCGTGTGGTGTCGTGCCGTGCTGCTTGGCGTGGGGATTAGATCGTCACAGTTGCTTTCCCACGTCTGCCTACATTAGCATGTTCCTCCCCATGACGTGCAGTGCCAATCTTGCGGTCGTAGGCTCGTGTCATGATGGGGTCTTTGTTGTATGTTGCGAGCAGGGTTCGAGGCCCGGCGCGGCCATCACAGCACAAGCAATCGTGCGCTCTACAGCACAGGTGGGAAATGATCTTGGGCATGTGGGCGCGCGACGACGGAGCATGTGAGCAGGGTGCTTCGCGGTGTCACTCGGTGCGCGCATGCTTCGGATGCGTGTGCGGGTGGTGCGCGTGCATGTGTGCTTGTCTCCTTTGCGGCGCGGCGTGGACGGTGCATTCATGGGCTGCGCATTCATTGTCAAGCAGCAGGGGGTTGCAGTACGTCAGGCGTGCCTGCTCCTGCTTCTGCTCCTGCTCCTCCTCCTTTGGTCTCGTCTCCCTGCCTCGCTGTCTCGATTTATGCAACCACCTCGCAGCTGGTCCTCGATGCTTTCCCGGTGCTCGGGTGATAGCACATGTCAGGATCTTTCGAGGGGCATCGTCGTCGTCGTCGTCGTCGCCGTCCGTGCCCCTGGGGGAGCTCTACCTTTCGTGGGCGTTCCGCTAATCTTGTCCCCATGCCTGTTTGTTGCTGCTTTCGACCGTTGTTGTACACTGCGCGGTGCCCTTCCCCCCACCCCCGTACCTGCTGTCCGGCCGCCCTCGCTGGGCGTGCGCGGGGAGGAGGTCGGGTTTGCTCCCGCGCCCCGTGTTGCCTCCGCTGTCCTTTTTCGGCCCAGCGGCCACGAGGGTAGGACGCCCTGGCGCCGCTTCGGCTGGGCCGTCGCGCCCATGGGGCGCTCGCGCCGCCGCCGCGATGATAGCCGCAGTCGCTCCGGGCGCCGGCGCCGCCGCACCCCATTGCGGCGTCGCCCCAGCTCCACGTCATCTTGTAGTCCTACGCCACTGGCAGAGTCGGCGGTGGAGGCCCCATCGCCCGGCCGGGAGGGCGTCGCTGGCCCCCTCAGCCCGCACACGCCCCTGCAGCGCCCCCCCGGCGTCTGGGACCACCCCGAGTTCCCTGGCGTCAGCACCAAAGCTGTGGGCACGCCCCAGGCGCAGCCCGCCCTAGGCTTCTCCTCCCAGCTGGGGTCTCCAGTGCCACGGTCCCCGGCGACGCCAGTCAGGAGAGCCCGCCTGTCTCCGGCGCCTACCTCGCCTGGCCAGGCGCTCCACAGCTCGCCAGGTCCGCCGCTCCATAGCCCGCCAGGCTTGCCACCGGGCTGGGAGTCCAAGCGCGACCTCGCGGGCGCCCTTTTCTTCTTCAACCGGGCGACTAACGAGTCTCAGTGGGAGCATCCGGCGACGGCGCCGCCACCGCCGCCGCCGCCGCCGCCACCCCCGCCCCCGCGTGAGCCCGCCCACCCGAGCGTGCCCGCCAAGCCTGCCCCTGCCTCCACCCAGCCGGCTGTGGTGGCGCTGGCGCCGTCTCCCGCCAGCGTGGCGCCAGTCCTGGGGCCAGGCCCCCTGCCGCCTACCCCGGCCGCGGCCGCTGCCCCGGCCAACAGCGAGGCGTCCAGTGCTCTCAAGGCGGGTTCCCCCGTTCCTGGCCCGCTGGGCGCGTCCCGCGAGGAGGAGCTCAGGCAGATCAGGCTGGAGCTCGAGGCTCTCCAAACCGAGCGCGCCCAGTGGGACGAATTCACCTCATCTTCCACTGGGTTGAAGTTCTGGTTCCACGTGGCGTCGGGGACCATCGCGCCCACGTGCCCCCCAGAGCTCCTCCAGCGCGCGGCACGCAGCTCCGCCCTCAAGGCCAGGCTGGAGGCCTTGTCGTCGCCGGGGGCCGCGTCTGGCACACCTGCGAGCCCATGCCTGGAGTCGGGTCCGGCTTCCCGACCGGGCGGTTCCGCCGGAGCCGTCCCGTCTTTGGGCCATGCTTCGCCCTCCCCGGCTGCCCCTCATGGCTTGCTGCGTGTGGTACCTGAGGAACCTGGCGTGTCCCCAGTCAGTGGTCCCTACTTTGCCGGTAGCCCTTCGGTCCCTGCCAGCCTCCCCAGCAGCGGCGGTCCAGCGGCATCCACCCCATCCTGGGCGGCTGGCCAGCCGCCGGGCCCCGGCGCGGCTGTGAGCGCGGCAGTATCGGCCCAGGTGCATGCCAACTCGGCTCCCGCCGCGTCCCCCGCGCCGTCTCTTGGCTTGCCCCCTGGCCCGCCGCTCCCTGCGAGTCTAGTTAGGTTCCACTCGCGTGCTGGACACGAGGAGGCCGTGTCCAGCTGGCTCATGCGGCTGCGGCAGACAGTGGGGAACCATAAAGACCCGAGGCTGAAATTGACGGCTCAGTTTGCCTCCAACCTGACTTCCCAGGTAGATTTGCACAACGTTGCGCAAGCCATGGGCATACAGATCGTCCAGGGACCGCGCCGTGGTGCCAATGCTTACGTTGGCCCGCCCCCTTTCGCGGTGGCCAACGGCTGCCCAGCGCAGCCGAATCTCGACGTCACGACGGCGTTGAATCCCAAGCAGTCTTTGCAAATCCAGCTGCTGAACCGCCGGCTTGGGACCGTGATCGTTCGCGGTGGCCGGGCGGTTTTGGACACGTGGATTGAAGAATTGATCCTCTTCCTAGGGCCCGTGACCGATTTACAGTCGCCCGTCCCTCCGGCCTCATCCGCGTCCCTGCTCTGTGCGCCGGCCCCCAAGAGGTCGGCGCGGCAGACCTTGAGCGAAGCGGAAGCCGCCGACCAGGGTGGAGGCCCGCGGGCCTTCCAGTAAGGGCGGGCTGCTAACTGCCTCCCGCTCGGCTTGCATTGGCGCCGTGTGAATTTTCGGCGGGACACCCCGCTACATGTCCTCTGTTTTTTCACAGCCACTGGAAGCCTTATGAACCGTATTGTTTGCAGCGTAGCGGTAAAACATGCGTGTCCAACACAGTGCCGCCACGTGCGTGTGTGCCCTTGTCTGGCGCGTGCGCCCTGCAGCCCGCGTTGCATGCTGACGTGCTCCTTGTGAGCGTGCGCGCGAGTGTGGTCCTCCATGCAGTGTCTCGGCAGCTTTGCAATCAGGGAGTCCGTACGCGCATGACCGAGTTGGTTGATCAGTGTTGCGGTTGCTCTTGAGTTGTGCTTCGCAGTCCTTGACACGCACCGGCTCGCTGATTGAGGCCGTCCTTGCCCCGTGTACGTGCGCGCAAGGTTTACCATGCATGCTGTCATCCTCTCTGCGCCCCGCCACGTCCTGCCCGTCTCGCTCCGCCCTCAGCCGTGCAGCAGCCACGCGGCGAACCCGCCGTGCCGCCCGCGGGGGCGCTCGCCGCGCAGGGCGGGAAGTGTCCAGCCATGGACTCCTGTGGGCCTGAATGCCCCGCAAAACCTCTGCGTGACTTGATCTTGCGCTGGCTTGGCACGCAGAGCCGCGGCCTAGAAATGTGTGCGCTCGCCAAAGACTGCGATGCACTGCTAGCTGCCTGCCCCTCCCTCCCGCCCCCTCTCTTGCTCTGCTGCAACGGGGCTGCCGCTCCGCTTGCGACCCTGGTGTCCGCACTTTCGTCGCTGCTGCGCCGGGAGGTCGCGCCCTCGCTAGCGCGCGCGGGCTTGCGCCAGCAGCCCCGGCAAGTTGTCTCCCCGTACGCTGGGGGAATCCGGCTGGGGGATGCCGTCCCGTCGCGCCCCGCCGAGGGGCCCGAGCCCTGTAGCTCCGTCCGCCTGGAGGTGCTGAACCCCGGCCGCCTGGGCTTCCTGGCCCTGGGCACTGATGTGTTCTTGGAGTGGCGCCTCCACGCTGTCGCCCACGTTTTATCCGGGAGTGGCGCCGACATTTGCGTGCTTCCGGGTGCGCGCCTGCCTCCTGGGGCGGTTCTGCCGGCGGGCTTCCCGTTCTCGTGGCTGGGCCCACGATCGGTCTCTTGGGGCGCGGTCGGTATTTTTGTGCGCACCGAGATTGTCTCGCTCCTCCGCCCTCTCCCTGACTTGTCCTCTGACCGCGCTCAGTGGTTTGAGTTCTGGGGTGATGCTGCTCCCGGCTCGCCGACTCCTGGCCCGTGCTTTGTTTTCTGCGCGTGCTACCCCGCCCCGGGCGGCGATGTGGCGACGTGGTCGGCTATTGTTTCCTCCGTCACTGTGGTACGCGCGCGCCACCCGGATGCGCGCGTCCTGATCTGTGGCGATGGTAACGTCCACCTGTCCTACGTCTTGCAGCATCCTCCTGGCTGTGCTTGCCTTCACTGCCGCCAGTCGGCGCAAGACCGCACCATCGAGGCTATGATCACCGCCGCCGGCTTTGTGGCGTGCAACCCGCCAGTTGCCACACATGACTCGGGCACGTGCATCGACCTGATCCTCGCCGAGCGCCACTGTCTCATTCCTGTTACTGTCGCCCATGCGAGTGGTGTAGATTCGGACCATCGGTTGGTCTCGTGTTCGTTCCCGTGCGCCTTCCGCCCCCCACAGCTGTCAGGGCTGTGTCGCGTGGCGTGGCGCACAGATGGCCAGTGGGACGATGTGCTGCTCGCCGTGGCGCCTGTCCTGGCGTACCTGGCTGACGCCGTCGATTCCCTCATTGCCTGTGAGTGGCTGCGCCCTCCGTGGAGCGGGGGGGGCGCCACTAAGAAGCAGCGCCGCGCTTTATTGGACGCGGCCGCTTGGGCGCGCGACGTGATTTACGTGCTGGCTGGGTTCGCGGCGGGGGCGACTAAGGCGTCCGCGGCAGCCCCCGTGCGCCCGAGTAGGCCTCCGCTAGACCCCGACGCGTACGAATCGCAAGCTGCTTTTAAAAGGGCTGTTGCGCAAGCCGCGTGGGCCGAGCGTCACCTGGCGTTTAAGCGCTTCTCCGACCTCCGCACGGTCTCCCCTGGTTTGGCCGAGCGGTTTCTTTCGGAATTTTTTCGGTCGCGTAACCCCTTTGAAATTGCGTTGGCCGACCCGGTCGATGGGCACCCCCTCAGTGTGGAGGAGATGCTCGAGGCATTGCAGACTGACATGATGGACCGCGTGCGCAATGATTTCCCTTGTGACCCGGAGGAGCAGCGCGCGCAGGCCTGCGCGGTTTCGGCGATCCGGTCGGTTGGCGCTGGCCCTGCCTCTCCGGGCCTCGCCCTTTACTCGACCACTGAGGTGGATGCCGTCTTAGACAGCTTGAAGACCACCTCCTCCGCGCTCCGCGGGTGTTTCGCTTCTGTCCGGTCGGCGGTGCCAGAGGGCCGCAGGGTTACCCTAGCCCTCGCGAACCTTTCCCGGCAGTGCGCCATTACGAGCACCCTGTGGTCGAGCCGGCAGGTGACTCCCCTGCACAAGTCGGGCCCCCGCGTCGTCCGCTCCACTTTGTGCTTGCGCCCGATTTCTATTTCGGCGGTCATGACGTCTGTCGTGGATGGCTTGTGGACGTTGCGCAACGCCCCGCTGTTACAGGCATACTGCGGAGTGGCCCAACAGGGCGGAGTGGGTGACCCCCTCTCTCTCCTCCTGGCTCTTCTCCTTCATGCCCAACTCCGCTGTGCCCAGGGCCTGCCCACATATTGGGCGGTCACGGATCTTCAGTGGGCGTTTGATGTTGCCTCCCACCCCGCCATGCTCCTGAATGCCTACGAAGCAGGTGTCCGTGGCCATGATTGGCTTCTCCTTGACGATTTTATGTCGTCCGACAACCAGTACATTGCGCTTCGCGGCCACATCTCTTCTTTGTTTTCGCTTGGCGGCGGCACGGCGCAGGGCCGTAGGTTCAGCGTGGGTGTTTTCAACGCGCAGCTCAAGTGGCTGGCGGAGGAGGTGTATCGCGTGCTGCCTGGGAGCTGTGCTGCTTGGGTTGAGCCCCACCTGCGGCGTTTGTGCCTAGCGCTTCCTGTGCCTGATTCCCCTGCCGCGTGTGGGCCAGCGCCGCCAGCGGTTGGGGGCGACCCCGAAGCCTTGGCTGTCGAGGTGGCGTCGGCAGCTGCCGCGGAGCAGGCGCCCTTCCCGAGTGCCGAGCGCGCGTTGCTGCGCGGTGCCCTCCGGCTAGCTTCTGAGGCCGACAGGGCCTACTTGATGGACCGCCTGGGCACGGGCCTTTTGCCCCCACTGCAGTTTGTTGATGACCTCGCGGTTGCCACATCCTCACCGGGGGCTCTCCGAGCCATCGTGTCGCGGGAGCCATGGTCAGCCTGCTCGCGGTACGCAAGCCGCACCCGGTCCATGTTTAATTACAAGACGGGGAAAACCGCGGCCATGGTGATCCTTGACAGCCCCCCACCGGGGGACATCGGCTGCCCAGTGGTGGATACTAAGGCCCTGCTGGGGGTGCTCTTTGACTCCCGGCTCTCTTTCCGCCCCCTGCTTCGGGCTACGCTGGCCAAAGGTCATGAGCTGTTCGAGGCGCTGTTTTTCGCCGGCGGGTCTGGGGGCTTTGGTCTCCCAGTCCTGTGTGCCCAAGTGCCGTCGCGCGTGGAGTCTGCCTTGCTCTACCCCTCCCCGTTCCTCTTCCTGGCCGAGCGGGCGCGTTTTTCACTCGATCATTTGCAAGCGTCCTGGGCACGGCGTTTGCTCGGCTGCGCTATCGGCCCAGAATTGCCCGGCGCGGTTGTCGTAGCGCAGTGTGGGTGGCAGCTGCGCTTGGGCACTAAGATGCTTGAGCGTACGGTCCTCGCTCGCGCAAGGCTGCTCCTCCTGCCCGCCGAGCACCCGGGTGCCAGTATGCTGACAGTGGCCTCGGGCACGAGCTGCTCCACGTGGGCGAGCGCGGTCCGGGCGTGGATGTGCTCTCTGGACCCTCCCCTTCCTGACGTGGTAGAGTGGCCTTTCGCCGGACCTCCGGCGTGCGCCAAGGCGCGCGCTGATCCTGCAGCGCGCCGTCTGCTCCTCCGTAGCTACAAGTTTTATATCGTCCGCCCTGCACTCCTTAAGCTGGATCTTCTCTCGTTCCAGCGGGCTACTGCAGATGCCCTGCCTGTCTTTCGTCTCCCGTTCTCGGCGTGGCTGTCCGGCCCGCCGGGAACGCACTGGAACCTTTTAGATTTGGCACTTGGCCCTGGCTCCTGGCTCCAGTTCCGCCTCTGGTCTGTGGTGCGAATGTCTGGATGCTGGCCTCTCCAAGTGCTGGGGGCCCCGCTCTGCGTTTCTACGCTGCCCCGTTGTGGGGCTTGTGGCGCGCGTGACGTAGATGTGTGGCATGCCCTCTTTTCCTGCTCAGCCTCGGCTGAACTTAGGTCCGCTCTGTGGTCTCGCCTCCCCTTGCCTCCTCCCTCCTGTCCTGCCCAGGTTTCTCAGTTTCTCTTCCACCAGTGCCGCCCGCCAGCGGAGCGCCGTGAGCATGTCCATTTTGTTGCCACGGCCGTGCTCTTGGCCATGACTGGTGCCATGCATCATTAGGCCCGGCCTGTTTGCGGGGCGCCCGGCGTGAGCCCCTGACCGGTGCTTGGGCAGGGGGGTGCCAGGCGTGGATCGGCACCGTCGTGGCCTGCGCCCAGGGGGGGCGAGCGCGCAGGTCGACTGTGGTCCGCGTGCGCGCGGTGGCAAAATGCGGCTTGGATCCTCTGCTACCCGCGCCGCGTGCGCGCGCTTCCCACCGTGCCTGCTTGCCTGTCCTGCTTCTCCTCTGCGCTTTCTCTGCCTCACAGTGGTGATGCGGACCCTGCGGCCCGGTCTGCGTGCAAAATCCTGCCTTACTGTTGGGCCCCATCGCACATTCTATCTTGTTGTATGCTTCCCAGCAGGTGTGTGAGGGTGTGCAGCTGCGTGCAAAAGTCCATGCGTTGTTCCTGCTTCACTGTCGTGATGCGGCCCCTGCGGCCCGTACTGCGTGCATGTGTCTGCCTCACTGTGGTGTTGCGGCCCCTGCGGCCCGTGTTGCGTCCTTTTCCTGCCTCACAGTGGTGATGCGGCCCTTTGTGGTCCCAATGACCTCGTTTGATTTGACGGTATCGCCTCTCGCACATTCTCTCTTGTTGTATGCTTCTCGGCATGTGTGTGTGGGTGTGCTTCTCGGCTTGTGTGTGTGTGTGTGCAGTGCAACTATGCCGCGACGTCCCTTTGCGATCGTTGGGTCTGACTTTATCGTTTGGAGGAGCACGCTTCCCGTCTGACCTCTGGGGGGGGGGCTGTCGTCCAGTGCCCGCCTCTGTCAGGCAGACTTCGGCTGACCTGCGAGGGGGCTGTTGTCTCTGTCGTCGCGTCGTCGTCGTCGTTGTCGTCGTCGTCGTCGTCGTCGTCGGCGTCGTCGTCGTCGTCGTCGTCGTCGTCGTCGTCGCCCTCTCCGTCGTCTCGTTGGCTTTTTGTGTTGTCCCTCGTCTCGTCGCCGCTCTTGCGTGGTATGCACTCGGAGAAGGGGAGCAGCGGTGCGATGTTGCATGCTTGTTGTCCTCTCATTGTATCCATCTGTTTGCATCATGTGGTGCCTGTTGTTTTGCTTGCACTTGTTGCTTCTCTTGCCCTGTTCTCTATCTGCTGGCCGCGCACGCGGGGCCGTCGCCCTAGCGTCTCCATTTGGCTGGGGGGGCCGCCCTCCTATTCGAGGGCAGGCGCCGTCGCCGTGGGGCGCCTTAGGGCGGGTGGGTCGGCGTGGGCTGCGAGCTCTCTTCTTTCTCAAGGGGAGCCTTACGAAGGGCGGTGAAAGACCCGACCCTAGACGGAGGCACCCTGCGCTCCGCCTCGCCCACTTCTCTCTGGGGGGGGGTGAGCCGGGGCGCCGCGGGGGTCCGCGGACCGGGCGCGCGCGGCGGGGGCGCGCGGCGGGCGTCCGGCCTGTGGCCGCCGCAGCGGAGGCCAAAAAAAAAAAAAACGCGCCCGCCAGCGGAAGAGGAACGCTGCCGAGCCAACGCCAGCAAGGGGACCGCAGAGCGTTGCCAACACGAGGATGCCACTTCCGTCCAGTGGCAGCCCACGATGCTACCACCACGTCCTGCCCGCGCCGGGCCGACAAGGGCAACGCAGAACTGCAGCTACCGCCAATGCCCTCCTGCCACCCTGGCTCACACCGGCAGCCCCGCAGCTCCCAGAAACGGGAGCCACCGCTTCTACCTGGCGCGCAAAGGCGACGAGGGCAAGCCCTCCCACCAGAGCCGCGCGCAAACAGGCGGCCGCAGCAGGAGAAGCAGCAGAAAGCATCTTGCACCAGCAGAGCGACCACCGCGACCACCAACACCACGCGCAGCAACACCAGCGCGACGAGGAGCACCGCAGCGGCAACAACGTCCACGACTGCGACCAGCACCACGCGCAAGAACACCAGCGCACAGCACAACGCAGCGACCAAGACCACCACGACGTGCACCACCACGAGCAGCAGCACCAGCGCAACCCCTCCAAAAGCCGCCGCGACGCGCGATGGGGTTACCGAGGCGTTCGAGTGGGCGAGGCCAGCCACCCAGGACCTCCAGACGCACCCGGGGACAGCCCCCGAACACCGCGCCCGAGACACACGACGTCACCACCAGAGTCGCCAGAGCACGCACCCGGCGGCGCGGCGCCAATCCCGTCGCAGGAAGAGACCCCACCACGTGTTCTGCTCCGGGTACAAGCCGCAGGGTTTCAGCTTGGCGCGCCAGCCGTGCCGGACCACTTTGGCGCCGTCTTCGGGAGGGCGCCAGAAGGCGGATGGAATTTTGCGGGCTTATTCGCCCCGCACGGCGACAGGCAGGGCGAGGCAGCAGAAGCGGCAGCAACAGCGCGGGAGGAGCCAGACCGATCACCAGCGCCGGCAGAAGACGCCAACATCTGCATCGTCTGCCAGGAAGTGATCCCGCACCATGGGGCGGGCAGGGACACACCAACACAGGAGGCATGCTGTGGCGCCCACTTCCACTTGGGCTGCCGCGCCGACTTGGCCCGCCACCTTGGCGAAGCCACCACTTGCCCGCAGTGCCGAGCCAGACTCCCGACCACCGCCGAGTTACGGGCATGGTGCGCCGCGCAGGGCGTGGACATAGACCGACCGCCGCCCCCGGCCCACGACACCAGCGCCCAGGCCGTCCCAGATTACAATGGGTTTCGAAGCTACGCGCGAGGCGAAGAACCACCACCACGGGAGCCACCGCTGCTCCGAGCGCTCTGCTGCCGACGCCTCGGCCCACCGCCCGAATTCTCCGAAGTGCCAGACCGCCGCATGGAATGGTCCCCGGAGATTGCTGCACGCGACACCAACGGGATGATCACGCAGTGGCTTGAGTCATGGCTTTGCCCACGCTGCGGGGCGCGCTGCGCCGTCGACACGATCGCGCCACAGAGCGGCCAACAGATGTGCGCGAGGTGCCTAGAGCAGGGCACGTGGACCGCGGAAGCCAGCACGGCCGAAGGCGAATGGAGGCGCGCTCTGTGCGAACCAGACGCATGGACCAGAGAAGTGCCTTCTGCCCCACCACCAGCCCCGCCAGGTCCAGAGCCATCGCCACCAGCCCCCCCGCCAGGGCCAGAGCGAGCCGCCGCGAGGCCGCCACAACACAGCCCTTTCGCCGGCTGGGCCCCACCGCAAGCGCCCCTCCAGGCACGCACCAACTCCGCAGTGTACGTGCCCCTGCTGCTCGCAGCCGCCGGGCTTTTAGACCCAAGCGAAGGGGCGCAGTGGAGTGAGCACCGCCTCACACATGCCTGGTGGCAGCCGACGGTAGAGACGTTGCGGCTTGCAGGACCTGTACTAACAGGGCCCTTTGTCCAAATGCTTGCGTACACCGACGCTCGGCCCGGGGAAGTACCAGCGGTGCTTGCTGCAGACGGAGGAGAGCGCCCAGGGCACGTATCCTTTGCGCCAGTCGTCCAGGCAGTGGCGCACAGCAGCACCGGCTACATACAGCCGCTGGTGCAAGACCTCCTCCTCGAAGCCTTCGGCGGCGGCGTGCTTGCACGAGGAGTTGACGCACGCACAAGCGAGCTGCGCAACCCAAGCTTCTGGGCAGACGCGGCGCCTCCGCCGCCGCTCCCACCGCCAGAGGCGCCCCAGGAGCCGGAGCTGCCTGGAGACCAGCGCGCGAACGGCCCTGCCGCCGTGGTGGGCAGAGGCGCCCCCGGAGACAGAAGCGGAAGAGGCGCCAGAGAAAGCAGACGAGGAAGAGGCGCCAGAAGAGGCCGAGGCGGCGGAGAAGGGGGAGGAGGAGGCCCGAGCAGCGGCAGCGACGGCGGAAACACGGGCGCGGAGGAGGGAGACGCCAACGACGGCGGCAGCAACTCCAGCACTGAGGAGACCGACCACGAGGCCGAACCAGCGCAGGCCCCAGCCCCGAGCAACGGACCCACCGAAGAGTCCTGGGCAGCTCTCGGGGGCATCGACCTCCAACAAGAGCTCCGGAGATTCGTGCCGACACTACAGAACGTGCCACGTTTCCTGCGCGCGGAGACCCGGATGGCGTTCACCACGGCCCTGAAGAGGATCACGCGAGGACACGACCAGGGCAACCAAGCAACAACCCACCAAGGATGGACACTGTTCCTCCTCGCCTCGAGGCTCCTGCTAAGCAAGCCCAAGGGTACCGACGCCGAGGGCCGACAAGAGCTCCTGGAACGCGCCCAACGGTTCCGCCAGGGCGACTGGCTGGCCCTGCTACACGAGGCCAACACCACGGCCGGCGCGCGCGCAGCGCCGAGGCCAGCCACAGAGGAGCAACAGCAGGAGAGACGCAGAGAACAGGCTTGCGCGCACGTCCGAAACGGCAACCCGTCACGGGGGAGACAGGTCTTGACCGCGGCGGCGATTGCGCCCGGCAACGGGGAGACACTAAACAGGCTGCGGGACCCGGCCCGCCGACCGCCTACCCTGAGCCGCCGACTACCCGCCAACCTCGACCGCGCAACCGACAGAGCGAGACTCGACAAGACCAAATTCCTCGCTTGCCTCCGGTCCGCCAAAAAGGGCACGGCAGCAGGACCGTCGGGGGTCCGCGTTGAGCACCTCAAGCCGCTGCTGGAGCACGAAGAGTCCATGGACCTGCTTGGATTCGCCGCCGCTGCCCTCGCGGAGGCGCGGGTGCCCTCCCCGATTGCCCGCGCTCTAGCCCTCTGCAAGATGACGGCGCTCCAGAAACCAGACAACGGAGTACGGGGCATCGCCACCGGCGACGTTTTCCGCCGACTGGTCACCAGGGCGCTCGCTCAACAGTTCGCCGAGCAGTTCGCGGCCGCAACTGCGCCCTTCCAGTTCGCCCTGACGACGCGGGCAGGAACCGACTGCGCCGCCATGCTGCTGAGGTCAGTGCTGGACCACGACGACGACGCAGTGATTGTCAGCATCGATGGAGTCGGGGCTTTCGACCATGTGTCGAGGTCGGCCTTCTTCCAGGAGCTCCTTGCTCGCCCAGAGCTGGCCGGCTTAATCCCCTTCGTGAAGTTGTGGTACGGGCAAGACTCCACCTACCTCTGGCAAGACGAAATGGGGACTGTGCACGACGTGCACCAGGGAGAGGGAGTGGAGCAGGGGGACGCGCTGGCCCCAGCCCTCTTCGCTCTTGCCCTGCACGGAGCGCTGGCGGGCGCATCCAGGACCCTAGAGCAAGGGGACTTCCTAGTCGCTTTCTTGGACGACGTGTACATCAAGACCACCCGGGCCAGGGCCAGAGCCGCTTTCGACACCACCACCGGAGCAATTCACCTCCACGCAAACGTGGGTTGCCACCTTGGCAAGTGCCGGGCCTACAGCAGGGGCGGAGGCGCAGCGCCGCCCGGAATTGGCGAGCTGGGGCAAGACGTCTGGAGGGGTGACAGAGCACCACCCGACCGAGGAATCAAGATCCTTGGCACCCCCCTAGGCACCCCAGAATTCGTCGCCGCACACCTGGAGAGCAGACTACTGGAAGAGAGGAGACTCCTGGACGAACTGGCGCACCTGCCCGACCTACAGTGCGCTTGGCTCCTCCTCCTCCTTTGCGCCTCCCCGCGGGCCAACCACCTGCTGCGAACCCTGCCGCCAGAGGAAATCGCAGAATACGCGAGAGGCCACGACGGCGACATGTGGGCCACCCTGCGCCGCCTCCTCGGGGACCCAGCAATGTCGCAAGACGAAGAGCGACGGGCGCGCGCACTGGCAGCAATGCCTGGGCGACACGGAGGACTCGGGCTCCAAAGCGCCGCGCGCACGTCCCCAGCGGCCTACTGGGGCGCTTGGGCAGACGCCCTACACATGCTCCACCAACGGCGCCCTGTTGAAGCTGCAGCGATCAGGGACCTCCTCGACGGCACCAGGCCCGGCCGTAGGGGCAACCTTGCCGCAGCCGCCGCGGCCGCACAGCTGCTCGAAACCGACGGCTTTCGGAGACCTTCCTGGACCGACCTGCTCCAGGGGCTGCGCCCAGAAGCGCCGCCGCGCTCGGAGGCCGCCGAACCGGGGGAATGGCAGCACGGCTGGCAGTTCCACGCTTGTTCCGCACGCAACACACACTACAGGGACAACGTGTTCATGCCCAGCCTCACCAGGGCCAACCAGGCCATGCTAAGGTCAGGCTCAGGACCGAGGGCCGCCTACTGGCTTCACACCTTACCCACCACCGAGGGGCACGTGTTCAAGCCCGCGCGGTTCCTGGCAGACCTGCGCCGGCGCCTCAGGCTCCCGCTGCCGCTCCTCCCGCACACCTGCGGGGCAGCCGGCCACCCAGGCTGCCGGGCCCGGCTGGACACGCTGGGAGACCACCTAGCCGCGTGCCCACGCACGGGGCTTCTCGCCAGTCGCGCGAAACCGCTCGAACGAGCTTGGGCGAGGGTCGCCAGAGAAGCAGGAGGGAGAGTTGTCCCCCAACAGCTGCTGCGGGACACTAACGCCGTTGTCCACACCCCGCTGGACCGCAGACAATTAGACCTAGTCGTCTACGGCATCTCGCCGAACGGCGTCCCGCTGTGCTGCGACAGCACCATGGTGTCCCCCCTCCGCAGGGACGGCTGGCACCGGCCGCGCACCTTCGACACCGACGGCGCCGCGCTACTTGGGGCCGAAAGGCGCAAACGACGCAGGTACCACGAACTCACGACCGGCCATTCAGGCCGCCTCATGGTCCTCTCCTGCGAGGTCGGAGGCAGGTGGGGCCGCGATTCCCTTCAGCTGGTACGCCTGCTTGCCAAGCAGAAGGCGCGGGCCGCGCCGGCCCTCCTCCACCGCTCCGCGGAGCTCGCGTACACCAACCGCTGGTGGGGGTTCCTGAGCGTCGCGGCCCAGGACTCGCTCATGGCCACCCTGACGGGCGACGGCTACCTAGCCTTGGGGGGAGCCGCCGGGGAGGACGACCCAAACCTGGCCGAAGTGCTGCTCGCAGACTCCGCCGGCCCACCCGCTAGCCGCCTGCCAGCACGCCCCTGATGCTTGGCGCCGCGGCCAGCACGGCCGCCCCGGGGGGCTCCGACGAGCGCCGGGAGCACCCCCGACACGGCAGCGGGCACCACGAGGAGGTCAGCAGTACCACCACCACCACACCGGCGACCAGCAGCACCATCGCTTCGACTGCGACCCGCAGCAGAACCACCACCAACACCACCACCACGAGAGCGACCCGCAGCACCACCACGACCACGACCAGGAGCACCACGACTGCGACCAGCAGCACCACGACTGCGACCAGCAGCAGCACCACCACGACTACGACCAGCAGCAGCAGCACCACCACGACCAGCAGCACCACCAGCACAAGCAGCACCACCACGACTGCGACCAGCAGCACCACCACGACTACGACCAGCACCACCACGACTGCAACCAGCAGCAGCACCACAACGACCAGCAGCACCACCACCATTACCAGTAGAACCACCAGCACCACCACGACGGCGACCAGCAGCCCCACGACTGCGACCAGCAGCGCCACGACTGCGACCAGCAGCACCACGACTGCGACCAGCAGCAGCACCACCACGACTGCGACCAGCAGCACCACCACCACGACTGCGACCCGTAGCACCACCACGACCACGACCACGACCAGCAGCACCACGACAGCGACCAGCAACACCACGACTGCAACCGGGAGCAGCAGCACCGAGACAGCGACCAGCAGCACCACCACGACCAGCACCACCAGCACAACCAGCACTACCACGACTGCGACCAGCAGCACCACCACCACTACGACCAGCACCGCCACGACAACGACCAGCACCACGACTGCTACCAGCAGCACGACGACTGCGACAAGCAGCAGCACCACCACGACTACGACCAGCAGCAGCACCACCACCACCACGACCAGCAGCACCACCAGCACCACCAGCACAAGCAGCACCACCACGACTGCGACCAGCAGCACAACCACGACTACGACCAGCACCGCCACGACTGCAACCAGCAGCAGCACCACAACGACCAGCAGCACCACCACCACGACCAGCAGCACCACCAGCACCACTACGGCGGCGACCAGCAGCCCTACGACTGCGACCAGCAGCACCACGACTGCGACCAGCAGCACCACGACTGCGACCAGAAGCAGCACCACCACGACTGCGACCAGCACCACCACCACGACAGCGACCCGCAGCACCACCACGACCACGACCAGCAGCACTACGACCACCACGACCAGCAGCACCACCAGCACCACTAGCACAAGCAGCACCACCACGACTGCGACCAGCAGCACCACCACGACTACGACCAGCACCGCCACGACTGCAACCAGCAGCAGCGCCACCACGACCAGTAGCACCACCAGCACCACCACGACGGCGACTTGCAGCCCCACGACCGCGACCTGCAGCGCCACGACTGCGACCAGCAGCACCACCACCACGACAGCGACCCGCAGCACCACCACGACCACGACCAGGAGCACCACGGCTGCCACCAGCAGCACGACGCCTGCGACCAGCAGCATCACCGCGACTACGACCAGCAGCACCACCACCACCACGACCAGCAGCACCACCAGCACCACTAGCACACGCAGCACCACCACGACTGCGACCAGCAGCACCACCACGACTACGACCAGCACCACTACGACTGCAACCAGCAGCAGCGCCACAACGACCAGCAGCACCACCACCACGACCAGCAGCACCACCAGCACCACCACGACGGCGACCAGCAGCCCCACGACCGCGACCAACAGCGCCACGACTGCGACCAGCAGCACCACGACTGCGACCAGCAGCAGCACCACCACGACTGCGACAAGCAGCACCACCACCACGACTGCGACCCGCAGCACCACCACGACCACGACCACGACCAGCAGCACCACGACAGCGACCAGCAGCACCACGACTGCAAGCGGGAGCAGCAGTACCGAGACTGCGACCAGCAGCACCGCCACGACCAGCATCACCAGCACAACCAGCACTACCACTACCACGACTGCGACCAGCAGCACCACCGCCACTACGACCAGCACCACCACGACTGCGACCAGCAGCAGCACCACAGAGACCAGCAGCACCACCACGACCAGCAGCACCACCAGCACCAACACGACGGCGACCAGCAGCCCCACGACTGTGACCAACAGCGCCACGACTGCGACCAGCAGCACCACGAATGCGACCAGCAGCAGCACCACCACGACAACGACCAGCAGTACCACCACTACGACCGCGACCCGCAGCACCACCACGACCACGACCAGCAACACCACGACTGCGACCAGCAGCGCCACGACCGCAACCGGGAGCAGCAGCACCGAGACAGCGACCAGCAGCACCACCACGACGAGCACCACCAGCACAACCAGCAATACCACGACTGCGACCAGCAGCACCACCACGACTACAACCAGCACCACCACGACCGCGACTAGCAGCAGCACCACCACGACCAGCAGCAGCACCACCTCGACCGCGACCAGCAGCACCACCACGACTACTACCAGAAGCACTACGACTGCCACCAGCAACACCACGACCACGACCAGCAGCAGCACGACCACGACTGCCACCAGCAGCTCCACCACCATGGCCAACAGCAGCACCAGCACCACCAGCACAACCAGCACCACCACTACTACTATTAGCACCACCACGACAAGCAGCACCAGCACAACCGCGACCAGCAGCACCAACACGACTGCGACCAGCAGCCCCACGACTGCGACCTGCAGCGCCACGACTGCGACCAGCCGCAGAACCACTACCAGCACCACCACCACGACTGCAACCCGCAGCACCACCACGACTGCGACCAGCAGCACCAAAACTGCGACCAGCAACACCACGACTGCGACCAGCAGCAGCACCACCACGACTGCGACCAGCAGCAGCAGCACCACCACCAAGACCAGCACCACCAGCACAACCAGCACCACCACGACTGCGACCACCAACGCCGCCACGACTACGACTCGCAGCACCACGACCGCGACCAGCAGCAGCACTATCATGACCGCAACCAGCAGCAGCACCACCAACACGACCACGACCAGCAGCAGCACCACCACGACTGCGACCAGCACCAATTCCGACCGGCAACACGACCCCCAGCAACGACGGGCACCACCTGCAACGACCAGCAGCAACGACGCGCACCTGCACGACGGCGCGCACCGACGACGCCCACCGCCCCTTCCCCTCGCCTTTCCCTCGGCCTCTGTCCCCTCGTCTCGGTCCCGTTTCGTTCGCCCCCTGCCCCCGCGTCGTTCGCCCCTCGCCGTTCGGGCCCGGCTCGTGCCCCTCGCCCCCTCGTCCTCCGTCCCCCGCCCGCCCCGCCCCCGCCTGGAGTCCAGACCCAGCCGCGCCTGCGAGACAAGGGAGCAGTGGCAGCAGGCTGTGGCGCTGCTGATTCCCAAACTGGGGCCCAACGTCATCAGTTGCATCGCTGGGGCCAGCGCACGTGCGAAAAATGGGCAGCGGCAGTGGCAGCGAGCCAGGGAGGAGAGCGAGGCGGCAGAGGAGGAAATAGAAGAGCAGGAGAAGGCAGCGGACGAGCAGGACCAGGTCGAGGAGGAGGAGGAGGAGGCGAAGATAACCGCGCTCGACGTCAGCAGGCAGTGGCAGCGAGCCAGGGAGTCAGGACGTGGAGGGGGAGGAGGAACACGGGAGGTGATGGCGGAGCCAAGCGTCATCAGCTACAGCTCAGGGATCAGCGCACGCGCGAGAGGCGAGCAGTGGCAGCGGGCTCTACCACTGCTCAGCGGGATGTGGGAAGTGAGGTTGGAGCCGAATGGCATCAGATACAGCCCTGGGATCAGCGCGTATGCGAACGGCGAGCAGTGGCAGCAGGCTCTTCCACTGCTCAGCGAGATGCGGGACGCGAAGGTGGAGCCAAGCGTCATCAGCTACAGCTCTGGGATCAGCGCGTGCGCGAAAGGCGAGCAGTGGCAGCGGGCTCTATCGCTGCTCTGCGAGATGTGGGAAGTGAGGTTGGAGCCAGATGCCATCAGCTACAACTCTGGGATCAGCCCTGGGATCAGCGCGTGTACGAACGGCGAGCAGTGGCAGCGGGCTCAATCGCTGCTCTGCGAGATTTGGGAGGCGAAAGTGGAGCCAAGCGTCATCAGCTACAGCTCTGGGATCAGCGCGTGCACGAAAGACGAGCAGTGGCAGCGGGCTCTATCGCTGCTCTGCGAGATTTGGGAAGTGAGGTTAGAGCCAGATGCCATCAGCTACAACTCGGGATCAGCGCGTGCGCGAACGGCGAGCAGTGGCAGCAGGCTCTCCCACTGCTCAGCGAGATGTGGGAGGCGAAGGTGGGGCCAAGCGTCATCAGCTACAGTTCTGGGATCAGCGCTGCGCGAGAGGCGAGCAGTGGCAGCGGGCTCTCTCACTGCCCAGCGAGATGGGGGAGGCGAAGGTGGAGCCAGATGCCATCAGCTATAGCTCTGGGATCAGCGCGTGCGCGAAAGACGAGCAGCGGCAGCGGGCTCTATCACTGCTCAGCGGGATGCGGAAAGTGAGATCGGAGCCGAATGTCATCAGCTACAGCTCCGGGATCAGCGCGTGCACGAAAGGCGAGCAGTGGCAGCGGGCTCTATCGCTGTTCTGCGAGATGTGGGAAGTGAGGTCGGAGCCAGGTGCCATCAGCTACAACTCTGGGATCAGCCCTGGGATCAGAGCGCGTGCGAGCGGCGAGCAGTGGCAGCAGGCTCTTCCGCTGCTCAGCGAGATGCGGGAGGCGAAGGTGGAGCCAAGCGTCATCAGCTACAGCTCTGGGATCAGCGCATGCACGAAAGGCGAGCAGTGGCAGCGGGCTCTATCGCTGCTCTGCGAGATTGGGGAAGTGAGGTTGGAGCCAGATGCCATCAGCTACAACTCTGGGATCAGCGCGTGCGCTAACAGCGAGCAGTGGCAGCAGGCTCTCCCACTGCTCAGCGAGATGTGGGAGCCGAAGGTGGAGCCAAGTGTCATCAGCTACAGCTCTGGGATCAGCGCATGCGCGAGAGGCGAGCAGTGGCAGCGGGCTCTCTCACTGCCCAGCGAGATGTGGGTGGCGAAGGTGGAGCCAGATGCCATCAGCTATAGCTCTGGGATCAGCGCTTGCGCGAAAGACGAGCAGTGGCAGCGGGCTCTATCACTGCTCAGCGGGATGTGGGAAGTGAGATCGGAGCCGAATGTCATCAGCTACAGCTCTGGGATCAGCGCGTGCACGAAAGGCGAGCAGTGGCAGCGGGCTCTCTCGCTGCTCTGCGAGATGTGGGAAGTGAGATCGGAGCCAGATGCCATCAGCTACAACTCTGGGATCAGCCCTGGGATCAGAGCGTGTACGAACGGCGAGCAGTGGCAGCAGGCTCTCCCACTGCTCAGCGAGATGTGGGAGCCGAAGGTGGAGCCAAGTGTCATCAGCTACAGCTCTGGGATCAGCGCATGCGCGAGAGGCGAGCAGTGGCAGCGGGCTCTCTCACTGCCCAGCGAGATGTGGGAGGCGAAGGTGGAGCCAGATGCCATCAGCTATAGCTCTGGGATCAGCGCGTGCGCGAAAGACGAGCAGTGGCAGCGGGCTCTATCACTGCTCAGCGGGATGTGGGAAGTGAGATCGGAGCCGAATGTCATCAGCTACAGCTCTGGGATCAGCGCGTGCACGAAAGGCGAGCAGTGGCAGCGGGCTCTCTCGCTGCTCTGCGAGATGTGGGAAGTGAGATCGGAGCCAGATGCCATCAGCTACAACTCTGGGATCAGCCCTGGGATCAGAGCGTGTACGAACGGCGAGCAGTGGCAGCAGGCTCTCCCACTGCTCAGCGAGATGCGGGAGGCGAAGGTGGAGCCAAGTGTCATCAGCTACAGCTCTGGGATCAACGCGTGGACGAACGGCGAGCAGTGGCAGCGGGCTCTATCGCTGCTCAGCGAGATGTGGGAGGCGAAGGTGGAGCCAGATGCCATCAGCTATAGCTCTGGGATCAGCGCGTGCGCGAAAGACGAGCAGTGGCAGCGGGCTCTATCACTGCTCAGCGGGATGTGGGAAGTGAGATCGGAGCCGAATGTTATCAGCTACAGCTCTGGGATCAGCGCGCGCACGAAAGGCGAGCAGTGGCAGCGGGCTCTATCGCTGTTCTGCGAGATGTGGGAAGTGAGGTCGGAGCCAGATGCCATCAGCTACAACTCTGGGATCAGCCCTGGGATCAGAGCGTGTACGAACGGCGAGCAGTGGCAGCAGGCTCTCCCACTGCTCAGCGAGATGCGGGAGGCGAAGGTGGAGCCAAGTGTCATCAGCTACAGCTCTGGGATCAGCGCGTGCACGAACGGCGAGCAGTGGCAGCGGGCTCTCTCGCTGCCCAGCGAGATGTGGGAGGCGAAGGTGGCGCCAAGTGTCATCAGCTACAATGCTGGGATCAGCGCGGGCGAGAAGAGGGGGCAGTGGCAACAGGCATTCGTGCTGCTCAGCGCGATGCTGGACGCGAAGCTGGGACCCGACGTCGTGGGTTACGGCAGGCGGGCAGGGCCGGCGGGCGCTGCGGCCGCGGGCCGCCGGGCTGGGGCAGCTCTGGCGGCCTTCGCGGGCGGCCTTGCCCGGGCACGGAGCGGAGCCGGCCGGGCCAGGGCCTCGAGCGCTCCCGCGGCTTCGAGGCCGAGGCACGCAGGGCGGCTCGGCCGGGCGGGCGGCGGGCGGCGGCGGCTGGCGGCGCGAAGACCGCGCGGTGGCTGGCGGGCCCGCCGGGCCGCCTAAGGCGACCGCGGGCGTCGGCAGCCCAGCCAGGGGGCCAGCCGGAGGGAGCCAGGTGCAGCGGCCCCTTTCGCTGCGGACTCGGCCAGGGACTGGGACTGGGACTGGGAGAGGAAGAAAAAAAAAATGGAGTACCAGCCTCTCTTCCTCGCGTGGTGTTCGATACGTGGCGTCAGTGTGGATCTTTCGCCGTGGAGTTTTTTGTTTTGTTTTGTTTTGTTTTCTTTTCCCCCCTGGTTGTCTTAATCTCTGCGTGCAGTTCCCACTTATTTGCAAAGCCGTCGGTCGCAGTTCCAAGCAATGCGGAATATTGATGTCTTACTGCGGCGATTGCGTGTTCCACCAATGCGTTCTCCCTCGGTTGTCATTCCAGCAGGCCCTCGGGGCTGGATCCCCACAGTGTGGTATATTTCGCAGCGTGCCCTGTCGCGCGTCCGACCTGTTTCGGTGCGGAATTGGTTTCGTGACAAGCTGCAGTTTCGAGTTGGTTCGTTGAGACGCTGGGTGCTGAATACCTATGGTAAGCAGTTTCTGGCTCTGTATTCCGGCGCTGGGTTCGATGACTGGCAGTCTGTTAGTTTGTCGTAGTACGCTGCTACTCATACGCCGTCATTGCAAGCAGCCGCCGGCACGCAGTGGAGGCTTCCAGTATGGCCGACACGCGACAGGATGCGAAAATAACTTTGTGCTTCGTTGCGCTTCTGGGGCAATGCAGCGCAGCCCCCTCCTCAAGTGCAGGGTGCTGGCAAGGACCAGAACAACCACGTCGCGGGAGAGTTCAGCCTGCCGCCGCCGCCTGTTGAGTGCGAACGTTTGGAAGAACCTGTGAGTTTTGTCTGCAAGCGGGGCCTGCTTATTGCGCGTGATGACAAGGGCGGGTCCGAAGTCAGGGAGGTCACGCCAGATGGAGCTTACTGGAGAATATTGAACGATATGCTAATTTATCCCGGTCGGAAATTGAGAGCTCCAGCCCAGCGATGTTACGGCTCGGACGCATGCCCGTTCCAATCCTTGGTTTCCCGCCTCCTCTGTGTCGTGCGGGGGGCCGTTGTGTCGGACCGTCACGCTAATTCTTCCAAGTCGAGAGCACAGGTTACGACGAGCCTTGGAGAAAGCAGTGCGATAAGGAAGGTCGCAGCGGTTGGAGACGAATCCTAGACCACAGCCGTGCCCCCCACAAGCCAGGGTGGCGAATTTTCGCGCGTGCAAGCCGAGGTGTCCTCCAGGAAGGTGGGCTCACACGCGAGATGTTCGACATGTCGTCTGCTTTCCAGATGATCGACAAGATGCTGAGCGACTTCTCAGCGCCTCCCTGTGCTGCCTGTGCTCGCTGTGGATGTTCGCTGTGTGGGCGGCTCGGCGTCGCCGTATCTGATCTTGGTCAGGCCGTCGAGGCGTGCGAGCGTTTTACAGTTCTGCCAGATTGGGCCCTCCTTGCCCGCGCTGCCGAGCAACGCTTTTATTCAACATCAGTTTCGGTCCAACGTGTTTCGTTTCGCTTCGCGTTCATAGAACACAACCGGGTCCCGCGCCGTGCGCCCACCGGACGCCCGCCGCCCGGCCCCGGGCGCGCCGCCCCTCACAGCTGCCGCAAGCAGCCGCTCCGAGGGAGGATATGGGCGCCGCCAGGTGGTGGTCTCTCACACCCCATCGTGCCTCCACATCTGCAACACCTCCAGCTGTCCTCCCCGCCCGACCTGGGCGGACAGCGCAGGTCCGCACCGGGGCAGGGAAGGGTGGAGGGAGGGGGGGGCGCTGCTCTCCCCACTGACTCACAGTGGACAGCGCGGAACCGCGAGAAAACGGCCCCTCCCCCGCCACGTTGGACACGAGGCGGACGGACAGCCCGGCGGTGCTTGGCCCTTGCGGCCAAACCCAGCCGTGGCCCTCGTAACGTTGCTGCATTGGCCAGGGACCTTGCTACGCCCTTTGTCGATGAGCACGGGCTTGGCGAAGAGCTGGCTTGCGAGTGCTGGTGATGAGATGGTCTCATTTCTAGTGTTGGAGTTCATTCTGGAATTGTATTTTCTTGGGTACCCGCCCTCAGTATTCCGAGCTGTGGTGCATCCCCTTCCGTGTGTACGTGGGTCTCTTGCTGCGAAAAGTGTCACGCGGATCTGGTTGAAGCAGAAGCCTGGGACCAAATGAGGGCTTCGTGGTGTGAGTTACCCCTCTCCCCTGTTTTCCTTCCCTGTCCCTGTATCCTTTCTTCCCCCCTCCATCGCCTGCCTGCTCGAGCGGCTGGCATCCGGCTTGTGCACGCGCGCTCCAGCATGTCGGATGGGCGCTTCCCGGCCGCCATGATCAGAAAGAGTAGTCGTCACAAGTGCTGCTACTGTTGGTCGCGCTGGCGGTGGTGGCGCTGGTCGCTGGCGTGGTTGGGTTGTTGCTGCTGTGGTTGGTTGTGCGCGGGGCGATGCTGCTGGTGGCGCCTTCTCTGCTGGCCGTCGTTGTGGTGGTGCTGCTGGTGCTGCTGGTCGTCGTGGAGGTGTTGGTGCTGCCTGTCGCCGTGCCCTCGTCGTTTTACTGTCGGCAGAGGCTCCGCGGCGGCGGGGCCCGGGCGTGGGGCCAGCAGGCAGGCGCGCGGCATTGCCGCCCCACGCCCAGGAGTTGGGGCCGGCAGGCGGGTGTGCGGCGGCCCCGTCCCGCCTCCCGCCTCCGTTCCGCTCTGCGAGCTTGCGCTCTGCTGCGCCCTTGGCTGTCCAGCAAGTCTTTCTGGCCTTTGGAGCGGGGGCCCGGGCGTGGGGCCCGTAAGCGGGCGCGCAGCAGCGCGCCCGGAAGGTGGAGCCCGCGGGCGGCTGCGCGGCAGCCCCGTCCCATCTCCCGCCCCCGCTCCACTTTGGGCCCCTTGCCCTGTGGTGGTGGTGCTGGTTGTGGTGGTAGTGTGGGTGGTGCTGCTGGTTGTGGTGTGGATGCTGTCGTTGTGGTGGTGCTGCTGGTGCTGCTGGTCGTCGTGGAGGTGTTGGACCAACACCAATGGTGCTGTCCTTCGCCGTGTCCTCGTCGTTTTTCTGTCGGCGGAGGCTGCGTGGCGGCGGGGGCCCGGGCGCAGGGCCAGCAGGCGGGCGCGCGGCAGTCCCGTCCCACGTCCGGGAGGTGAGGCCCGCAGGCGGGTGCGCGACAGCCCCGTCCCATCGCCCGCCCCCGTTCCGCTCTGCGAGCCTGCGCTCTGCTGCGCCCCTGGCTGTCCAGCAAGTTCTTCGGGCCCTTGGAGCGGGGGCCCCGGCGTGGGGCCCGCAGGCGGGCGCGCCGCAGCCCCGCCCCGCGCCCGGAAGGTGGGTCCCGCGGGCGGGTGCGCGGCAGCTCCGTCCCACCTCCCGTCCCCGCCTCACTCTGGGCCCCTTGCCCCGTGGTTGTGGTGCTCGTTGTGGCGGTAGTGTGGGTGATGCTGCTGGTTGTGTTCGCGCTGCTGTCGTGGTGGTGGTTCTGCTGGTTGTGGTGTTGCTGGTCGGCGTGGCGGCGGTGTCGGTGTTTGTGATCGTGGTTGCAGTGCTGCTGGTTGGAGTCGTGGTGGTGCTGGCGTCCTCTGCCGCAGCCTCGCGGTGGCGGTGGTGTTCTGCACCCCTGGCTCTCGCCCCGCCGGGGGCCGCCCCCCTCGGGGGCGCGCTGGCGTGCGGCTAGGGATTGGCGCCTCTGTGTGGCGCGCGTCCGCCAGGATGTCCTGCAGCCAGGGCTCGTCGCCGTCGTAGGCGAGGCCGTCCAGGGGCAGGTGCAGCAGGGAGGCCGCGAAGGCCCGCTGCGCCGCCACCGAGGCGAGGCCTGTCCACCGCTGGATCCAGCTGCCTTCACCGAGGCGCGCAGTGGCTCCAGCGCGGACTGGGCCTTGCAGTCTGCCAACAGGCGCACGGACTGGAGGGCCTCCTGCGACCGCCGGCCCCCCGCCCCCAGGGCCATGACCGCGAGACGGCAGCGCCTCGCGTCCAGGAGCTCCGGGTAGGCGGTCTCCTTGCGCCTGCGGGCCTCGCGAAGCCACGCCCCGTCCGCATCTGCCGTGCGCGGGTGGGCCGCGCCGCCCCGGCCCAGAGGGCCCTGGCAGAACAGCGTGGCGTCCACGGCCAGCTGTGCCCCTCCCCGCAGCGGCATGCCGTCAACGATCACCTCGAGCCGCTTGCCGTCGCCCGTGCCGACGCCGTCGACGTTCAGGTCCTGCAGGAACTGGTTCTCCGCCACTCTCGCCCCTGCCTCGCGGCAGAGGCGGGCCGCCGCTTTCTCCAGGGGGGCCCCGTGTTTCTGGGGGGCGCCGGCTGTGGGGAAGGCCGCCCTGTGGTCCCCTCTGCTGTCGAGTCGCGCTCGGCACCTGCACGCGCCTGCCGTGAATGGTAAATCAGGGCGCAGGCCGGCGTCGCAGGAGGAGGACGCGCAGCTCCGCGGGTGGCACTCGCGTGGGCTCACTGGTGGGCAGGACCGTGAACGCCCGGCCGGCGCACGGGCAGGTCTGGGAGCGCAGCAGGGCGCGCTCTGGGGCCTGCATGCGTTGCGTGATGCCGTCCCTGGCTCGATCGTCTCTTGCTCGGGCCGCCCAGAATTGCCAGCCGTGCGCCCACTCTCCCATCTCCCTGTCGTGCGTGGGTGGGGGGCGCGCTCCCAGCGCCAGAGCCGTCCAGGTGGGCGTCTCGTAGCCTTCCAGGGCCAGCTGGCGCCGCGCCTCGGCCGCCTGGCGGAGGCCCGGCGGGGGCCTGGCCGCTCCTGCGTCAAGGGCCCGGCAGATGTCCGCCGTGATAGTCGGCGCCCGCTCTTGCATCATCGGCAGGCAGTCGGCCCAGGAGGCCCGCCATGCCGCAGGCGCCACGCGGACAGCGCGGCGCAGGCTTATGCCACCGAGGCGCAGCGGGAGTTGCGCGACCTTCCTGGCCTTCTCTCTGGCGGCCAGCTGGTCCTCGGGGGCCCCCGGGAGGTCCGTAACCGTCTTCGCCGTGTGCTCGTCGTGGGCCGCCGCGAATTCGAGCGCGTCGTCATTGGTGCCAGTGTGCGCAAGTAGAAGTTGGCCCGCGGGTTGGCACACGTGCCCAGGAGAAGCCAGGCGATCTGGAGGTCGCCCACTTGTCACATCCGGTGCAGGAGTACGCGGTCGTCTGCCAGCAGGGAGCGCATGTGGAGGCGGGCGAATTCCGCGTGCCCGATGGGCGCGCCAAGGACCACCATGCCTTGCTCGTGCGGCGGCGCAGCGGTGTCTCCGACCCACGCCCGGTCTTGCTCGGTGCCTAAATGTCGTCCAAGACTGCTAAGAGGTGCTCCCCGGGTAGTCATTGGGCCTGCACTTCATGTAGGGCAGGGTGTTGGCCCAGGGCGAACAGCGCGGGCATCAGGGGATCGCACTGCTCACCGCCTTCTGCCTGCTCCACTACGTGGGCGTCCCCGTGCTGGTCTGTCCAGAGGTATTGCGAGCCGGGCCCGCATGACATTCTGCAGAAGGGTAGCGCCGAGCTCGCGGCCGGGAGGCCTGCCAACCCCTGTAGCACGGCGGTGCGCGACGTGAGGTCGAACGCGCCAGCGCCGTCTATGGAAAGCATTGTCGCCTCTGGGTTGGCCTGCGTCAAGCTCTGGATGAGATTTGCCGCGCATTCTGTGCCCGCCCTGGTGGGCAGGGCAAACTGACATGGTGCTGTAGCTGCCTCCACCTCATCGTTTATCTGTTGTGCCACGCAGCGAGCCACCAGCCCCCTCAGCACGCCTCCTGTCACGATAGCAAAAGACAGTTGTGAACATCTGATTCAGCGTGCGATTCGTATCTCCCCTGGTGGTAATCAAGTTCGCCCTCGCCGCCCCGCCCGTTTATCAAGTATAAGCGCACCCGGGATATTCCGGAGTCGGGGGTTTAGTGGTTGGTGGGTGTGTTTTATTATCACGGGTACGCACTTGCACTGTTAGCGTGCCAGTCTTCGCGAGCGCAGCCCAAGCGAATTCGACAGTGCCAACAGCAAGCCGGGCAAATTGCCTGTCGAGGCGGACGCATCTGGTCCCTGAAACGATGCCGACAGCGACAAGCTCCAGCGGGCAAAAGGCACAAGTGCGGCGAAGGGTGATGCGGCACTGCCTGCGCTATTACTTTAGGAGAGGAAGGCGAAGAACGTCCAAGCCGAGAAAGGAGGGGAGGGAGGATGGAGGGGATCAGACAGATAGACAGCGTGCCTCCGAGGATTGGCTGGCAGACAACCTGGCGGTGACAGAAGCAATTTTTCCAAAGATGTCGCATATCTGTTTCGGCAGGCGTCTCCCGCGGGGTCCGCGACCCAGTTGCAGGCGGGATATCCCAGAGGGAGCATTCGGAGCAGCTCCGGCGTGCCGCTCGAGCTGGCGGTGCGCGTGTCTGTCCGCATCCAGATGATGGTGCCGAGGGCACTGCGCACCAGCTCCTGGCCCTCGGTGCCGATGCCTGCAAATGCACTCGCAGTGGGTGCGACAGACGCGTGGATGTACACCTCGCAGACGCAAAATCACGATGCGGGCCTGGACCTCCGTAGACCATGGACCATCCAGGACCTCGTCGCGCGCGGGCCTGGTGCTCGACGTGCCCTGGGCCCTCCAATCTGCGTTGATGTTTGGGCAGCGTTGCGCCTTTCAGGTGCGCCCCGTTGCCCCGCGCTCCCTTGCGAAAGAGCTCGCGGGTCTTCTTCGCCGCCTTGGTGGGCATTTGCTCATCTGGGAGGGCTGTGCCATTGGCGCCCACCTGAGGTGTGCTGCGAACTTGATGGCCGCGCGGGCCTTGGTCGCCTTTCTTCTCGAGCGCCGCGTGGCCAGCTATCGGGGAGATTCTGCAGGAATCGCTGACCCCCACTCCAGCGAT
Organism: Prorocentrum cordatum; assembly: GCA_963575745.1. Taxonomy (NCBI): domain Eukaryota; class Dinophyceae; order Prorocentrales; family Prorocentraceae; genus Prorocentrum; species Prorocentrum cordatum. The sequence continues at coordinate 123,452 of CAUYUJ010018549.1, forward strand.
CGCTAAAGCGCTGGCCCGGGAGCACGCCGCTGGCAGCATTGGCCAGCGCACCGTGATAGCTTCACTGAGCAGCCCTGCGGTTGCGCCGGCAGGTGCCCAGTCCGGCCAGGATGTCCAGCGCCGCCAGCTCCTGACGCGACCTTCCCGGATGGGCTTGGCCTGTCCGCGCATCGATCCGCAGGAGCGCCCAGCAGCAGCCCGCATCTCCGGTGCTGGGCTCAATGCGGTTGGCCACCTGCCAGAACAGGATGGGTAAGTTTTTTGATCCGGTCCTGCCAGCCAGTGGGCCCGATCAGGGGGCGTGTTTTTCTGTAGCGTCGGGTTCTACGATAAGATTCGACCACCTTTGCGGACGCCGCCCGGGCCTAGCTAAGACCAGGTGGGCGAGGCTGTGGCTTCAGGAGTCTTGTGTGTCTCAGCGACATGCAACACGAGATGCCTAAATAGTTAATAGAGGAGGGAGGAGGGAGAGGTCCTTGGAGTCGGCGTCGGCGCGGAGCACGGCATGCTTGGGCGTGTCTGTGTGGGGCGGAAAGGGGGGGGAGGGAAGGGAAACGTCCTTGACTTCGATGTCGGCGTGGTGCTCGTTCACGAGTTGGTGTTGTGTTGCTCGAGAGTTGACCACGTGATGCTTTCCTGGGCTGTACGAATCTACGCGAGGTCTTTTGGTCGCTCGTTGTCGCGCGTAGGGGCCCAGGCTGAGTGGAGGTTTGGCTTGTGCCGGCGTAGGTGAACGAGAACTTCATCGTCCCCGCGCTTGTGCTGGCCCCCTTGTTGTCGAAGGGCGTCTCGCAGCCGCTGCAAAGCCATCCGCGTCCACCTGGTGGGAGTGTGGTGGGCGACTTTTGCTGTCATTCTCCCTACCTTTAAGTCGGGCGCGTCCCCCTCAGGGGGATTTTCGACGAAAAACAAAAAATGCGCCCAAACTACCCCAAGAATGTCCAAACATATTCCCAAAATAGTACCCCGACTATTTTTGGACATTTGGTTATAGCATAGTTCGGATATTTTTCATTTTATGTCGAAAATCCCCCTGTAGGGGGACAGGCCCGACTTAACCCTACCTTGTCTTTGCGTGTCGTCACCCAGCTGTCTACGCGGTGGGACTTTATGAGCTGCTCTGCGCGTCGCGTGGCGCGTTGGATCTGTTCGGCCCGAGGTCCCCTGAGGTCCAGGTCGTGCCGCTGCTGTCTGGTGGGGGGTCGCCCCGTCGCTGAGGCGTCCTGATAATCATGCGAAGCCTGCGTCGCTGTGCCCGCCGGAGGTGCTGCCAAAATGGTCCCATGAGTGTCCACGTGTCGGCTCCGTACAGTTGTCGGTGTGGCAGTGCTGTAGAAAACCCTGAATCGGTGTGCGACTGTGTAGTGCTTACTCGTCAGTTCCTGTTGGTGCGAAGTGAACAGTGCCCATGCGGCTTTTGTGCGACGATGGACTTCTGCCTCCTTGGAACTGTGGAAGCTCATCTGTTGACCGAGAAACTTGAAACTGTCCTCGTAAGGGAGAATCGCGGGGTCCATGTCCTGGACGCGTGCTGTGCGTGAGCTCGCCCTGCCTGTCCTCCTCGTGCGGTTGCTAATTAATGATTCTGGTTTTGTCCGGGTGTAGCTCGTGCTCGCGGGGTCGCGCTGCGCTTTCTATGTCGTCGAGCATGGTGGTGAGGCGCAGAAGCGCTTGGCTCGTCAGGGGCACGTCGTCGGCGAAGCGTAAGTTGGTGAGGGTTGAGGTGGCCGTGAATCCTAGCCGTACTCTTTTGCGTGTCTTCTGCCAGTCAGTGATCAATGGTGCAGTGATCTGCTGCAGAAGTGCGTTAAAAAGGGAGAAACTGGGTGGGCCACCTTGCTTCGTGCCCCGCATAAGACTGGACGGTCTGGTGGTGACCTCTGTCTTCACCGTGGCCGTTAGTCCTGCATATAACTGTTGGAGTAATGCACTGTACCCTTGTGGTACACCCTACGTTTCCAGTGCTGTCCAAATTCTATTGTGCTCGACAGAGGCAACACCTTTTTTTTTCCTACCTAGGCCCTGCCTAGAAGGGTTCTTTCTCTGTTTGCTTAAAGGGCCGGGCAGTGCTCAGCGCCCCGGGCGGTTCCCCCGGTTGCGCTCGGAGCGGTTCCCCCAGTTGCGCCCCCTAGCTTTAGCTTTAGCTTTAGCTGTAGCTTTAGCTTTAGCTTTAGCTTTAGCTTCAGCTTTAGCTTAGCTTTAGCTTAGCTTTAGCTTAGCTTTAGCTTAGCTTTAGCTTAGCTTTAGCTTAGCGTTAGCTTTAGCTTTGCTTTAGCTTAGCTTTAGCTTAGCTTTAGCTTAGCTTTAGCTCAGCTATAGCTTAGCTTTAGCTTAGCTTTAGCTTAGCTTTAGCTTAGCTTTAGCTTAGCTTTAGCTTATCCGCCACCGCAGGTGCACGCCCCCATTCTCGAGGGGCCTCCCCGGTGCGGATCCGACTGCTAGGGCCGCACAGGCGGCCGCCCTGCTTGCCTGGCCAGGCACCTGCCGCGGCCTGCCCGCAGCCCTGCAGCTGATGACCTGCGTCTCCAGCTTCGGGTCCTGCGTCTTGCAGGATACCGCCAGAGCGCACTGCCCCAGCATGCCATTCTCGCACGTGCTGGCCCTGACACTGTAGCTGACGACGTTCGGCTCCAGCTTCGGATCCCGCGTCTTGCAGGATGCCGCCGGAGCGTGCTGCCCCAGCGTGCCCTTCTCGCACGTGCCGATCCTGGCACTGTAGCTGATGACGTTCGGTTCCATCCTCGGATCCTGCGTCTCGCAGGATAGCGCTAGTGCGCGCTGCCACGAGGTGCCCGTCCCGCAGGCGCCGACCCCGGCACTGCAGCTGATGCGGTGACGTTCGCCTCCAGCTTCGGATCCCATGTCTCGCACGTTCCGGTCCCGGCAGTATAGCTGATGACGTTCGGTTCCATCCTCGGATCTTGCGTCTCGCAGGATATTGCCAGGGCGCGCTGCCACAGGGTGCCCTTCTCGCGTGCGCCGATCTCTTCACTCCAGCTTATGACGTTCGCCTCCAGCTTCGGATTCCATGTCTCGCAGGTTTCCCCGATCCCGGCGCTGCAATTGATGACGTTCGGCTCCAGCTTCGGATCCCACTTCTCGCACACGCCTGTCCCAGCGCTGGAGCTGATGGCGTTCGGCTCCATCCTCGATTCCCGTATCTCGCAGGGCAGTTCCAGAGAGCGTCACCGCATCCTTCCTGCTCGCCCACGCCGATTCCGGCACTGCGGCTGATGACGGCGCTGAGCGCGGTTATCTTCGCCTCCTCCTCCTCCTCCTGCGGCGTCTCCTCTTTTGCGCGTGTGTGTGTGTGTGTGTGTGTGTGTGTGTGTGTGTGTGTGTGTGTGTGTTCGTGTTCGTGTTCGTGTTCGTGTGTGTGTGTGTGTGTGTGTGTGCGTGCGTGCGTGCGTGCGTGCGTGCGTGCGTGCGTGCGTGCGTGTGTGCGTGGGCGATTGTGTGTGTGTGTGCGTGTGTGTGTGTGTGTGAGAGAGTGTGTGTGTGTGGTGTGTGTGTGTGTGTTTTTGAGTGTGTTTGCGTGTGCGCGTGTGTGAATGTGTGTGCGTGTGTGTGTGTGTGTGTGTGTGGTGTGTGTGTGTGTGTGTGTGTGTGTGTTTGTTTTTGTGTGTGGACGGGTTTTGTCTGGACTCTCCAGAGCCCCCTCCTCGCAGCCCCCACCACTGCCGTCCCACTGCCGTTTTTCTGTCGCTGACCATAACATTTCGTCTGGGAGGCTCTCCCCTCTGGCTTTCATGCTGTCTCTCGCGGCTGGGTTGTACCTGACTGGCTCAGGCGCGCCCTCCTGGCCTCACAGAGGCCGCTCCGTGGCGTTCGCTCCTGGGCCGTTTTGCGGCCCCGTGCCACGCCTTCTCCGGCCCGCGGGCGTTGGGGGCGCCGCCTCTCCGCTCGCCTGGCCCCCTCGATGCGGCCGCCGCTCCGGACCGCAACGTCGTCGTTGCAGGTCTTGTCTTGAGTCGTGCGTATCCCCCTAAAGGAGGATTTCCGACGAAGAATTTAGAATACCCAAAGAATATTCCCAAACGGTCAACAAATAGTAGAAAAATCGTCCCGATATTATTTTTTGATCATGTTTGAATATTCCCCCTGCAGGGGGACACGCCCGACTTAAGTCTTGTTCCCGAGCTGCCGTGAGGGTGGCTGGCTTCATCCCCTGCGGCGGGGCAGGGCACGCGCGCGTCTTTCGGTCGCCCCTGCTGCTCTCTCAAGCCCGCGCTGGTCCCACCGGCCACTGCCACCTGGTGGGCAGACCTCGTGACCCTCTCCTTCGCTCGGTGCCGGCTCGGTCAAGGGTGCCGGGCCCCACCTGGCCACCGCTTGTGCGAGTCGTGCCCCCCGCGCGGCCTCCGCCCCCCCGGCGGGCCGGGTTCCCCGCAGGGCCCTCGCAGGCCTCCGCCACGCCGCACGTGCCCCCCCCCCCCCCCCTACCCCCCCCCTACTGTTTTAGTGGCTGCGCCAACTACACGTGGCAGATGAGGAGGGTATGCCCCCAAGGGGGGTGCGATCAGAGACGAAGGGGACGGATATCGAGGGTCGGGGGTAGACGTGTAAATTGACAGGCGGGCAGACCATGGGGAGGAGTCCAGACATGATCGTTGTTGGATAGTCGTTCAAGTCGTTCTTAGAGAACCAGTGTCCATAACATGCGGAAGGTTGACGGAGCAGTCTCCTTCGAGCGTGGGTGACATTGTCGGGCATCGTTTAATTGTCGATAATATCGCCGTCTGCGCAGACAGATGGTGGAGTGGGATGGCGCTCAACTGGGCGCCGTGTCATAGGGCCCAGGCTGCGAGAACGCGAGGCGGACAGCACAAACGCTGGACCTACGCCTAGCGACGATACAGTATTTTCAACAACCAGGTGCAAGGCCGGAGGTGCAGGGCGCTCCTTGACACTCTATGGGTTGTCTCTCCCTCTCCCTCTCTCTCTATACTGTTTCCCCTCCACTGTTTTTTCCATGTCTGGGGTGTCGTTCGAAGCCCCCGACTCTTCATGCTTTTCCCTCGCCTTTCGGTACCGGCCCAGTGCCCTGCGAACCCTTTCTCCCGGTGCCCTCTGATATTTTTTCTATTGGGAAGCCACGACCACGACCACGACCACGACCACGACCACGACCACGACGACCACGACGACCACGACGACCATGACGACCATGACGACCAGGACGACCAGGACGACCAGGCCGACCACGACGACCACGACCACGACCACGACGACCACGACCACGACCACGACAACCACGACGACCACGACGACCACGACGACGACGACGTCGTCGAGTCATACAGAGCAGCGTTTTCCACACGCCGACAGGGTTGGCGGACTTTCCCTTCCACCCTTCTTATTTTTCCCTGCGCCGCGGGGTTGCCGTGCTAGGGGCTCTCGGGGCCGGCGCACCAGTGGTTTCCCCTCGGCTCTTTTTTCCTCTTTCCCTGAGCCTCTTCCCCCCCTTCCCTCCTCGACTATTTTTTTCCCCTCTCGGTGTGTGTGTGTGTGTGTGTGTGTTTGTGTGTGTAAGTCCATTTTCCCCGTGCAGGTGGCGCCGGTGAATCGTCTTGGGGCCCTCTTGGGGACACTTAGGAGGCGTTCTTGGGCTGGGCTGGGGTCCTCTTGGGCCGGCTTGAGGTTCTCCTGGGCCGCGCTTGGGCCATCTTGGAGCCATCTTGGGCCGTCTTGTTGTCCTGTTGGGGTCCCCGTGGTCCTCGTCGTGACTTCTTGGTTTCCGCTCGCTTCTCGAGGCCGCCAGTCTGGGCGGCAGCCTCTTCGGCCGCCTCGCGTCTCGAGCTGCCGGCGCCGCCGTGATGCTGGCGGCGCGCCCGAATTTATGTTTCATGTTAGCAGCCATGGCATCTTGCTGCTGTGCATTTGGTGTGTGGGTCCATGTGGTCCATCGTAAGGCCATCTTTGAAGCTTTCTGAGCGGTCTGGAGCTCATGGAAGCCCCAAGCGGTGAGAACGCCAAAGCCACGGAAAAGCGTAAGGAACATCAATGATTGTGGCCTCTGCGGGCCCTGGTGGAGGTGGAGATTCTCTTCGAGTGTGCTTGGGTTGTCTTGGGAGCATCTTCGGCAGTCCTGAGGCCATCTTGGGCAGTCTTGGGGCAACATCGGGCCGTCTGGGGGCCATCTTGGGCGAGTCTTGGGGCTATATCGCTACATCGGGCCTTCCTGGGTCCTATTGGAAGCCATCTTTGGCATCTCGGACGCCTTGGAGAGCGCCAGGAAGGCGCCGGGGCTCCCAGGGACCCGCGGGAGAGGGGGGGCGGTGCATGCACCAGTCCGCGGGTGGCGGGGAAGGGCTGCCGTAGAAGATTACAGAACCCGGCCGACTAGCACGTTGTATCCTGCCACGCCTCACCGTGCCATGGGGCACGTTGGCGGATCTGACAACCATGGTGTCTATGCGGTATTGTAAGCTCATCCGGCAGTGGCTTCTTTTTGTTCGAAGAGGATTTCGGTTAGCGGGCGGATTCCGGCTTCTCCCTCGGCATGCATGCGCCTTGCTTGTTCAACGACGTTTTTTCTCGCATCATGTGTCCCACTCGGTTGCCTCTGGCTGTAAGGTGACATCTGTCTTGGACGGGTATTCACCCGCCCTGTTCGAGGGACTCGCGGGCAGACATGCATTTTTACGTTTGTCAGCGTGGTATATTCGTTTACGCATTGCGAAAATGCGCGCTGAAATTCCACACGTAGCAGTGTAGTACAAGCCTGTGGACACACAAGTGTTCGTCATCATGCATTTCCACGTGCGGGCATTGCTACTTGAGCTGTGCGTCGCGTACGTGAAGTATCCAGTGCCGAAGGTCGTGACGTGGCTATGAACACTGGTCCATGGCGCGTACCGCGACAGCGCTGGTAAGTCCCGCCCCTCCTCATCCCCTCGTCCTCAAAGCTGGGTGGGGTCCTGTCGCGACGCTGTGGGCCGGCGAGAATCCGCTGCGACACCCGCGGGAGCGATGGGGCTCCTGAACCGGAAGGGCGTACCGCTTCGCCAGCGGCTCAGGAGGGCATCCTGCGCACCGCCGCCAGGATGAGGGCTCGGGAGGACCAGGGAACGAGGCGGAGAATGTATATGGGGGAGGAGGAGGATGAGGAGGAGGACGAGGAGGAGAAGGAGGAGGAGGAGGAGGAGGACGAGGAGGACGAGGATGAGGATGACGATGATGAGGAGGAGGAGGGGGAGGAGGAGGTCATGGAGGAGGAGGAGGAGGAGGAGGAGGAGGACGAGGAGGAGGAGGAGAAGGATAAGGAGGAGAAAGAGGAGGAGTAGGATGACGAATCGTAATACTACCTATACCAATCGTAGGAATGTCAAGCAAACTACTGATAACAATAATGAGACTGATACTGATAGTGATACTGGTAAACATTATGGTAAGAACACGATTAATGTACTACTAGTATTTTTTGTTTTACGAACAATACGAATAAAGCAAGTCAACCAATAATATTCATATTTAGAATACGAATAACACTAATATGAAGAAGATGAGGAGGAGGTGAAAGAGGAGGAGAATGAGGAGGAGGGGGAGGAGGGAGAGGAGGAGGCGGAGGAGGAGGAAGAGAGGAGGAGGGAGGAGGAAGGAGAAGGAGGGAGACGAGGGGCGAGGAGAGGAGGAGGAGGAGGAGGAGGAGGAGGAGGAGGAGGAGGAGGAGGAGGAGGAGGAGGAGGAGGAGGAGGAGGAGGAGGAGAGGAGGAGGAGGAGGAGGAGGAGGAGGAGGAGGAGGAGGAGGAGGAGGGAGGAGGGAGGAGGAGGGAGGAGGCGCGAGGAGCGAGGAGCGAGTAGCGAGGAACGAGGAACGAGGAGCGAGGAGCGAGGAGCGAGGAGCGAGGAGCGAGGAGCGAGGAGCGAGGAGCGAGGAGTGAAGAGCGAGGAGCGAGGAGCGAGTAGCGAGGAACGAGGAGCGAGGAACGACGAGGAGGAGGATGATGAGGAGGAGGATGAGGAGGAGTAGGAGGAGAAAGAGGAGGAGGAGGCGGAGGAGGAGGAGGAGAAGGAGGAGAAGAAACCATAACACACATACTCCTGTTGGTAGGTATAATTATATGAATTATAAGAGTAGTAACCATACTTAGCAGAGTATCAATAATACGGTGAAGAAGAATAATGATATTAATTATCATGTTAAGAACACTGATCAGGGAAATAACCAGAGGAATCATCATATTAAGACTGATGAGAAAAAAACGAGTTGGTTGAGGAGGAGGAGGAGCGATAATGAGGAGGAGGAGAAGAGGAGGAGGATGATGATTAGGCGAAGGAGGAGGCGGAGGAGGGTGAAGAGGATGAGGATGAGGAGGAGGAGGAAGCACGTCGCTTGTGCTCAAACAGGAGGGGGAGGAGGACGAGGAGGTGGAGAAAGAGGAGAAGGAAGAGGAGGAGGAAGAGGAGGCGGAGGAGGAGGAGGAGGAGAAGGATGAGGAAGAGGATGAGGAGGAGGGGGAGGAGGAGGCGGAGGCGGAGGAGGAGGAAGAGGAGTAGGAGGAGGAAGAGGAAGAGGAGGAGGAGGAAGACGATGCGGATGGAGGAAGATGAGGAAGAGGAGGGGGATGCGGTAGAGGAGGAGGGGGCTGAGGAGGAGTGGGAGGAGGAAGAGGAGGAGGAGGAAGAAGAGGTGGGGGATGCGGTAGAGGAGGAGGAGGAGGAAGAGGAGGAGGAGGGGGAGGATGAGGAGCAGGAGGGGGAGGAGGTGGATGATAGAGATGTGGATGGCGAGGATGATGTGCAGGAGCAGGATGAGAAGGTCGCGGCGTGCTTGCCTTCCCCGTGCTTGCCTGTTTTCTCCCAGTTTCGTGTTGTTGTGGTTGCATGGAATTGGCCCTCGGCAGCCGTTATTTGTGCTCTGCCCTTTCTTTTGAATTCTTCATTCGAGGGGCAGTGCTTGATGGTCGTGATTTGAATGATGACGATCTCAAGGGTTGTGGCCCGTGCCATTTGATCATCGTGTCCATCTCCTGGAGTGATGTGTGATGTCTCCAGCTTGCTGTCCTACATTTCCGCCTGCCTGTCAACCAGCCTGTCTGTCGTTTTACGTTCATGCGTACGCGTGTGCGTGTGCATGCGTGTGTTTACATGTTTGCGCGCGTGTTTATGCATGCGTGCGCATCCACGTATCCCATGAATCTTGTTTATTCGCATCCGAGTGCCGTGCCCGTCTGCCTGCATGCACGAGCGCATCTACATTCGCGACATCGTTCCTCCCCGCTGTTGGCATACCTGCCTACACATTTTTCATTGTTGCATGCGCCTGTGCAACAACACGCCCGTTTTAAGCATGTGCGCTTACTGTAAAGTTGCACCCGCTGTACATCCCTGGTCAATTCTTGAGGGTGCGTGTGAAAGCTTGCTGACGCATGCGCTCCTGGACAATCAGCATTCTTTTGTGTGAGAGGCGACGCGCAGCTCTGCCTGGGCCGGCGAGACAGCAGAGGCAATGGCGAGACAGGATGGTGAGGGATTGATCATAAAAGCGATGTATCTCCTGAACGTGGGTGGGCACCAGTCTCCTCAAGTAACGACAGCCAACACAGTTCCGACCTGATCACGGATGAGAAGAAGCAGCAGGAGGAGTGGGACAGTGATGATGTTGTTGATGATGCTGATGCTGATGAGGATGCTGACGATTGTGCTGATGATGGAGCTGTCGACGATGATGCTGATGATGATGCTGATGATGATGATGATGATGATGATGATGATGCAGCTGAGGAGGATTCTGCTGATGATGATGATGATGATGCTGATGATGATGCTGATGCTGCTGATGATGATGAACATGATGATGGTGTTGCTGCTGATAGAGATGCTGATGCTGCTGATAATGATGCTGCCGATGGTGGTGATGATGCTGGTGATTCCCATGATGCTGATGTTGATGATGACGCTGATAATGATGACGATGGTGATGGAGATGATGGTGCTGCTGATGATGCTGATGCTGGTGCTGATGATGACGATGATGATGTTGCCGCTGATGGTGATGCTGCTGATGCTGATGATGCACATGATCATGATGTTGCTGCTGATGGTGATGCTGGTGCTGCTGATGATGATGCTGCTGATGCTGGTGATGATGCTGAGGAGGATGATGATGGTGATGCGGATGATTGTGCTGATGATGATGACGATGATGATGATGCTGATGATGATGATGATGCAGATGATGATGATGATGATGATGACGCTGATGATGATGATGATGATGATGATGCTGACGATGAAGATGCTGATGATGATGAGGATGATGATGAATATGATGATGCTGAGGATGATGCTGGTCATGAGGATGAGGATGATGCTGCTGATGCTGATGATGCTGATGATGATGACGCTGATGCTCATGGTGATGCTGATGATGCTGTGGCTGTTGTTGTCGATGATGATGATGCTGATGAGTCCGATGATGATGATTCCGATGATGATGCTGATGATGCTGCTGCTGATGATGATGATGATGATGGGTGATGATGATGGTGATGTTGATGATGCTGATGATGTGATGCTGCTGCTGCTGATGCTGCCGATCATGTGGATGAGGACGATGATGCTGATGCTGATGGTGATGATGCTGATACTGCTGCTGATGCTGAGGGGGATGATGATGATGATGATGATGATGATGATGATGGTGGTGGTGGTGGTGGTGGTGGTGGTGATGATGATGATGATGATGATGATGATGATTATGATGACGATGATGATGATGCTGATTATGATGATGATTATGCTGAGCATGAGGATAAGGATGAAGATGCGGATGGGGATTCTGATGGTGGAGGAGAACGGATGAGGAGGACGATGAGGATGAGGATGAGGATGGCGGGTGCGGACGGATGAGGATGATGATGAGGATGTGGATGAGGATGAGGATGAGGATGCGGATGAGGATGAGGATGAGGATGAGGATGAGGATGAGCATCAGGATGAGGGGGAGGAGGAGGAGAAGGAGGATGAGGACGACTTAGGAGGATGATGATGAGGATGATGATGCTGATGATGCTGCTGATGCTGCTGATGATGATGATGATGATGATGATGATGATGATGAGGATGAGGATGAGGATGATGATTACGATGATGACGCTGATGATGATGATGATGATGATGATGATGATGATGATGATGATGATGATGATGATGATGATGATGATGATGATGATGATGATGTTGATGAGCACGATGAGGATGCTGATGATGTTGCTGATTGTGATGCTGCTGCTGATGATGATGATGATGAGGATGATGCTGAGGATGAGGATGAAGATGAGGATGGCGATGATGATGATGATGAGGAGGAGGAGGAGGAGCAGGAGGAGGAGGAGGAAGAGAAGGACGGAGGAGGAGGAGGCGGAGGAGGAGGAGGAGGCGGAGGGAGGAGGAGGAGGAGCAGGAGGAGGAGGGACGGAGGGAGGAGGAGGAGGAGAAGCAGCAGGAGGAGGAGGAGGAGGAGTATGAGGAGGATGGAGTACGAAGGGCGCGCCGAGCACCCCAACCGCCGGGAGTGCCGTTTGCTGAAGGACCGCGAGCTCGCCCTCCTTTTTGTTTGCTGTCCCCGGCGCATGGCTGCCTCGTCCGCCTCCGCTGCCACAGCATCCTCGGAGAGGATGCTGTCCTACGAGGACGCGGACGTGTCCGCGCAGCTCAAGAGCAGGAGGGGGAGGATCCAGAGGAATGTGTTGGCGATGATGATGATGCTGCTGCTGTTGATGATGCTTCTGCTGCTGACGACGCTGCTGCTGATGCTGGTAATGCTAATACTATTGAGTAATGATGATGATGGTGGTAATGAGGATGTTGAGGATGCTGATGATGTTGATGTGGATGTTGACGGCGATGGCGATGGTGAATCTGATGACGACGATGACGATGACGGCGGCGATGGTGTTGGTGATGTTGTTTTGGTTGTTGCCATTCTCATTTGTGTAAGTGTTTCTGTTGCTGTTGCTGCTGTTGCTGTTGGTGTTGCTGTTGTTGTTGCCGTTGTTGTTATTATTGTTTTTGCTGTTGCTTTTGTCGTCGTCATTGTCGTTGTCTGTTGTCGTTGTGGTTGTTGCAGTTGCTGTTGCTGTAAATGTTAGTGTTGTCGTCGTTGTTGTTGTCGTTGTCGTTGTCGTTGCTGCTGCTGGCGCAGATGGTGATGGTGATTCTGAGGACGACGACGATTATGCTGATGAACACCGTAACTGCTGCTGCTAATATTGCTGTTGCGGCTGATGAATGATGAATGACGAATAACGAATGGTGATGATGCTGACGATGCTGATGCTGATGATGATAATGTGGATGATGAAGACGAGCATGGATATGATAATGTCGATGCTGATGATGCTGATGATGACGACGATACTGATGGTGATGATGATCATGATGCTTGTGCTGATGATGCTGATGCTAATGATGATGGTGATGCTAATGATACGGATGATCATGATCCTAATGATGGTGGTGATGATGATGATGATGATGCTAATGATGATGATCATGCTTATGCTGCTGATGCTGATGCTGATGCTGATGATGCTGATGCTCACGATGATTGCGATGAGTATGATGAATGCGATGGTCATGCTGATGATGCTGCTGATGATGCTGCTGTCGATCATGATTATTCTGCTGCTGATTAGAGTATGATGCTGATCATGATTATGCTGATGATGATTCTGATGATGCTGACGACGATTATGTTGCTGCTGATGCTGATGCTGCTGCTGATGCGGATGATACTACTGATGAGTCTGGTGCAGCTGATGATGCTGATGATGATGACGGCGATTCTGATCATGATGGTGGTGGCGGTGATGATGTCGATGATGATGCTGCTGATGATGATTCTGATGATGCTGATGAGGATGATGCTGCTGATGATGATGAGTATGATGATTATGATGATGATGGTGATGCTCGTGCTGCTGGTGATACTGATGACGATAATGCTGATGCTGATGCTGTTGATGAGATGCGGGTCACCGGGCGGGCAACCCGCAACAGGGGCGTGACCTTTATGCGCTTAGGGCCTTGGTAATCAAGTTTTGCTCCTAACAGTGCAACGGCTTTCCCTATTTGACAAGTCCTCCAGAAGTTGTCCAACCGTGGCGGATGATGATAATGATGACGAGGAGGAGGAGGAGGAGTGGGAGTAGGAGGAGGAAGGGGAGGAGGAGGAGGAGGAGGAGGAGGAGGAGGAGGAGGAGGAGGAGGAGGAGGAGGAGGAGGAGGAGGAGGAGGAGGAGGGAGGTGGAGGGGGAGGGGGAGGAGGAGGAGGAGGAGGAGGAGGAGGAGGAGGAGGAGGAGGAGGAGGAGGAGGAGGAGGAGGAGGAGGAGTAGGAGGAGGACGAGGAGGAGGACGAGGAAGAGCAGCAGGAGCAGCCGCAGCAGCAGTACGTGCAGTTCCAGGAACAGGAGCAGCAACAGGATCACGGGGCAAGGATGAGCAGGAGCGGAAGTAGTGGAAGGAGCTTGAGCAGGAGCAGGAGGAAGGACGGCGAGGAACCAGGAGCAGGAGCAGGATGACATGGAGGAAGATGAACCGCGAGGACGTTGCCCACACGGAGCCTCCAGCAAGCTGCGACGAGGCCGGGAGGGCCCCGACCAAGCGCCGACACCTGGCGCGGCCCGTCTTCTCCCTGCCTGCGAGCCGCTGCGGCTGGACCCCCTGGCCCCCCCCCTCCTCCTCCGTCTTCCCGTTGCCGCTCCCGCCGCCACGCGGGACACAGCTCTGGATCCGGTTCCTTCCTTGTCGTCGTCGCTCCCGCCTTCCTCCTCCTCCTCCTCCTCCTCCTCCTCCTCCTCCTCCTCCTCCTCCTCCTCCTCCTCCTCCTCCTCCTCCTCCTCCTCCTCCTCCTCCTCCCGTCGCCGCTTCTTCTCCTTACGATTGTTCCACGGGGGTGCTGCTCTCCCCTCGCTCTCCCCGGACGCCGTGCGAGCGGGGGGCCGCCTCTCCCGCAGGACGGCTGCTTGCGCACAGAGCTTCAGACGTTGTGTTGTCTCACACGTGTTGTTCGGTCGGCTGGCTCTCATGGTCTGAGCGGGCTCCTCCCTTTCCCTCCCTCGCGCCCCGTCCTGTTCGCCTTTCGTGCCCCGAGTCGCTCCCAGTGCATCCCACCGCTTACTGACCCGCGTCTGACTGTCCTTGCCCACTTGGCGTCCGCGGACTCAAACAATTATTCGATCGGGCAGTTATTTAATCGCTTCGCTCATGCCGCCGGCCCTGGAGCCGTCTTTAGGGCCTCTTGGGGGCCTCTTGGGGACCTCTTGGGAGTCTCTTGGGGCTCCTTGGCGGCGTTTTGGAGGCCCCCAGGGCCTCTTGGGGGGCTCTTGGGGGTAGTCGATTGCGGCTCCCCCCTCGGAGGCCACGATCTGTCCGCGGACTCAAACAATTATTCGATCGGGCAGTTATTCGCTGTTCAACGAGGTGCTCCCGCTGCAGCGCTGGCCTCACTTCGCGATCGGCGCTCCGCTTCCACCGTTTCGGGTGCCGCTCTCGCCGCGGCGCGGGACGTCTTTCTGGATTCGGTTCCTTCCTACAGTCTCCAGTACCCCTCCTCCTCCTCCTCCTCCTCCTCCTCCTCCCTCCCTCCCTCCCTCCCTCCCTCCCTCCCTCCCTCCATCCATCCCACCTTCCTTCCTTCCTCCTCCCTCCCTCCCTCCTCGCTCCCTCCTGTCCCCTCCTCCGCCTTTCCCTGGTCCTCCTGCCCTCCCCCCGCCCTTGCTGCTCTTGCTCTTGCTGCTGCCTGCTGCTCCTTTTCCTCCCTCCTCGTCCTCCTCTTCCTCCTGCTCATCCTTCCGCTCATCCGCCACATCCTCCTTGTTTCCCTCTTCCCCCCTCCCTCTCCTCCAGTGTATACAGCTGCGCATCACACGACGGGTTCATTTTGGAGATCCAGGTCCGCTGGGACATCCGTCGTTGGTGGATAGAGAACAAGAATCAACGCAATGGAGTTGATGGGTGGGTGGGGTAGGATGTCAGATATGGCGCGCGCGCAACTAGCTTGCCCCCCACCACCCTCACCACTCCCTCTCCCACGCCTCCCTTCCCCGCCTCCGCCTCCCAACGCAACCATGGCAGACAACGGAAGCAATGGGAGTGGATAGCCATGAGACAAGACCATCCGACGACAGTTGCTGCGAATGGTAGCTGGCCCTTGCGTGCGATACCTTGTTAGTGACACTGGTTCGAGGGCAAC
The DNA here is from genome assembly GCA_963575745.1 of Prorocentrum cordatum. Taxonomy (NCBI): domain Eukaryota; class Dinophyceae; order Prorocentrales; family Prorocentraceae; genus Prorocentrum; species Prorocentrum cordatum. Next base: position 138,652 of record CAUYUJ010018549.1, read on the forward strand.
TTCATTCAATATGCCGTGAGATGCCACGGCGCGGACAGCATGAAGGGAGGGCTCTGGCCCCTCCGCGCAGGCCACCCAAGGGCCCCGCTCCTGGCGGTATCGCGCGCTCGCCTGGCCTCCCCGTTCCCGCTCCCCTTTTCCTCCTTGTTCCCCTCCCCCTCCGTGTCATCCGCCCCCCTGCCGATGCCCCATCCCCGTCCTCATGCCCTCTCTATCTCCTCCATCCTCTCTTCCCTTCTGCCCCCCTCCCCCGCGCCCACCATCCCCTCCTCCCTCTCATTCGCCTATCCCTCTCCACAGCTGATCGCAGGCCGCTCCCGGTCGAATCTTCTGAAGGGAAAAGCACCCTAAATTGCTTCGAGCCCAAGTTCTCTATCTTTTCTGCAACAACGGCTCCTGCAGGTTGTATCGCTGGCGAAACAATCCCTATTTGGCTGGCGATGGGCAGGTTTCGAGGAACGTGTCCTCCGCCAGTAGCCTGGGCACTTCCAGTGCAGCTCGTCCACGACAAGGCCACAAACTGGCAGCACATCGCCTCAGTGGCCAGAGCCAAGCATCTGAGTAGATGTCGGGTTGCACCGAGCGGTCTTCAAGTTGTGATCTGACCCTCCCTCCTCCTCCTCCTCCTCCTCCTCCTCCTCCTCCTCCTCCTCCTCCTCCTCTCAAGCTGCGTTTCCTCTTGCTCCTCATCCTCCTCCTTCTCCTCCTCCGTGGATCCTCGTTCGTTATTCGAATCTACTCCTACTCCGCCACCTGGCCAGCCGATGGCCGCTGGAGCTGGGACCATCCATCCTGCCGATGAGCATAGCATGCGAAGTTGGCATGTTCGCTTTCAGCATGGGCAATACGTCGTCCATGGTTCGACTGCGCGTAAGAACGACCTTTCGCCGGAGTGACCTTTGGTGCGGGCTCAATGGGGTCGCCCGGTCCCCGAGCGCGAGCCGGCAGCAGCGCCTTGCGCGCTTGTGTTGGCCCCGCAGGATCGGGGCTGGACAGAACCCCCAACAGTGACACGTTTTCACTAAACCACGTTTTGCTAAAGGGGGGTCTGTCCATCCCCGAAAGAAGCCGCGCACCAAAGGTCGCTCTTACCCAGGGTCGCTCTTGCGCGGGTGCCCGAGTGGTGCCAAACGCGTGGCGCCAGGGGGGCGTGGCGCGCCTTCCGCGCGAACGGCCGGAGTGCCGCTCTCGCCTCGGCGCCGCGCTCATCTTTCTAGAGCGTAGGGTTCCCGCTTAGGCGCGGCGCGGCGCGGCGCACATCTTTGCACGCAAGTTTGTCGACGAGCGAGTGGGCGAGAGTGTTGCTCTCGCCTCGGCGCCGCGCAGACTTCGCCTGGAAGTGGTGCTCCCGCCTCGGCGCGGCGCAAGTTTGTCACTCGCCAATTATTTTGGGCCCGCGCGACCCTTGCCCAAGCTCCGAGCGCATTTCGCTCGGAAGTTGCATTTCCTCGCGGGCGCGGCGCATGGCTCGTTCGCCGCTGTCGCATGAATGCGACAGCGGCAGCGGGGTCGTGCGAGAGCGGGCAAAATGCCGACCTTGCCCAGGAGCCGCGCAGATTGTGAGTGATAGTGGCAGTGCTGTGCAAGCGCGGCGCATGCTTCGTCTTCGCCGCGCCCATCGGAAGTATTGCTGCTCCCGCCCCTGCGCGGCCCGCGTAGTTCTCCCTTCGCCGAGTCGTCGGAAGCGGGGCCGCGCGCGAACGCCTTCCGTTCTCTAGTTGGGAACGCGTTCCAATCCCAGCATCAAGCCCTGCCACAGTTGATCACTGTAGTACGGGAGTGTGGGTGAGAATAGGCGGGGCCCTCTGATTCGCTTGACCTGGCCAGCTTGACTCCTCCTCCTCGTCCCTTCCTCCGTCCCTCCCTCCCTCCCTCCCTCCCTCCCTCCATCCCTCCTCACTCCTCCCTGCTGCCTCCCTCCTCCCCCCCTCCTCCCTCCCTTCCTTTCCACCTCCCTCCCACCACCTCCCGCCCCTCCTCCTCCCCCCCCCTCCCCCGAGCGAGGCGCCCTCTCGGGCCCGCCCAGCGCGAGCGAAGCTCGCGTTCCGCGCCGGGACGGCGCTGACGGGCTTCGCCGCCGTCGCCGTGGCCTGGGCCGCGCTGGGGCCGCAGCGGGCGCCGGAGCAGCGGGCTGGCCTGCGCGCGGTGGTGCAGCAGGCCGAGAAGAAGCGATCGAAGAGGTCGGCTCACGCCGTGAACAAAACGGCGGCGGCCGTGTTGTGTGTGTGTGTATGTATGTATTGATATGTGTTTTATGTGTACATGTGTTGGTATTCCTTTTTCTCAAGTTGTGCATTGTGCGCGCGTGCAGGCACTCGTGTGTATGTCTGTATGGACATACCTATATTATTTCGGCACCACGCTTACATGCATTAAACTATGTGTGCATGTATGTATGCATGCATGTATGTATGTATGCATGCATGTGTACATGCTTGTATGTCTGTCTGTCTGTCTGCCTGTCTTTCTGCCTGTCTGTCTGTCTGTCTGTCTGTCTGTCTGTCTGTCTGTCTGTCTGTGTGTCGGTATGCATCTATGTACGCATGCGTGCATGTACGCATGTCTGTATGTAGGCATGCATGCATGTAATATATGTGTGTTTGTACGTACATGTATCTGCAAGCATGTAGGTATGCATGCGTGTTTATCTGTATGCATGTATGCATATATGTGTGTATGCATGTGCCGATAGGCAGGTAGGCATGTGTATATATACATGTATATATGTATATGCATATATAGATGTGTATAGGTATTTGTATGTGTAATTGTATAGGTATATGTATATGTATATAGAACTATGCAAATGTATTTGTATATATACATGTACATGTCTAGTTATATGCATGTGTATGTATGTGTTTGTGTACAAGTACATGTATATGCATTCCTTTCTGCATATGGATATGTGTATGCATATGTATACGTAACGGTATGTCTGTCGGTCTGTCGATATGTATGTATGTATGTGTGTATGTATGCATGTTCATTTGTTGTTATATTTACAGGTCTATACGTATGAATGCACGGGTGTACGTATGTATGAACGTATGCATGCATGTATGTATGTATGCATGTGTGTAGGTATGTATGTATGTATGTATGTATGTATGTGTGTATGTATGTGTGTATGTATGTATGTATGTTTGTATGCATGTATGTATGTATGTATGTACTTACGTACGTACGTACGTATGCATATATGTATGTACGTATGCGTGTATGCACAAAAAAACTCCTCTCTCTCACTCTCTCGTTTTTTTGTTCTCTGTTCTGTCTCTCTCTCTCTATCCCTCTTTCTTATTCTCTTTTACATTCTCGGCCTCTGGGGGCCCCAGCCAGGCCCCAAGGGTCTCGCAACGCGGCCTGGGACGAGAGAAACTTGCCCCTTGGAAGGGGCCGATCCAGAACGCGGTGGTCCCGCAAAAAGCGACCCGGGATGAACTAGAAGCTGTCCCCGGGGCAGGGGTCGAGCGAGACCTCCGAGACGGTCCACGTCGTGAGAGCACCTCAGGGTGTCGGTGTCGGGACTCCTCGGCAGCCCAGCCGCCTCCACCGCCCTGCCTCAAAGAGGGGAAAGGCGGTATGAGCAGGAAGTTCGGAGTTCCGCGCGGATCTCTTGGATCGGCGTCGGGCCCCCCTCCCTCGCGCGCGGAGCGCGCGGGGGCACCGCAAGAGGCGCCGCTGGGGGGGGCCCAGCGCCGATCCAATGATTCGTGCGCAGTTCCAAAAGTTTATGTTCATGCCGCTGTTCTTCTTCCAAAGCGGCTGCCAACGATCGTTGCGGGATGTCCGGCCCCGATTCAAACCTCAAGGGTGTTGTTGGAGTTCGCTGCGGCGGTCGCGGCGGCCACAGATCGGGGTAAGGTTTCTATCAAGGAGTGGCACGCCCCTTCCCAGCCGCACCCCGCTCTGCGATGTAGACGTGGCCCATTCGGTGAGGGCGTTGGTTCAGGAATGCGCCCGTGCGGTTTCACATCCTGAAGGATTCCTTATCTGATGAGGGCGGCGGTGATATGCATGACCATGACTCACTTGGTGTTCCACTCACTTCCAGACCCTGGATTCCTTACCCAACGATTCCTTGTCCAATGCCCCCACCGCAGCCGTTTCGGCGCGAGCTGGTATTCTTGAGCTGGAGACAGCTCGCGATTGTGCCCACTTACTTCGAAGCGGCGTAGTGGGCACGAGCCAACTTTCACGACGACGGCCCCACCCGTGGCAGCCCGCGGGCCATGGCGCCGGCACAATCGGACCCTGGCATCATCTCAGGCGCGTGTAAGACACCCCTCTGGTCTTGCTCCTGCGGCTGTGATGGCAACTGGGCTTATAGGACGCGCTGCCGCCAGTGCTGGAAGGCTGCTCCCTCCCACGTGGTGCAGGCAGCCAAGCTCTCGGCAGCAGCAGCCAACGGGCCAGCACCCAGCACGTCTCGCCCGCGCGGGGCCTGGGCTCAGGGCCCGCCAGGACAGGGACAGCTTCTGGCGCAGCTGCAGCAGTTGCAGAAGCAGGTGGCAGAGCTCAAGGGCGAGGCCCCGCCCCCGTCGGAGCCCTGGAAAGGGCGCAAGCCCCCGCCCAGGAAGTCGGCCGAGGCGAGTGCTGGCATCTCCCTCAAGGACGTACGCACCTTCTTGGCGAAGGAGGGGCTTGACACCAGCGCGGTGGAAGAGGCAGAAAAAGCTGCGGAGTCGAAGACGCTCGAGAGCAAACAGCCCACTGCTCAGACGCAGCGCTGGAGGGTCAAGGCCATGCGAGACAAGATCAAGAAGCTCGAGGCCCGCGAGTCAGCCATCTTGGAGCAGCAGGCCGCTCTCGACAAGGAGCTCCTGGAGCTCAGGGCTTCGCTCGGCGATGAGAACCAGAAGCTCTCAGAGGGGGAGGCCGAGTTGGTCAAGTTGCAGGCCAGCGAGTTCCCCGACCCGATTCTGGCAGTCGCAGCTGGACTGGATGAGGACGTCGCCGCCAGCCAGGAGGCCAAGGACGCCCTCGCGGTCCTGGCCCGCTTGCAGAACGCAGCCAGCCTCAGCAAGAAGGCTGCTGCCGCTGCCAGGGCCGCTGCTGCTCCTCCTGGTCCTGCTGCTGGGGAGTCAGACGCAGGCGGCGAGCACAAACCTGTGCCAGAGTCAGACGACATCGACATGGAGCTGCTGGGAGGAGAGGGCCGGGAGGAGAAGCGCGAGGAGTACGCTGCAGCCTCAGCAGCCCTCCGTGAAGCGACCCCCGAGCAGCGAGACGAGGCCAAGCGCAAGCTGCGAGATGCCTTGGACGCGCTCTGGGCAGCAGGCACGCGGCCTCGGCATCTTTGACCCCAAGTACAACGGGAGCCTGGAGGAGCAGCGCGGCCAAGGGACTGGCGGTCCGCAGCCCAGCCGAGGACCCATATGCAATAGTGGGTTGCTCTTTCAGGATGGCGTGGCTACAGGCTCGGGCGTGAGTCCCCCCTTGGACCTCGTTTGCACGGTGAAGCGCCGTCCCCAGCCCAGGGCTGAGGAGGCAGGCGCGATGGTGCCCGACGCGGCCGCATGTCTCCAGCTGGCCAAGCTGGTGCGGCCCTCGGCGCAGCAAGGTGCCAGCTTCCTCAGCATCAACGGCTCCCGAGTCCCAGACGGCCCTCGAACAGCTGCTGGACGAGAAGGTCAGGGACGACGTGTACCTCATCCAGGAGACCCGCTTCACCTCGGCGTTGGCTGAAGGCTCGGCCCGTGCCTGGTGCAAGCGGAACGGCATCGACGCGGCCCTCGGAGAGTGCCGCAGCACAGGGACGGCGGTCCAAGCCGTCTCTTCGGGGGTCGCCGTGCTGGTCGGTGAGCGCCGCGGAGTGGCCTCGATCGACCAGGTCTGGGGCCAGCACGCCCCAAGGATCGTGGCGAGGCGCGTCGCCTTCGGGGACCTGGTCGTGGTGTGCGTCAGTCTGTGCTTACAGTGCTCGGTCAAGCTCAATGAGACCAACGTGGACCTCTTGAGTGAGCTGCAGGGTTTCCTCCTGGGGTTGCGGGAGCCCTTCGTAGTAGGGGCGGACTGGAACTTGGAGCCCAGCCTCCTCAGCTGCTCGTGGCGGCCACGCGTGGTGGGGGCGGTGATTTTGGCGCCTGACGAGCCGACCTGCGGAGATAGCACATCTGACTTCTTCGTGATCTCGGACGTCCTGGCGGGGCTAGGGCCGAAGGTGTCAGTGCTCAGACAGGCGACCACGCACCCGCACGTCCCCGTAAGGCTCACCTTCGAGAAGCTGAGCAGCCAGGCAGGAGTCTGGGTGCAGAAGGGCCCCGAGCCTTTCGAGCTGCCTGCGGCCAAGCAGGAGGGGATCCAGCCTGAGCCAGAGGAGGAGGACTCGCTGACGGACTGGAAGGCGCCGCTCCTGGACGAGAGTGGGAGCCCAAACAAGGCGATCATCGAGTTCTTCGACCAGGCGGAGGATCGCCTGATACACCTCCCCGACATCAAGGACGGCGCCAAGTACAGAGGCAGGGCGCAGGGGCTTAAGAGGGTACCCAAGCAGCTCATCCACCTCCTGCGCTCGGAGGAGGTGCGCAGGACCAGCCCGCTTACCCGCTGCTGGATCACTTTGGGGCGCCTGGCCACTCAGCTGGCGGCCGCGGCGTCGGTGCCCCACCCCTCGCCTGGGCACCGCAAGCACGTCAAGCGTCTGCAGGCGGCAGCACTAGGCTTGGTCCCCAAGTTTGAGGCAGCGGGCTGCGAGATGTTCGGCGGCACCAAGATGGCGACGATGATGGAGGAGATCTCGGTCAGGTCGCAGCAGGGCGGCATCTTCCTCCAGGCCATCAGCGCCGCCATTGAGGTCAAGCGCAGGGAGGGCGTGAAGCTCGCCAGGCAGCGCTGGAAGGAGTTCATGGCCGAGGCCCTCAGTGGGAACGGGAAGGGCGCCCACGCGATCAGCAAGCAGGCCAACCTCGAGACCTGCTCCATCCTCGGCCCTGGCGAGGGCGAGGCCCCCCCAGTCCCGCTGGTGGGGCAGCAGGCCCTGGACAGGATCCTGCAGGGGTGGAAGGCGCTCTGGCACAAGGAGGGCTCCGCCAGCGTCCGCCCCGAGAACTGGGACGAACCCTTGGGTCTGGGCGCCGTCACGGCGGAGGAGGTGCTGGCAGCGGCGGAGACCTTTCCCAGGGAGACAGCTCTGGGATGGGACGCCTTCCACCCCAGGCTCATCCTCATCTTAGGCAGGGTGTACGCAGACAGGCTGGCTGAGATCTTGACAGCCTGGGAACGGCACCCCCAGCCGTCGGAGCTTTTCGCCGCGATCATCGTCTTCCTGGGGAAGCCCGACGGGGGCCGCCGCCCGATCGGACTCCTCTGCATGTGGCTTCGCATCTGGAGCCGAATCAGGCGCAAATATTGCGCGGGCTGGGGGCGGGACCACAAGCTCACCGAATACTGGGGGGCAGACTCGGACACCTGCTGCGACAGGGCGGCCTACATCCACAACCTCCTGCTCGGCCTGGCGCGAGAGAAGAACTTCGAAGCTGCATCGGTCTACTTCGACATCAGCAAGTTCTACGAGCAGATCAGCCACGGACTGCTCCTCGAAGCGGCACGGGGCTGTGATTTCAACGCTGGGTTGATCCAGGCGCTGTGCGTGCTGTATTCGGGCCCCCGCAGGGCCAGGGCCGACCTAGCCCTCAGCGAGCAGCTGGTCATCGACGACACCGTCATTGCTGGATGCTCCTGTGCGACGACCATGGCGAGGATCATGCTGTACGACCTCCTGCTGCAGTCGAGGAAGCTGCTGCCTATTGGCAGGGTGGTCAACGTGATTGAGGACATCTCGGGGCACGCCATCGGCACGCGCAGGCTGGTCGTCGAGCAGATCGCCAGGTTCGCGAAGGGCGCCGCCACCATGCTGGGCGACAAGCGGCTCCCCATCAACTGGGGAAAGACCAAGGCACTGGCCTCCTCGGTGAAGCTGAGGAGAGAGCTGCAGCAGCACGCCGACTGGGCCCTCGCAGACGAAGCCTTCGTCGCTGGCCACCGCGACCTTGGAGGCGACGCGACGGCGGGCAGCCACCGCAGGGTCGGGACGCAGGTGGCCAGGGAGCTGGCGGCGCTGCGGCAGGGCAACGACCTCACCAGGATCTTCGGCTCGGGGATGAGGCAGGCCAAGATCCAGAGGGCAGGCCCCGCTGCCAAGGCCCTGTGGGGCTCGGCCATCAACGGGATCCCGCCTGGGCGCATGAGGGCGCTCAGGATATCTGCGGCGAAAGCCGCCTGCAACCTGCCGACGGGCGCCGCGCTGACCTTCTGCTTGCAGTGCGCGCCCCAGGGCTGGAGGCAGGATCCGCTGGTGATTGCGACGGGCATGGCTGTCCAGGCTTTCGTGGCCATGAGCTGGTCTGGCCAGGCCACTCCTGCCGCCGTGCAGGCCTGCATCAGGGACAGCAGCCGTCTGGCCTCGCTGCAGAGGCCGTGGGCCGCGGTGCGCGACCCCGTCTCGGCGCTGGTGCTCACGCTAGGGCGGGTCGGCTGGGTTCTCAGTGCTGACGGGCGCGTCCTGACCGACAGGGGGGGGGGGCGAGTTTGACGTCAAGAGGTTCTCGCCCGCCTTCCTCGCCGCCAGGGTCAAGGAGGACGCGCGTCAGGCGGCGTCGCTCGAGGAGTACGTCAGCAGGCCCGAGGCCTTCTGGCAGTGGCGGCTGCCGCCGTGGTGGGCGCCGATCAACCAGCTCCTCGGCGCCAAGGAGTCGGAAACCTGGACGGCTCACCACAAAGGGTGCCTGAGACGCTTGGCGTCGCTGGCCAGCTGGCCCCAGGCCCGACTGGCGAGGCACGGGCGTGAGATCGACCCGCTCTGCAGGCTCTGCGGCGCCGCCCCTGGGACGATGCACCACAGACACCACGTGTGCCCAGCCTGGGCGGCCTGGAGGCGGGACTACTGCCCGTGCCAGGTGAGACAGGCAGCGGAGCAGGCCCACCGCATGGGGCCCCCCTTCGACGAGCTCTTCAGTCAGGGGCTTTTCGCCGACATCAGCCTCCTGGTGGCCAGGCCAGCCTGGGAGGACAGCTGGGTGCGGCGATCCTGCGGCTGGGGGGGCGGCATCCTGGTGGTGCCCGACGGTTCCTTTGTATTCACCGACGGCTCGTGCCTGAACGGGGACTTCCCGCGCGTCAGGAGCGCTGGCTGGGCGGTCATCGTGTGCGGTCCCGAGGGGGGGCTCGTAGCCGAGGCGTGGGGTGCAGTGCCCCCCAGCGTCCTCCCGTCGCAGACGGCCAAGGCGGGTGAGGACTACGCTGCCGCCATCGGCCTCGCCGACATCATCGGGAACTACACGCTGCTCAGCGACTGCCTGAGCACGGTGAAGGCCGCGTCCAACCTGACCAAGGCCTGCTGCCCCAGCTCCCTGCACGCCCACGTGTGGGCCAGGGTGGGCGATGCAGCGGAGGGCGTCATCATTCGACACGTGCCCGCCCACCGCACCGAGGCCGCGGTGCAGGGCGGGGATCTCGCCCTTTTCGAGCTCGTGGGCAACAGGCGCGCCGACACCAGGGCAAATGAAGGAGCGGCTTTCCACGCCATCGCGGAGCGTGGCGCCCTGATGTTGGAGGGCTGCCTGGCTCGGGCGAAGGAGGTGGCCATGTGCGCGGCGGCCCTCGAGGTGCACGTCGCCGAGTCGGGGCTCAGGGATGCCTGGCCGCTCACCTCCTTGGACCTCGTGGACCTGGACCCCTTCGCTCCGTCGCCCGCCCTGGAGCCGCTGCTGGAGGCCGAGGAGTCGACTGCCCGTGGCCCTGGCGGACTGGCGGCCCTGGGGGCGGCAGCATCGCTGGCGACGGCAGCGGCGGCCAGCCAGGGAGCCTAGGCCCAGGACCAGGTCGACGCGAATGTCCGCAAGAGGAAGGAGGCAGGCGAGGGGCCCGTCGGGCCCAGTGAGCCAGTCGCTGATGCGTCGAGCGCGTCGGCGGCCTTGCTTCGCGCGGTCCAGCGTCGCCGCGCAGACAAGGCGGAGCGGGCAGCGCCCTCGGCCGCGGGCGCACTGAGCCCGCCCCCGTCGGCTGTGTCGCAGCCCCCTCTCCCTCCTTCCCCTGCGGCCTCCCCTGCTGCTGCGGCAGCCGCTCCGCCTCCGCGAGCCCTCTCAGGCCCAGCTGGCCAGGGGGGGACCTCAGGGCCCCAGTTTGAGACCCCAGACTCTGGCCAAAGGTCGGGGGTCTCTATTTCGAGTGTTTCGCGTGCTTGCCCGTCCCAGGACGCCCCTGCCGAGTCGGGAGTCTGGGAGGTCAACGGCCACCGTCTTCGGGAATCGCGCGTTTCTGGAAGTGACGGCCCTGAGTTTTTGGTGTGTGTGGCGTGCTGGATGTATTGCTTGAAGCCCCAGTACTGCCACAGGGGCCTAGCCAAGGCCTGCAGCGGGGCACAGCGCGCTGACGACCCCAGGGCCAAAAAGGGCTCCAGGGCGCAGGCGCGAAACGATTTCGCGAAGTCGATCCTGCCTGGGAAATCCAAGCAGCCGATCGACCAGCTGGCTCGGCCCACAGCGGCTACCCGTGCCAGGTGGGCCGAGGCGCTTGGCTCGGTCGAGGGCACTGGGGGCACGGAGGACCCAGTGGCCCCTGCAGGCTCCAGAGCCCCCGCCTTGGAGCCCCCAGAGGTGCGGGATCGGGCAACCGCCCCGCCTGCCCCAGGGAGTCTGTTTCGCCCAGGTCTCGAGGGAGTCCTGGGCTCTTTCGGCTTTGCCAGCGCTGCCGAGGCTCAGGAGCGAGGCAGGGCCGCCAGGGCGGCCAGGACGGCGGACCCCAGGCCAGTGGTTGGTCTGAGCGCGGAGTGACGGTCGCGCTTCGGGGTCTGGGCCTGGTCGGCCGCGGGCCCGTGCAAACTCTGTTTGCTGGGCCGTAAGACGGCTTCCGAATTGGTTTGTGCATGATAAGCCCCAGGGTGATAGGATAAAAAATGCCCCCACCGCAGGGGTGCCAGTTTATGTTCAACACGGGCAGTCGTGTCTTTTTGGTTTGGGGTCGAGTGCCACGCAACCGAGCGAGGGCCGAGAAGAAGCAGCACGAGGAGGTCGTGGCGGACCCGCTGCAGGCGGTCTACGACGCAGCGGGGGCCAGAGAGTGGGCGCTGGGCGAGCTGTCCGACAGGTGGAAGGAGGCCGAGGCGAGCCCTGGCAGTCTCGAGGGGGGATGAGGAGAAGGAGGAGGAGTGAGGGATGAGCGAGGATGAGGGAGGAGGAGGAGGATCAGGCGGATGAGGAGGAGGAGAAGGAGGAGGAGGAGGAGGAGGAGGAGGGGGAGGAGGAGGAGGAGGAGTAACACGGGCTGACAGTTGACTTCAAGATTAGATTCCCCGTTCGCCGATCCCCTGGGGTATGGCTGTGCGAAAGGGGGGGGTCCAAATCATGACCCCAAACTGGGGAGGGTACGGATCCAACGGACCTGATAACGCCAGCAACGACGCAGGGGCCGAAATCACGCTCTCCTTCAGGCAGATTTCCTACTGGTCCGATTGCTGGTCCTCCTTACCCTCCCTCCTCACCCCTCAGCCCTTTTAGCGATCCCTGGATCTGGGCTCCATGGGGGGGCGACATCCCGAAGGGAAGTGAACTTGCTGGGGCAGAGGTCCACTAAGACGCGGGGGCCAACCCCGTTGTGCCTGCTTCCAAGAGCGGGGTGGAAAGACACGAAAGACAGACTTCTCGTACCCACCTGGAACGCGCAGGCGCACCCCCGAAGCTCTAGGCGGACCCTCTTTGGGGCCTCCTCCGTTCTGAACTGGAATTTGGGCGCGGTTGGTGGTCTGTTTCGTCCTGCGAACGCAATCCGACTATGGGTGGGCCCCCCGACCCCCCCCTAGACTGATTACTGGCTAACGCCAGTCGTGCAGCAGGCCTGGCTAACACCAGACATGCGGGAGCCTGCTTAATTGAGCCTTGTAGCAGACTGAGCCCCATGGTTAATGTACAGGCCGGGGCCTGTGAACGAAGACGCGCCGCGGCCGAAACCAACGCAAACAACCACGTTCCGGTGAAACTCTTTCCGGAGCCCGGCGTCGGGACCCTCGTGCGGGAAGAGGCCTCCCCGGAACTCCGCGTTCGGCGCCGTGCAGCGCCTGAGACCACCTGTTCCCGGACGCCTCCCCAGGAGCATTTGGGCGGCCAGCTCTTTGGCCCACGAAAGGTTTGCGGCATTTGGCCCAAGTTCGCGCTTGAGAAGAGGGGGCCCGGGCTCGACCAGGCCCTTCCGAGAAGCGTCTCGGGATCCAGGGACCTCCCAACGTTAGGATGTTCCCTGGCTACCGCCCTTATCGACCACTATAGGGGAGTCAATCCCTGGCTAACGCCGGTCGTGCAGCAGTCCTGGCTGATGCCAGTCGTGCAGCGGCAGCCGAATTATGAGACCTTCCAACCCCCCTGAAACTAATTCCTGGGTAACGCCAGTCGTGCAGCAGTCCTGGTTAACGCCAGTCCTGCGAACGCAATCCGAATTAGGGTTGGCCGTCCGAACCCACCCCTTGATTCCTGGCTAACGCCAGTCGTACAGCAGGCCTGGCTAACACCAGACATGCGGGAGCCTGCTTAATTAAGCTTTTGTCGCCCCGACCCCCACTCCCTGGCACTCGTGGTCGGGGTGCTCGTCGGACCCCAGAAAGGGAAAGGCTGCCCCGTGCGTCACCGACCACTGCGAGTACCAAGGAGGCTGGGGGGTCATCGGCACGGGGGGGAGGAGGAGGAGGAGGTGGAGGAGGAGGAGAAGGAGGAGGAGCATGAGGCGGAGGAGGAGGAGCGAGGAGGAGGAGGCGGAGGAGGAGGAGGAGGTGAATGAGGAGCAGGAGCAGGATGATGATGATGATGATGATGATGATGATGATGATGATGATGATGATGGTGGTGGTGGTGGTGGTGGTGGTGGTGGTGATGATGATGATGATGCTGATGATGATGATGATGCTGATGATGATGATGATGATGATGCTGATGCTGATGATGATGATGCTGATGATGATGATGATGATGATGATGATGATGATGATGATGATGATGATGATGATGATGATGATGATGATGATGATGATGATGATGATGATGATGATGATGATGATGATGATGATGATGATGATGATGATGATGATGATGATGATGATGATGATGATGATGATGATGATGATGATGATGATGATGATGATGATGATGATGATGATGATGATGATGATGATGATGATGAGGTGGATGAGGAGGAGGAGGAGGAGGAGGAGGAGGAGGAGCGATGATAAGGAGCATGGCGGATGAGGAGGGAGGAGGGGGAGAAGCGTGGAGAAGCGATCAGGAGCGAGGAGGAGCGACGAGCTGCGAGGAGGGGCGAGGAGGAGGAGGAGGAGGAGGAGGAGGAGGAGGAGGAGGAGGAGGAAGAGGAGGAGGAGGAGGAGGAGGAGCGAGGAGGGAGGATAAGGCAGGAGGAGGAGGAAGAGGAGGAGGAGGAGGAGGAAGAGGAGGAGCAGGAGCAGGAGCAGTTTGAGGAGGAGGCGGTGGAGGAGGATGACAAGGACAAGGAGGAGACAGCAGAAGAGCGGGGGGAGGAGGGACGAGGAGGAGGACCAGGGTAAACACAAGGCGCATCAACGAAGTTGCAATACACCCTCCCTCCTTTCCTCTCTCAAGTACCTACAAGAATGCATTTTCATTGCGAACAGTGCCCCATCGGACGACAACCTCATACCTTTCATTCCTGGGACTTCAGCGCCTCGAATCGTCGTGACGGCTGCGTCTTAACAGTCCTAAGTCGTGCCAGATAACCGTTCCTGACATTCTAACGCCACCACCGCGGACCATTTTGTCTGGCGCGCCCTGACAATTTCAGTGCGTGTCAGAATACTATTCATTGGATGTCAACCGCATGAGCCCGTGATTCGGTTTCAGCATTCCAAGACGAATGTGCGCGGCGCGGTTGCCAACCTTTACGGCGAAGGTGTGCGGCGCTAGTGCGAGAGCTAAATTTCGAGAACCACCCACTCTCCATTCTTGAATCGGCTGCACTCTTTCAAGCCGACTGTGGGCGGCGCTGTGGCGAGAACCGCGTTTCGGACATGGCCCGTTCTCCATCCGTGAAGCTGGTGCCAACATTTCAGGCGACTCTGCGCGGTGCTAAGGCGAGAGCCACAGGGTGACACCGACCCGCCCTCCGTCCGCGACCCTGTCGCACATTCTGTGTTTCAGGATCATAACTGGGGAGATTTGAGGCGAAACGCCCGATCCGCCTTACCGACGCGTCTGGGGGGAGGGGCAGAGAAACGGAATGGCGGCGGCGGAGAAAGAGGAGGAGGAGAAGGAGGAGGAGAGCGAGGAGGAACGAGGAGCCAGGAGCGGGGAGCGAGAAGCGAGGAGCGAAGAGCGAGACGCGAGGAGCGAGGAGCGAGGAGCGAGGAGGAGGAGGAGGAGGAGGAGGAGGAGGAGGAGGAGGAGGAGGAGGAGGAGGAGGAGAGGATGAGCGAGGAGGAGCGAGAAGGAGAAGGAGGAGGAGGAGGAGGATGATAAGGAGGAGGAGGAGGAGGAGGATGATAAGGATGAGGAGGAGGAGGAGGAGGAAAAGGGTGATGAGGAGGAGGAGGCGGAAGAGGAGGAGGATGAGGAGGACCAGTGTAAACAGAAGACGCACCAACAAAGTTGCAGTAAACCTTTCCTGCAAGCTCCGTCTTCATAGGCCCATGCAACGGTTCATTCCTATTGAGGGGATTGCCTCGTTGGAAGGCACCCTTTTGAAGACCCTGAACCATGCCAAACCATTGTTCTCGGGATGCCATTTCCACGGGTCAACCTGACGGTTGCGTCGTGACGGTTTTATTTTGTGCCAGTATGCCATTCCTAAAATTTCAACACCGCAAACCAACGTAAACTTTGTACCCTCGTAATCCGAATCTTTCCAAACCACCATTTCTGGTACGCTGATCAGTTGGGGGCCCGTGGAACTCTTGCAACAATGAAGAACGAATGTGCGCGGAGCTAAGGCAAGAGCCACATTTCGAAAAGGAACCGCCCTCAATCCGTGAAACTCTTGCACAGTTTTGAAGTGAACGTGCGCGGCTCTAGTGCGAGAGCCACATTGTGAAAACGAGTCGCCCTGAATCTGTGACACTCTGGCATGCTTGTTTAACGAATGTACGCGGCGCTGAGGCGAGAGCGGCATTTTGAAAACGGCCCGCCCTCCATGTGTGAAACTGTTGTCCATGGTTGAGGCTCCAGGCCACACATGTTGATGGAGTCTCGGGCGAAACACCGGAGCCGCCATGACAAACAGCCTCGGGGTGCGACGGGGAGAAGCTATTCATATGGAAAAGGAAGGGATGATGAGGAGGATGCTGCTGATGATGCTGATGATGACGATGACGATGATGATGATGATGTTGATGAGGATGATGATGATGCTGATGATGCTGCTGCTGATGATGCTGATGCTGATGATGGTGATGATGATGATGACGATGGTGATGGTGATGAGGATGAGGATGGGGATGAGAAGGGGGAGGAGGAAGAGGAGGAGGAGGGGGAGGAGGCGGAGGAGGAGGAGGAGGAGGTGGAGCGAGGAGGAGGAGCGAGGTGGAGGAGCGAGGAGGAGCGAGGAGGAGGATGAGGATGAGGAGCGAGGAGGAGGAGGAGCGAGCAGGAGCGAGGAGTAGAGAGGAGGAGGAGCGATGATGAGGAGGAGGAGCGAGGAGTTCGGAGTAGCGAGGAGGAGCGAGGAGGCGGAGGAGGAGGAGGAGGAGGAGGAGCAGAAGCGAGGAGGAGCGAGGAGGATCGAGTAGGAGCGAGAAGGAGGAGCGAGAAGGAGCGAGGAGGAGCGAGGAGGAGCGAGGAGGAGCGAGGCGGAGGGAGGAGGGGGAGGAGGAGGAGGCGGAGGTGGACGCTGAGGAAGAGGCGGAGGAGGCGGAGGAGGAGGAGGAGGAGGAGGATGATGATGATGATGCTGATGAGGATGCTGCTAATGATGATGGTACGGATTATGGTGATGATAGTGATGATGATGCTGTTGATGCTGATGATGATGCTGCTGATGATGATGCTGTTGACGCTGATGATGATAGTGATGATGATGGTGATGCTGATGGTGCTGATGAGGATGCTGATGAAACTTATGATACTGCTGCGGGTGACGATGATGATGCTGTTGATGCTGATGCTGATGCTGATGCTGATGCTGATGATGATGCTGAGGATGATGATGACGAGACTGATGATGATGAGACTGATGATGATGTCGATAATGATGCTGATGACGCTGATGCTGTTGATGATGATGCTGATGATGATGATGTTGTTGCTGTTGCTGAGTGTGATGATGCTGCTGATGATGACGATGTTGACGATGCTGATGATGCTGATGCTGATTACGATGATGGTGTTGCTGATGATGAG
>CAUYUJ010018549.1:162500-240000 GCA_963575745.1 Prorocentrum cordatum
ACCCCTTACAAGGATTCATTTCCGCTGAGGGGAATGCCTCGTCGGCGACCGTTTGAAGATCCTGAAGCGTGCCAAAGCAGCATTCTCCGGACTCCAACGCCACGAATGGACTTGACTGTTGCGTTGTGACGATCTAGAATCGTGTCAGCACACCATTCCTGGAGCCCCAACACCCCGAATGAACGGAACTGTTGCGCGTTGGCAGTCCTGAGTCGTTCCACAATACCATTCGTGATATTTTATCGATGAGCATCAGTGAAGCCCTTGTTTGTTTGTTTGTTTGTTTGTTTGTTTGTTTGAACAAATGTGCGCGGTGCTACGGCGAGACCCACATTTTGAAAACGAGCCGCCGTCAATCCGTGAAGCTCTTGCAAATATTTAACACGCATGCGCGGCGCGCAGGCGATTTTGAGTATGAGCCGCCCTCAATCCGTGAAACATTCGCATTTTCAAAACGAACGTGCGCGGCGCTAAGGCGAGAACCACATTTTGAAAGCGACCCGCCCTCAATTCGTGAAGCTCTTGCAATTTTTAAGTCGGATGTGCGTTGCGCTGGGGCGAAAGCCACATTTTGAAAGCCACCCGCCCTCCATCTGTAAAGCTGTTGTCAGTTTGTAAGCTTCAGGCTCATCCGTGGTAAGGAGGCCTCAGGCGAGACGCCCGGCCCGCCCTTCCGACTGGCCTCGGGGTGCGGCAGGGAGTGATCCATAAGGACGAGGGAAGGAGGATGAGCAGGATGATGATGATGATGATGATGATGATGATGATGATGAGGATGAGGAGGAGGAGGAGGAGGAGGAGGAGGAGGAGGAGGAGTGGAAACCCAAGAGTGGAATAAACCCTCCCTCCAGGCTCCCTCTCCACAGGCCCCTACAAAGGTTCATTTCCACTGAGGGAATTGCCTCGTTGGAAGAGAACCGTTCGAAGACCCAGAATCATGCCAAAACAATCTTTTCGGTATACCAACGCCACGGATCAACCTGACTGTTGCGCCTTGACGATCTTGAACCGCGCCATAACACCATTCCTGAGTTTTCAACACAGCGAATCAACGTAACTGTTGCGCCCTCATAATCCTGAGTCCTTCCAAGAACACAACTTTGGGAATGCTGATCATGAGAATCCCTGAAACCTTGTGTAACTTTTTAAAACGAATGTGCGCGGCGCTAATGCGAGAGCCACGTTCTGAAAAGGAACCGACCTCAAGCCGCGAAGCACTTGCAAAGTGTGAAAGGGACTGTGCGCGGCGCTAAAACGAGAGCCACATGTTGAAAACCACCCGCCCTCTACTTGCGAAGCTTTGACATTTTTCCACGCGTGTGCGCGACGCTAAGGCGAGAGCCACATGATGAAAACGACCCGCCCTCAATCCGTAAAGCTCTGGTGATTTCTTGAAACGAATGTGCGCGGCGCTAAGGCGAGAGACACATGTTGAAAACCACCCGCCCTCGATTTATGAAGCCGTTGTCAAGCTTGAGTCTTCAGGGTCATCATTGGTGGGGATGTCTCAGGCGAAACGCCCGGCCCGCCCTAACAACAGGCCTCGGGTTGCGACAGGGAGAAGTTATTCACAAGACTAAGGAATGGAGGAGGTGGAGGAGGTGGAGGACGTGGAGGGGCAGGAGGAGGAGGACTAGAAACAGGAGTGAGAGTAAACATGATGGCTACGCGACGGGGGCAATGCTCAAACCAAACAGTATTCAGGTATGCAGACTGTTTGGCCGCACTTGAAACTTTGGGAACAGCTCCTCTCGGAATGCGATCCAGCTACCCCTTCATGATGTCGCTTCGGGTTATCATGCGCTCTAGTCCGAACTCCGTTTGTAGGTTCGCTGATACGTAATACTCGCCAGGCCCACATAACCAGACCTGGAGGGCATGATGGTGCATTGAAGTGAGAATCATGCGCCTCTTTATGTCTACGTGAAACATACGATTCGGCGCTTCCGAATGAGTAGCATGGCGAGGTCAGCCACTCTCAGGGTGATTCGCGTATCCCTACTGACAGCTCGTGCACTGAGCCCCCCACTCAAGTAATGTGTGAGACGTGTTAAAAGTGCAACAGCGGCGCGGGGCGTCAGCGGCGGAGGAGGGAGGGAGGCAGTAGCAGCACGCCACCGATCAAAGGAGCCCGAGTCAGAACTCACGATCGGCGGTCTTGTCACGCGACAGTCTCCTGCGGAGAAAGCCCGCGCGGCGTTCAACAAGCAGTGCCGCCCTGTGCGTCAGGGGCACTATGCCTCTCTCGGCTCCGCCTTGGGACAGCACACCCGTAATGAGCTTGTCACGCGTAAGCCACGAACCTATCTCACGTTCTGCAGCTTCCTGCGGTGCGATATGAAACGGTACCTTAAACACCACGCGCCCTCGCACAAATGGATGCCAACTTCAGTCCACAAATTGTTGAGTTCACTCCTGCTGCAGCCTTGATGCAGCTGATCATGGCAGGAAGCTGGATACACATGACGGGCCAGCCTGGGTGAGAGCTAGGTGCTCATGTGCAGCGCATGTAGCAGCAGATCTTTTCAGCGCTCGACGCTTCTGTGGCCGGGCACGCCAGACTTCTGCGGTTGTGTCCAGCGCGTGGCCTCTGGATGTTCCACATGTGGATCCAAACGCATGCGGTTCCAGCTTCCTGGTGCCAGCCACCACACACGGCGTTACAGTCGGCGAAGTAGACACAGGACCTCGAGAGCCCTGAGCCGCGAGTTCAAGGGCCCTGCAGCTCTCTTCGAGCAGCCGATTGTGCCTGGCCTGCCAGAGGACCCGCCTCCGGAGGCTTGACCTGCAAATGCTCCGCGTCGGTCAATATTGCGACGCCCACGCTGGCAGGTGATTTCTCGCCTCCAATCTCCGAGCCCCCCAAACAACTCGGCCGCTCAGAAAGCAAGGCCAATTCTGTGATCCACCCCTGGGGGGCTATTCAGACGCACCCCTCTCGTGGATGGACGCCCGTTATCGTAAATCCCCGAGTTGGTCACACTCACACACACACACCTGCTGTTCAGCCAAGAGCGCCGCGGAAAATCGGGGATTGGGGTCGCCCAGCCCCCATTGTGAATCGTGACGCCCACGCCTGCGCGGCGCAAGGTGAAGATGGGTTGCTCGGGATCGGGCACCCCGGCGAGAAGCAGATCCCCGCTTCCCGCTGGGCCAGCGCCGAGGGGACCAGCGCCGTAGGCCTTGGCGCCTTGGGTGGCCCGCCAGAGCGAACTCGGTGCAGCACGTCTTCAGGAGCGTTATGTGCCCCTTGATCGGAGGTTCCAGCGAGGAGGTCCACGATGCCTTCCGAGCTGGAGGCTGGGGATGTCTCGAGCGATGGGGGGGCCACACCACCAGGGAGGCCCCCCTTGCCTCCTCGCATCTCCTCGCCCTGGTGGTGTTGGTGTCACCTTTCCTTGTTCCTACCTTGAACAAAGCGCCGACGCACACAATCCTGCCCCGTCTGTGCAAGCCCTGGTCCAGTATCCTCCGGTGGCAAGCAGGGCGGGACCGAAACGCGGTTCTGTTGGACTTCGGCCGTGTCTTGTTTTTCGTTTCGGGAGGGAGGTGCAGGAGAACAGGCAGAGCAAAGCGAAGCACAAAACGAACACGAAACGAAAAGCAGCGTTTAGGTCCAGCCCTGGCGACAAGGTTCGCGCCAAGCCGGTCAACAGATGGCCGTGGAGGTCCGAGCGCAGGCGAGCGGGCTCGGCCCCAGCCTGGGCGCCGGCCGGCAGTGGTGGCGCCTCCACGGGGGGTCCTCGCTGGGAGCGCGGCCACCGGAGAACGGGGGACCGCGCAGTCCCAAGACCTGCGTCTCGGCAGCGCGCGGCCAAGGGGCCGTGCGAACAAAGAGGGGTGCGCTCGCGCAGGGAGCTGCTCCCAGAGGCGAGGCGCGGTGAGGCGCCTACGCCAGCCCCGCCGCCCTCCGCCATCACCACAGAGCCAGGGACTGACGGGGGGGGGCCCTGGCCAGACCAAGGAGGCGGGGGCGAGAGATACTGACGTCTCCCCGCCCGCAGGAGAACGGGGGCCCGGGCTCGGGGCTGAATTCCTGAGAGGAGGATTGGGGGTCTCAGGGTTCAGTGTTTAGGGTTGAGGGTTTCTCGGGCGCGCAGCGGCCGACAGTCAGGGCAAGGCTGCCCCCCCTTCGGCAGGCTTGATTGGGGGGCGTTTAGCCGACCCGATCAAACCTGTTGACGACGCAAGAGCTGCAACAACTTCCTACCCCCGGCCGCATGGCCGGCGACCTCCCAAACTAAAGCCTTTTAAGGTTTAGGGCCGCTGGCTCCTAAATTCCCAATGGGCAGCGGGAAGGATTCTGCGGTGGCGCGCGGGCGCCGGGCGCTGAACCTTCGGGGCTAAATGCCCACGCACGCGCCCCCAGGCGCTTCCAGGCGCTGTCATGCGTTCCCAGGCGCTCCCAGTCGCTCCCAGGCGCTCCCAAGCGCTCCCATGCGTTCCCATGCGCTCCCAGGCGCACCCCCCAGGCGCTCCCAAGCGTTGCCAGGCGCCCCCAGGCGCATCGAAGCGCTCCCCAGCGCTCCCCGGCGCTTCCAAGCGCCCTCCGGCTCTCAGGCGCTCCCAGGCGCCCCCAGGAGTTTTTACGCGCTCCCAAGCGCTCCCAGTGCCCCCGGGCTCCCAAGCATTCCCAGGCGCTCCCAGGCGCTCCCAGGCGAACCCAGGCGCTCGGAGGCGCTTCCAGCGCTCCCAGGCGCTTCCCGGCGCTTCCAGGCGCTCCCAGGCGCTCCCAGGCGCTCCCCAGCGCTCCCAAGCACGCCCTGGCGTTCCGGGACGCTCCTTTCAGAGCGTGAATTACCTCCCCTGCTTTCGCTTCCAGGCAAAACCAAGTCATACCACGCGCCTCCTCGTCAAGCGGCCTGACCAGCGCAGGCCGTAGTTTGGCGTCGCTTGGTATCTCTTGGAAGCGAGGGTGCTCAAAAGCGAGGTAGGTTTGTTTGCGCCCTATCTTCGGCGCTTCCAGGCGCTCCCAGGCGCCCCCAGGCGTTCCCACGCGTTTCCAGGTGTTTCCAGGCGCGCCCGAAGCGTCCTGGGGCAGTTTTCAAGGAGATGCAAGGGCTTCGTTACACAAGCCAACATAGGAGGTGTACGCAGCTTCGAACCACCAGGTTTACGAGTGTATTCTTCGTTGCGTATCAGGGGACGGTTTATCTTTGAAGCGCGAGTCCTCATGTGGGGGGCAGCCCAGGGCTGCATTGGCGAACCACTCGGGCTACCTGCTGAAGCATCTCAGAGATGCCCCTGTCCTTCGTGGGCGGCGTCAAGGACACGCAGTGGGTGGGTAGATGCACACCGAGGTGCTTGGGAATTTGGGGTTAGGGTCCAAGGGGGTCCTCGTTGGAGCGCGGCCACAGGAGAAGGGGGCCTGGGCTCAGGGTTTACGTCCTATGTGAGGGGAACCTCTGAAAGGAGGACGGGGATGATGCGACTTGGGATGAGGAGGATGGGCCAGGGAGGGGGAAGAGGCGGAGGAGGGACATAGGGACGAGGAGTAGGAGGCGCACTAGAAGGGTGACTACGACAACGACGGCGATTCTATGATGATGTGGATGATGATGATGCTGATGATGCTGATGATCATGGTGGTGGTGGTGGTGGTGGTGATGATGATGATGATGATGATGATGATGATGCAGATGACGATGGCGATCGTGATGATGAGGATGATGATGGTAATGGTCATGTGATGATGATGATTACGACGCTGCTAATGGTGGTAGTGATGATGATGACGATGATGGGGATGCTGATGATGATTGAGATGGAGATCGTGATGCAAATGGTGAGAATGCTTTTGGTGGGGGGATGGTGGAGATGGTGATGCTGATACCGATGATGATAATGCTGATGAAGAAGATGAAGATGATGATGTGGATGATGCTTCTGATGATGCTTATGATGCTGGCGATGATGATGATGATGATCATGCAGGTTATGGTAATGATGCTGATGATGGTGGTGACAATGGGGAACACAATTATGATGGAGATGCTGATGATAATGGTGATGTTGGCGATGCTGGCGATGCTGATGCTGCTGATGATGATGCTGACGATGATGCTGAGGATGATTCGTGTCATGGCGATGATGATGACGGTGGTGATGTTGATGACGATGGGTATGCTGGTGGTGCTGCTGCTGCTGATGGCGAGGGGGATGATGCTGATGGTGATGGTAACGATCGCAATTCTTGATGATGATGATCATGGGGCTGACGATGATGCTGCTGAGATGATGTCGTTGATGACGATGCTGATGCTGTTGCTGATGAGGCTTGTGATGAACTTGCTGACGCTAGTGACCATGACGATGACGATGATGAGTGTGATCATGGCGATTGTGAAATGATGACGATGCTGATGCTGCTGGTGATGATGATTATGGTGGCGATGGCGATGATCATCATGCTGATGACGAGGACGATTGTGATGAGGTTGCTGCTGGTCATGACTGATGCTGAGGCTGATGACGATGGTGATGATGGTGATGGTACTGATGATACTGATGATGATGCTGACCAGGGTGGTTTCGATGATGATGCTGATGCTGATCAGGATGATGATGACTCTGATGAGTCTGATAACGATGATGCTGTTCATGATGATGGTACTGATGGCGATGGTGATGCTGCTGCTGATGATGATGCTGATGATGATGAGTATGATGATGTTGATGATTACGACGCTGATGACACTGATCATGATAGTGGTGCTCATGACGATGATGATGATGAGCAGGAGGAGGATGATTTCATTTACGATGCTGATATCGGTAATGCTGATAATGTTGGTTGTGATGATGCTGCTCACGATGCTGATGACGATGAAGCTGCTGACGATGGGGGTTGTGATGATGAGGGTGATGATGATGATACTGCCGATGCCGTTGATGATGATGTTGCTGATGGTCATGATGATGATGCTTGTGCTGATCATGACGATGGTGATGACGATGGTGATGACGATGCTGATTGTGATTATCGTGATGGCGATGATGACGATGATGATGATTATGATGATGATGATGATGATGATGATGATGATGATGATGATGATGATGATCGCGTCGATGTTGTTGACGACGGTGATGATGCCGATGGTGATGCATTTTGTGATGATGATGACGAGTATAATGGCAATGCTAATAATGATGTTGCTGGTGATTATGTGATGCTGATGATGAGGCGGATGATGACGATGACGATGACGATGATGAGGCTGACGATGCTGATGATAACTCTTTTGGCGACGGTGAAGCTGCTGATGATGGTGATGCTGCTGATGATGACGCTGATGATGATGCTCATGCTGATGAGCATGGTGTTGATCATGCTGCTGATGATAATGACGATTATGGTGTTGATGCTGACGCTGCTGCTGTTGATGATGATCTGGATGATGCTGATTGTGTTGACGACGGCGATGATGATGTTGATAATGATGATGCTGATGCTGATGCTGCTGATGGTGATGATGCTACAGCCGCTGACCATGCTCAGGATGCTGCTGATGATGATGGTCATCATGAGGCTGCAGCTGCTGATGATGTTGATGATGATATTGCTGATGGTCCTGATAAGGATTACGCTGCTGAGCATGCTGAGGATGAGGATCATGATGGCGATGATGATGATGATGCTGTTGATGATGACGATGATGATGATGATGATGATGATGATGATGATGATGATGATGATGATGATGATGATTATGATGATGATGGTGATGGCGCCGACGACGTTGACGACAAGCGGAGGAGGAGGCGGAGGAGGAAGAGGAGGAGGAGGAGGAAGAGGAGGAGGAGGAGGAGGGAGGACGCGGAGGAGCAGGAGGAAGAACAGGAGCAGAAACCGTATCGGATGCTGGCGTTGATCCGTCGCTGACCCCCAGACAGGTCATGCGCATGACCATGAGCGTGGAGGTCTCACGGGTTCCAAGATGATGCAGTGGGTACGCGGTGCTGTGAGCAACGAGGGGGCTCGGGAAGGGAATGAGGACGAGGAGCAGCAGTAGCAGCTGGAAGAGAAGGAACAGCTGGAGGAGGAACACGGGAGAAGGAGGAGAAGGAAGGCAAAGGACATATGGCCGCTTGTTGCCCATCGGCTTCTTGCTTTGGAAGGTCGGGGACCGCGCCCAGCACGAGATCTACACCCCAGTCTTCAAGGCTGCGTTCGAGGCAGGTGCTGCTGCCGTCATGTGTTCGTACAACAAGGTCTATGGCACCTACGCCTGCGAGAACGACCGGATCCTGAAGAAGTTGCTGAGGTTCGGGGAATCTACGTCGGCCTCTTAGATGGGGTCCGAGTAGATGGGGTCGAAGGATCGCATTACATCACCGATGCATCGGCGATGCCTCTCGATGTGGAGCCCCATTTTGTCCGAGCTGGCGTCGCCGATGCACCGCAAATGCATTGGCGATGCATCGGCGATCCGGCGCGGTCCTCCGACCCTATCTACTCGGACCTCATTTGGGAGGCCTCTAGTGGTGAGATGAGGAGGGTTGGGTGGCTGGCTGGAGGCCGTCTCCCCCTTCGTGGACGATGCAGGGGGGAGGGGGAGTGGAGGGGGGCGGGGTACGCAGCCTGAAGGAGTCCGTCGCGCAAAGCGCTAACGGCCACCCGAGGCGACACAGGAGGCAACCGTCCCGCGCCAGCGCCTGCAACGCGCTGACCCACGGAACCTACTCACATTAGCGGCGGGGACAGCGCTTAAGCGCGAAGGCTCGTGACAGGATTAGACGAGCAAAGGAACACCGAACAGGTTAATCGAGCTGCAACCAGTGCAATCCATTGTCGGTAACCCGCAACCTTTGCTGGCACGAGAGGCCCTCATGCCTGTGCTGGTCCGCAGGGTGACGGTTCGTCAACAACCAATGGATCTGCGAAGCCGCGCGCTTACTGTGTGGAGGTGGTGGGCTTCTGCCTCTCAGGGAAGAGTCTTTCCATGTTGAGATCCCATCGTTGAGATCCCACAGCAAGGAAGACGTTAGCACAACGCCAGGAGAGACAAAGATCTCGTGGCCCCTGGCATCGGCAGGCAAGACGTCGCCGTCAGACTGACCTTCAGGCTCACTTCTTGCAGGCACTTGCCCGCCTCTGGTTCCACCGTGACGCCTTGACTTGGCAGGAGGTTCCCACTCGCCCATCCCCCGACCCCCCCCCAGGATGAGGAGGAGGATGAGGCGGAGGAGGGGGCGGAAATGAGGAGCCTGCAGGGCCACTGTGTTTTTCCATCTCTTCAGACCGTTCTTTTTGCCGCTGCGCAAACCAGGCGTAATTTGATCGTCGCATCGCTTAGTCGGCCGATCTCTTTTCGCACTGCCCGCAGTAACGCCACAGGCTCTCTCCTGAGGTTTGCACAACGTAAAAAACGGAGATGAGGACGAGGAAGCGGCGGCGGCCGCGGCGCCGCGGGGTCTGGCCTGCTCCGCGCCGTCGGTGGCGTCACTGCGGGCGGCCGCCCCGCGGGAAGCACATGGAACAGTCCTTGCTGGGGCTCACGAGAGAAAAGGGGCTCGATGCAAGCGGGGTCAGTCAGATCGCCAGACCTTGCAGGATCCTGCAGGGCTCGGGCTGCATTGGCCCGGCTTAGCGTGCGGGGCTCAAGAGACAGGGTTCAGTGCAAGCGGGGTCAGTCAGAGCGCCGGACCTTGCAGGATCCTGCTGGGCTCGGGCTGCATTGGCCCGGCTTAGCGTGCGGGATCCTGCAGGATGCTGTAGGGTCTTGCAGGATCCTGCAAGGCCTGACTGATCCAGGTTTGCATCGACCCGGGTCAGTGGGTCCCCGATCTTGGCCAATCCTCCGACTCCGCCTGCAATCTTGCCTGGACCCTCCGAGGCTGGGGGGACGGCGAGTGGTTTCGAGTCCGGCTGACTCTGGTCCGAAGATTTCGTGGGACAGTAGAAGGTGGCAAGCTTCTCTCTCCCTGCGTCCCACTGCGCGTGGGCAAAGTTAGAGCTTCCTTCCCCCCCACTGCGACGACGACGGCTCCGACCCACGACGCTCCTCCCATCAGTCTGGGCATCAGCGTGCTCTTGCGGTCCGCGGGCGCTGCAAACAGGGGCGGCCTCTGGACCGTCAGCCCCTTCCAAAACTAAAGCATAACGCTGCCTGCTGCGCATCGTCAGCTTCGCTGGGCAAGGAGGCTTCGCGAGTATCTTGCGCTGGCGGGGGCTGTTGACACGCTTGGAACACGCAGGGCATTTCCAAAGAGCCCATGAGCGAAAGAACGCGTGCGTGATCGTTTGATCCGGTGGCGAGGCTGCCTTCTTCCTGAGCCCGGTCATCTGCCTCTCGCTAACAGCCTAGACTCTCAAGGCACCGCACTATCATCCATATGCTTGGTGCGGGATTTCGCGAGCCACATGCGATCTCTGCGGGCAGTCTGGAACAGCTTCTTGGACCCAAGGGCAGCCATCCTTTGGGACCGCATGCGTGTCTCTCCCAAGGCAAACCCCTCTCACGTACACAAGCTGGATGTCCTCCAGGAGCCCACCTAAGTCACCAATGCGACGCCAACTCTCGCACCACAAGTTAACGTTAGGTCTCCGAGGATGCGTGGGCCATGTCGGGCTTCGCTGCAATCCATCTGTAAGATTTTGCGAGGAGCCAAGACAGCAATCCGAAACAATTGGATGGCGGCGAACAGCTCTGCCATCGGCGATGTCTGCTTCGGTCTGGGGAGCGGACCGTACACCACCAGCAATATGTTTGAAATAGATACCTGAGCGAAGTCCCATCCAGCTCGGGCAGCTTCCTTCCACTATGTGTATATTTTGCAAGCCCCGTTGCTGAATACATGTCCTGTCGCAACCGAGGCGTCGCAGTACTGACGTTCTCTAACCACCTGCGTGTCGTTCCTCGGCGGCAAGGCCGGCAGGACATCCTTGGCCAGCAGGCCTCTCACCCGAACCACGGCGACGGCGATACCTGCGGAAAACAGGTTTGCTGCTCTTCGTCGTATAAAGCCCTCAGCCTGCTTTCTCCGTGGGGTCACGGACCCAAGGGATCTGACGTACATCAGCATTCTCGCAGTCGCACTTTGAGCATGTGGAGTGATATGCGTACCCGCAAGCTCTCCGTCTTGACGGCGGCCATAACCCTCCCGTGATGAGAGCTATCAGGGTAGCTTCGTACTGTTTAATGGGCCGCTCGCTGTCTTCCTCCTCCGCCTCGCTGAGAATGGGTTAATTACTCCCAATATCCGCCAGCCGTCTTCGGGCCCATCACGGTACCATGATCCAGATCAGATTTCTTAGGCCAGAAGCCAGAGTTCCCACAGACGTATCTCTGTATTTTTCTGGCCAAATATCGCAATGCAACTGGTGACCAATGTCGAAGATCAGTGGCCTCCCTTCGATCTATTCTCCAGAGAAGGGCGAAGCCGATAGCCTTATGATATTTCTGAGCGCCAGCAATGTGGCTCCTGCAGGACCTGCAACTTTTCTCCAAGGTTTCGTATCTCGATACAATGCCATGATTTGTCTCTGCTATACTGCCTGCAACATCTAGTGCAGGTCTTCATCCCAGCACATCAACTCCCACATCCAGTGCAGTTCTTATCCCCGCCCATGCTGAGACTTGCGGGTCCAAGGAAGCTCTGCAGTACAATAGTGAACTGATTCCAGCTGGTCCTTGCGCTGCGTATGGCTCGAATCAGACGCTGCGTATGGATCTTTCAATGGCCGCCGCGAGGGATGTTGGAGCTCAGTGAACCAAACTCCATAGCTGAGAGCTGCTGGCCCCGCTTGCTTCGCAAATCTGCTGAGCAGAATCGAATATGTCTGGCCCTCATCTTCAGGATACGTGCTTTCAGTTTGATATCGAATGCGACGTCCCGAAGCGACTTCAACTCACAAGACTTCTGACGCCGATGTAGCCCTGGTCCGGAGAACTCCAACGCGATGTCAAATTTTATTCGCAAGCCGCATCGCTGAGCGATACAGTCATTTTACGCACAGCTTCTCTCCAAGCGAAGCAACGCACCTCGAAAGGAACGAGGCCTGCCTACCTGCGCTACCCTCGGCCAGACCACTCTGTCGAAACATGTTGCAATATCCACAACCGAGCGCGCAACAGCCTGATCATCTCGAGAACGCGGCGCGGGCAGTGCCTCCCTGCGAAGGAGAATCCGAGCAGCCAAAGCTGTAGTGCCCTTGTCGACCCCGGGTGTCATGCATGATCTATCAATGCGTGGTGCCCATGTGCGTACATTTACTTTGACGTGCTTTCGCCCAAAATACATGGGCCCCAGCAGCGCAGCAGGCATGTATCGTCGTGAAGGTTTGGCTAGCAGTACCACGTGCACCTACTTCGTACACTTTGGCCATAGAGACTGATATCCACTTAAGTAGAACGTGTGCCCGACCTTTGATACAGCGTCACCACTAGCGCAAGCACAATGACTAGGCCTACATACGTCAGGGCACACGGCAGCCTTGGAAATGAAACGTTTGGTGGCCGTATGGAGCACTTGGATGCCCATAGGATGCAGACGAGGACCTTGATCCCGCAATAGAGGTAGCTCACTGTGCATGCCTTCCAGACTTCCAGGGGATCCACGATTATCCCAATTGTCAGCCCAGAACTCCTTCTGCATATCCACAACATCGCCAGCGTGACTGGATGGCCAAGTGCTGTAGGAACTTGAGACAGTGTCCAACCCTTCGGCTGCGTCCATGGCTGCACCTGCTTGGACTGGGTCGTCATGTACTCACGAAGATAGTATACAAACCCTTGCCCTCGCTTTCCGCCAACGCCCTGGAGGTGGCAATGGAGTCTGGGAAGCGGCAAGCTTGGCAATGGAGTCTGGGGGGCTCTCCAGCATGCTTTTGTGATAACCACTAGGCTGCACAAACATACCGATCAGAAAACACGCATCCCCCGCGAGCCTGTGCATCTTGCTTTTTCCTGACATCAATTGCTGTATTGGACGCCATGCCGAGCAATGCTGCTGCTGGGCGCATGCCCGAGCAACCGTGCGATGTGACCGAGGTTTTCAACTCGGTGCTGGAGGAGACTCAGGGCCCGAGTCGTAGCCGTCCCATCTGGCCTCTTGTGCGCCTGTGCTCCTTCAGCGGCTCTGTGATGATGCTCCACCTTGTCACCCCTTCCGTGAGGCTGCGCAGACTGCTGAACACCAAGAATGGGTGATATCTCAGCATCCACTCTTTGGATACAGGTGCCTGCATATCTCGTCGAATCGGTTCTGCCTGTAAAATTCATGTCCAGGACCAAGGGAGGAGTCTGTCTGCTGTCTTAGTCTCGCCACCAAGCACTAGCTCATCGTCACTCTCGTCCTCGGAGTCCATCTTCAGTAGCTTGATCGGTTTCCGCGAACATGTTTTGTGACGGCGTATCTTCTAAACTGTCTGGGCATCAAAGGGTAGTGAGGTCGTGGAGCATTGTCGTGAACCCTCTGAGGTATTTTCATGGTTCTATCCATCGAGTCGTTGGCCATCGAGTAATCGGTGAACGCGTGCTGCTCTGTCGTCGCCACTCTGTGAGACCCTTCGGGGCTGACAACCAACTGACCGTCATCTCTCGAAACAACGCCGGCATCATTCAAGGCTGCGTGCGACATATACCAATCACCACTTGTGCCATAGAGCGCCATGTAGCGTCGTTCTCCGCTCGCAAGCCAAAACCTTCTTGCAGGTAAAGCAAGCCCGCTATGAAACCTCTCCTGGGATGAGTGTAGACGTAGACTGCAACGCACCAGGACTTAAGCCGCTCGTGGTATCGAACATGACGGATGCTGTCGAGGAAGGCCACGCCAATGTAAGGCCTCGCGAAGAAGCCAGCACCCGGCATCATGGACCCCGTGGGGCCTTTGAAACAAGCGGTGATCTGCCAGCGTACGCTTATCTCTTCGAAACCAGACTTCGGAGACGCAACTATGCGGGCTCTAGCTCCTCGTTTCTCCAAGAAGGAGCGCAACCGATGCCGACCAGTCGCCGTGTACGCGACGAAGTCAGAAGGTCTGCGACCTGAACATCAAGGTGCCCTTTAGAAGGCACGCCTGACATATTGCGAAGGAAACTTAACCCCTCTTCAGCCGTCCTCCTCGCCTCCGCCGCTGTCTGCCTCGTCCATCTCAAGGTCCCGCGCGATAGGTTCGTGCGCATGTGCCGCTGGAGCTGGCGCATGTGGTGCGTTGGCAGCCGCGCCTTGCGTAGTGTCGCTGGTGCTGCTGCCTGCACCTGCTGGAACTGTGCCGCGCGTGACTCCACCATCGTCTGCCTGTTGCCTGCGAGCAGCGCTGCTGGGACGCTGCTGATGACCGTCTGGAGCCTCGCCGCTGCATCACGTAGCTCGGCCGTGTCTGCTGCCGAACAGCCGGCGCTTGGGGTGGCCGCCTTGATGGCAGCTCTGGCCACGACAACCTCATTCTTGATCTGGTTCAGCTAGCTAGTGGCGCTGTCCAGGGCTTCCTGCTAGATCTTGAGTTGCTCCGACAACTCCGTGACTGAGACCTGCCACTCCTCGACCTCTTTTGACTTTACGGTCTGCCAGTCCAGCGCGTGTCTGAGAAGATCGTCTGGGGATCTTGTTGCATGCTCTCGACTTTCCGCCTCCACAAGTCGAACTTGGCCTGCTTGACCGAGGGCGAACTGCCATCCAGCCCAAGCTTCTCGAGCGTCCCCGCTGCCTTTCTCGCGCGCGCAACCTCGTCGACTGGTGCGTTGCCGCCCGTGCCTGAGCTCCCTGCCAGCGACTCTGCATTGCCGGGGCCTCTGGACCGAGAACGCTTCTGCGAGCGCCTTCTTTGAGCGCGTGGCTGGGTCCAACTTCCCGCTCCTGCCGCGGCCGCGACAAAATTGCTGAGCGTGGCTGGCAGAGTTCTGATGCTGCCCGCACTGCCGCGTCGCGGCGCACGGCCACCCTGGGCCCCTCGTGGCACGAATCTGTTCTCGCCCGGTTGCGGT
Organism: Prorocentrum cordatum; assembly: GCA_963575745.1. Classification (NCBI taxonomy): domain Eukaryota; class Dinophyceae; order Prorocentrales; family Prorocentraceae; genus Prorocentrum; species Prorocentrum cordatum. Next base: position 177,430 of record CAUYUJ010018549.1, read on the forward strand.
CGACGACGGTCTGGGCGGTCCTCTCTCCTCCTGGCATGTCAGAGCCGGAATGCTTCTGGATTGCTTCGCGAGGGACGAGCTTCCTCGAGAAATTCTGAGCTCACTGCCACTGTCGCATCTTCCTCAGACGTCGGTGCCAAGCGTGCGAGCGAGAGCAGCCAACATCGCACCTCGAAGAAACACCAGGTGGTCGACCAGGCGCTGCGAGAAAGCGTTTTGGCCTGGGGGGTCGCGTGGTATCGGGCACAGTTGTGTGCGTGCCACGCGTTAGCCACCTTGAAGGGGAGGTGGGCAGAGAGGAAGGACACAACGGGGAGGGTGAACATTAGTAACAATAGCAATGCTAGTAGTAGTAGTAGTAGTAGTAGTAGTAGTAGTAGTAGTAGTAGTAGTAGTAGTGGTGGTGGTGGTGGTGGTGGTGGTGGTGGTGGTGGTGGTGGTAGTAGTAGTAGTAGTAGTAGTAGTAGTAGTAGTGATACTACTAATGATAAGGTAATAGTGCTAGTAATAATAAGAGACAAAGACGAATCTTAAGGAGAAGAAAAGGGAACTATTGCCAATGATACATTTGAGGGGGTTGCACGGTCATTCACTGTCCCTGGGTGCGCGGCTGGAGTTGGATTCCGTGGTGCAGATTGTTGTTGTTGTCGTCGTCGTTGTTGTTTTGTTGTTGTAGATGTTGTTTTGTGGTTGTGGTTGTTGTCGTTGTCGTTGTCGTGGTCGTTTTTGTTGTTGTTGCCATTGTTGCGTTTGTTGTTGTTCTTGTTGGTGTTGATTTCTCATTCCGAAAGAGCAATTGATCTTTGATCCCCCCTCCGGCAAGTGTGTTCTATTAGAGTGCTTCTCCAGGGGCTCGCGCCCTGTTTTAACAAGGGAAAGCAAGGGGTCACTAAGCTGTGTTGTTGGCCCCCGAACTACAACAACAACGGATCCCGCCCTTACTTCCTGACAAGTTTTTCCCAAATTGCGCTCTCGCGGGGGACGTCCTCAGAATTTATACAGGAATCGCGCTCTCGCGTGGGACTCCCTCGACATTTACTCACACGCCGCGCGCTCGATACTCAGGAATCACGCTCTCGCAATACATTTCCTGACGATTTATTTGGGAGTGGCGCTGTCGCTCGAGACTTCCTCGCGATTCATGCAGGGCGCACGCTTCAGCAACCCGCCTGCTCGACCTGGCCGCCTGGGCCCACCCTCCCGACCCGCACGTTAAGGCTCTACCCTCCCGATGGTTCTGCCACGTTTTTTCTGCTCCTAACTCCCCTCCTGCTGCTCTCTTTCGTGCTCCATGCTCCTCCCTCCCCGTTGTCCCTTCCTTCCATCCGTCTTCTCTTTCCCTGCCTTAGGGGCTGCACGAAGTACACGTTGCAGGTAAGAAAGAATGGGGTAGGATCGAAGACGAAGAGGGCGGGTATCGAGGGTTTCGGATATACGTGTTGAATGGCCGGCGAGCAGATATGAGCGAACAGTCTTACACTGATAGTTTTGTTGTTGTTGTTGGTAGTGGTGGTGGTGGTTGTTTGTTGCTTGTTGCTTGTTGCTTGTTGTTAGTTGTTTGTTGTTTGGTGTCGTCGTTTCACCTGCGGCCCGGCCCGCGACCGGCCCGCGACCTACCCACGACCCACCCGCGACCCACCCGCCACCCGGCCTGCGACTCACGCGCGACTCACCCGCTACCCGGCCCGCGACCCACCCGCCACCCACCCATTTGCTTTGACGAACAATTCGGCGCATGCGGCAGGCTCGTTGAAGCAGGGCGGGCTGCAGGTGAGTGCGAGAGCATGCAGACTACGCCTGCTTCTCTAGAGCGATGGGCGCCAGTTCTACTCTGAGGCTGTCGAGGCGTGGCTGGCGAGCAACGTTATTTAATCGCTTCGCTCATTCCGCCGGCCCATATTGTCGCACCGTTGTGGGCTAGCCGAGTTTTGGGGCCTCTTGGGGGCCGTTTTGGGGCCTTTTGGGGCCTCTTTTGGGCCTCTTGGGCGCCTCTTGGGGCGTCTTGGGGGCCTCTTGGGGGCCTCTTGGGGCCTTTTTGGGGCCTCCTGGGCGCCTTCTGGGGCGGAGGGCTAGATTTTTCAGTTCTCGGTTCCCCTCTTGAGCCCCTCTTGGGCCCGTCTTGGGGCCTCTTGGTCCGTCTTGGGCGGCACTTGGGCCGTCTTGGGGGCCCTCCTGGGCCGTTCCGGGGCCGTCTTGGGAGCCTCGTGGGCCGTCTTGGAGCGGTCTTGGGGGCCTCTTGGGCCGTCTTGGAGCGTCCGGAAGCCGAAAAAGCCAGAACGCAAAAAACATAAAAAAACAATGAAAATCAACGATTTTGGCCTCTTGGGGCCCTCTTCGGAGGCCTCTTGGAAGGCCCTTGGGGCGTCTTGGAGGCCTCTTGGGCTGTCTTGGGGCCCTGTTGGGCGTCTTCGGGCGATCTTTGGCCGTCTCGGGGCCCTCTTGGACCGTCTTGGAGGCTTCTTGGGGACCTCTTGGCCCGTCCTGGGGCCCTGTAACAGGGCTCCGGCATCTCTGGCCCGACCTTGCCGGGAGCTTGCCGGGGTACTTTTCGTCCGGGGACCCCCAGGGGCCGCCCCGCGCGCGCGAACTAGAAATACTGTTAACCAGGTACCGGAGATCTTAGCACGCCCTGGCCCGTTGGGCCGGCGAATTTGTTTTGGAGGCCTCCGCAGACCGCATTCCCGGGGAGGTGCTGCAACGCGGCCAGCGTCGAACACAAGAGATCCCGCATGAGGACCAGCTCTCCCTCAAGGCGGGCTGGCAAGCCAGCCGGTTCGTCCGCCAACCAAGGTCGACGCATTCTTTCGGAGGCGGCTTGACAATTGGAATGTGGGCCTGGCGCCATGCCACCAGGTGCAACGCTTTTCCACTCATTTGGCCCTTCTCGGTCAGAGTTGCCCGCTATGCATCATGGCAGCGGCGTTGCGCACAGTTTGCAATGGCTGGCTCACCACGGCGCGCTTTCAACATCGGTCTCGTTGTGCGCTCGGCTGCGGTGGAGGCTTCGACTGCATCCGGCACTACGCACATTGTGGCCTGTATCATCGCTGGTGGAAGGAGGCGTGTGCCCTCGAACCACCGCCTGAGCAGGCGCGCCTAGCAAGCGTTCTCGGCTTGCACGTGCCGGTGAGCGACGACATTGTGGGGCCACATGCGAACCCTACCCCTACCCTCCACGATTTCTGAGGGGGAGGGTGGGGTTCACTTCGTTCGGGAGCCTCCGAGCGAAGTGAACCCCACCCTCCCCCTCAGAAGTCGTGGGGGGTAGGGGTAGGGTTCGCATGTGGCCCCCTGGACATGCGCCGGCTAAGAGCTGTTTGCACGTGCGCCCTCTACCGGACACACCTCGCCAAGGGCTCCCTCGAGGGCGCGAAGTTATTCGCGCTTCGCGCTTCGCGGTCCTCGTTCCTTCTCCTCCTCCTCCTCGTCCTCCTATTCTCCCTTTGGGAGGGCGGCGCGAGAGCGCGAAGTTATTCGCGCTTCGCGCAGCGCGAAGCGCGAAGTTGGGAGCCCTAGCCTCGCCGTGCGGCACACAGCCGTGCGTGAGCTCGGCGCGGGGCATCTTGTCAAGGCCGCCGTGCGGGAGGCTTGCGCCCACGAGCCTCTCCACGGGCTGCTCGCCAGGTCCCGGTGCAGACGGCCGGGCGCCTGGGCGCATCGTGCCCCTCTGGCGTCTTCCTTCTCCTCCCCTTCTCTTGTGGTTCGTCGCTCGGCTGCTGTCATTTCTACAGCTACCTTTCGGTCTCGCGTCGTGGCCATGCTCACTTCGCATGGGGGCGTGGCCATCCAGGCTCTCCGTTCAATGCCTTTGGGCTCCTTTTCGGCTGGTGAAGGGTTGGATAGATTGTCCTAGTTATTCCTGATTGGTGCCGTGTTCAGGCTTCGTCCTCCTCCTCTTCCTCTTCCCCCCTTCCCAGTAGGCAGCGCCTGTATTTCCGCATGGGGGGCAGGATTTGTCCGCCCCAGCCGGCGTCAGCAGCAGGCAGCATGTCAGTTTGGGATGTACCGGCCTATCCTCAATTTGAGGCCTGGTGTAGTTCGCCACTCTCCTTTTCCCTCCTCCTCTTGGTCCTTCTCCCTCTTCCTCCTCCCCCGTCTCTCCTTGAGTACGTGGCCGGATGTAAAGTGTGGTCAGTCACGGAGCTCGGACTCAGATAGTTGTACAAGAATGCAATTTTGCCAGGGTCCCGATTCCTCGGTTGCGCGCAACGGCTCGCCTATCGCAGGTTGGCCTGATCGCTGCTCCAGGTGCTGTGGTTTCCTCTTCCCCCTCCTCCTCCTCATCCTCCTCCTCCTCTTTCCTCCTCCTCCCCCTTCCCCTCCTCCCCCCGGTAGGTGGTGACGTTCCCCCGGCCGGCCAATATTGATCATAGTCGCTGCTCTGCGTGTGTGTGTGTGTGTGTGTGTGTGTGTGTGTGTTGCAACGGCTCGCTGCTGGGTACGGTGATCGCCCCCGCGAGGGGCAGCGGATTGTTCGGTGTCCGCTCCGCTCTTCCCCCTCACAAGAAACATGTCTACAAGTCGGCGCTTGCGGCGGGCTTCTTCAGAGCCTCGCAGGCTGCCGACGACCCCGCCGCCCCCTCACTCTTATCCGCCACTGCGGGGTGCTCTCTCTGTCTCTGTCTCTTTCTATTTATATACATATACACATTGCATATATATATATATATATATATATATATATGTATATATATACTATGCATATATATATATATGTATGCATATATGTATGCGACAAAACTAATCACGATGTGTTGAGATAGCGTTATCCAAATAACGGCAACAGTCATAAGTGGCAACAGGGAAATACGTCCCACGCCGTTGATCAGAGTGAGGGGGCCGAACGGTCGTTCATTCATTGTCCCTGGGTGCGTGGCTGAAGTGGGGATTCGTGGTGAGGATTCTGATTGTTGCGTTGTTGTTTGTTGTTGTCGTCCCCCCCCGCGACCCACCGGCGACCCACCTCGCGACCCACCCCGTGATCCACCCCGCGACCCACCCCGCGATCCACCCCGCGACCCACCCGCAACCCAACCCGCGACCCACCCGCAACCCCCCCGCGACCCCCCGCGACCCACCCCGCGACCCACCCCGCGACCCACCCGCGACCCACCCGCGAACTACCCACATTGGTTTGAAAGAAAGACTCGGTGCCTTCGGCGGGCTCGTTGAATAATTTGTGAAGCTTTGGCGCCTGCGGCGGGCTTCTCCATAGTCTCGCAGACTGCCGACCTCCCCACCGCCCCCTCATACTTATCCGCATCTGCGGGGTGCTACGTATACTTTGCGACGTATTTTTCACCTCGCAGGGACGACCTTGGCTTCCGCGGCCTTCTCATGTCGGACTGGGAGGCGACCCACGACGCCAAAGCCTCGGCCAATGGCGGTCTCGATATCGAGATGCCCACCGACGCCAACTTCGCCGAGCTCGGAGGGCTCGTTGGTTCGGGCGAGGTCTCGGAGGAAACTATCGACGCGATGGCAGGCCACGTCCTGGCGTCGATGTACTTCGCTGGGCAGTTCGATGGGAAGTTTGAGGGCGAGGTGTTGGACCGGGTCTCGTTTGACGACGTCACGAGCGACGAGCATCGCGAGGTTGCGAAGCAGACGATCATTGACAGTGCTGTCCTCGTTAAGAACGAAGACCACACGTTGCCCATCGAGGCGAAGGGCAAGAAGATAGCCATGATCGGAAAGTATTGCAGAGACTCCACGTGGGAGAGCGACTACATGGGCACCTCTAGCCCCTTCATGGCAGGTGGATGGGTCGGAGGCAGGGTAGCCAGGGGCAGTGGGCGACAGAATGCGCCCAGCACCACTCTTCATTTCACTACGCGCGCATTTCAATTACTGTCGTCGCTGAGGGGATCACCCTTCGCTGTGGCCAACAAACTTGGCTCGGACATCTGCTTACGACGGCGCTTGGAAATTCGATTTGAACAACAGGATAGAAGGAGGTATCCACGTGATGTCGACCAGGAGGAGAAGCAGCAGCAACAGGAGGATGTGGATGATTATGCGGAAGGGAAGGAGTAGAAAGACAATGGTGAGGTTGAGGATGGGGTGTAGCAGTCTGAGGAGGATGAGGGATACGAGTAGGACGGTGCAAGGAAGGAGGAGAAGGAGGAGGAAGATGGGGATAATGGTAGGGGTAGGAGGAGGAGGGGAAATCCGGATGACGATAACGACGACTATGATGATGATAATGATGATGATGCGTATGGTGATGGTGATTATGATGATGATGATGATGCTTACGATGATGCTGATCATGTTGTTGATGACGGTGATGATATTGATTATGATGATTGTGACGTTGATGATCAGGATGAGGATGATAATGGTAATGGTGATTCTCATGATGATGCGGCTCATAATGCTAGCAATGATGATGGTGTTGGTGGTGATGGTGATGGCGATGATGAAGGCGACGATGACGATGACAACCACACGGACGAATCCAACGACCACGACACCGACGACGATGATAATGTTGAGAGTGCTGATGATGCTGCTGCTGATGCTGATGATGGTGACCTTGAGGTTGATGGTCATCATGATTATGACCATAATGATGCTGATGATGATGCTGATGATACTGTTGATGCAGGTGATGGTGATGCTGATGCTGATGCCGATTATGATGCTGCTGCTGATTGCGAGGATGCTGATGCTGAAGACGATGATGATGCTGATGACGACGACGATGGTTATACTGTTGATGATGCTGATGATGACGATGTTGCTGCTGCTGATGCTGTCTGGTGATTGTTATGGGGGTGATGAGGATGACCCTGAGGTGCGACGATGGTGATGATGGTGCTGATGATGACGATGGTGACGATGCTGCTGCTGCTGTGCTGCTGATGATAGTGGTGCACATACCCAGCTGCCTGTGGCGAGTCCCGCCACCATTCCAGCCCAGCATTCTGGGTGGTGACGGTTCGATGGGGGGCACGGAATGCCGTTGCCTATGGCACTCGTGTCTCCTGGATTGGAACAGCCGTGATGACGATGATGATGTTGTTGATGATGATGGTGATGACGATGACGACAATGACGACGATGATCATGATGATGCTGATGATGAAGATGATGATGATGATGATGACGGTGACGATGACGATGACGATCACGGCGATAATGATGGCGATGGGAATGTTGCTGCTGATGATGCTGCTGCTGCTGATGATGATGATGATGATGATGCTGATTGTGTTGATGATGATAATGATGGTGATGATGCTCATGATGCTCATGATGATGATGATGATGATGATGATGATAATGCGACAGGTGTTGATGATAAGGAGGAGGAAGATGATGCACATGATGATGATGATGACGATGCTGCTGATGATGGTGGTGATGATTATTATGTGGTTGATTATGGTGATGACGATTCGCATGCTGATGATACTGCTGATGATGATGATGATGATGATGATGATGATGCTGATGGTGATGATGATGATGATGATGACGACGACGATGGTGATGATGATGATAATGCTGCTGGTGATGATTATGCTGATGATGATGCTGATGATGATGATATCGATGCTGATGATGGCTGCTGCTGCTGATGGTGATGATGACGGTGCTGATTATGGTGCTGATGATGACGATGGTGACAAGCCCCGTGTACCAACACGTAAGTGTGTCCTCCTCTCTGTCCGACATCTTTGGCCATTTCGGCTCAGGCGATCGGCCTTTTTTGAACAACGTTTGGGCGCAGATGCTGGCCCCTGGGCCGTGCGCCTTCGACGCCGCGCGGCGGCGGGTTAGCAAGGTACAGCATGGTTATGGGTTCCTCGGTCCGCGCCTGGCGCTGCAGGCGGGCGAGCATGAGTTTGAGGAGGCGCTCGTGCAAGTGGCAGCGGCCGCGGACCTTTGCGTGGAGGAGGCGCGACTCTCGCCGCAGGAGGTCTTCGACCAGGCGGTGGGCGAGGAAGTGTTGCAGAAGCGGCTACGTGTGCTCCACGGCCGTTCCGAGCAAGTTTTGTTGGAAAGCGCCGTGATGAGCCTCTTGGCCGGGTGTGATCAGGAACGGCGGAGGCCGTTCCCCCGCCAGGGGCCCGCGCGGGAGCAGGGGCCCGATACGCACTGAAAGGCCGCGCCGCTGCCGGGTGAGCGTCGTCGTGGGTTGGAGGCCCGAAAGTGGGCTCGCCGGAGGCCTCGCCTGTTCCGGCTGTTCGGCGAGATGGAGTCGCCCTCGCTGGAGGTGGTGCGGTCCTGCATGGGCCCGGGGCCGGCGCTGGATAACATAGCGGGCCGTGCGCACGCCTCAACGCGGTGAGGTCGTACGTGCGCGCGGGCGAGGCGCTGCGCCGATGGCCCCTGCGTCCGCACAGCGGCCCGTGGCCAAAGACGGTGGTAACAGTAACATTCATCCGCTAAGTGCGCGCCAGGGCTGCCGAGCCTTCTGGGCCGACGGTGCCCAACCAGGCCATCGGCGCCCTTGCCTGGACCGATCGCGCGGCGGGCGCGACCCGAACGCTAGGCTCTCCGCTCGGCGGGAGGTCCAATGCTCTCCGCTCGGCGGGAGGTCCAATAGGTCGTTGCGAACACGGATATGCTCCTCGGCGATGGCAAGTGTCCGGCGATGAGGGCGGCTCGATTCGCCAGCGCGTTCAACATCGGGGCCCTGGAGCCGCTGGTGGCGGACGATGGCCTCGCGAAGTATCTGCGCGGGGTGTCGTGGCTTCGCCTCGTCAAGATTTAGGCGGTGCTGCGCTGCGACGACAACTGCTGGTCCCCACCTCGGCGCCTCGCCTTTGTAGGCGGTGGTCTAACGACCGCGCTGGTATGTGCAAATGCCAGCGGTGCAGGGAGCGAGATGCCGAAACTGCCGTTGGTGGTATCCCGAGAATGCTACATGCGGGGCCAGCCGTGGATAGAGATAGGCTTCCACCTGTGGCAGGATATCGCGGAGTTCGAGAGGGGCTACTTCTTGCCGCAGTGCGAGGCCCCATCGGCCTTGGCGGCGATGGGGATTCCGAAAAGCTTGCGCGACTACCTGGGCAAGCGGTCGCCAGGAGGCGCGGGCGCCTGCGCGAGGTCGTGCCGCGCCGTCGTCTCCCCGCTCCAGCCGCAGTTCGCAGTGGCGGCATTGAGCTCGGGGGTTGGCCATCGGGGAACAGGGCGAGGCAGCGGCCGCCCAGACATGGCGAACAGGCCGACATTGCGGAAGAACTTCGCCGAACGCGAGGCGACGAGCGTCGCGGCCAGGACCCGCGAAGGCCTCCGCCGAGGCGCTGGATGGGCGCCCGCGGCCCCTAGAAGCGACAGGGGGACGGGGGGGTCGTTGCCGGTGCTTGCGATGGCGACGCGGGATGCCGCTTTCGAGGGCGAAGAAGAGGAGGTCGACCCCGCGCGGGGATCGCCGCGAAGATCACCAGTCCCGCGGAGGACAGCGTCGTAGAAAGGCTGGGGCCGCCGCTCAACAGCGACGGCGGCAACTGGGGGAAAGGCCCGGTCGGGGGCGGGGTGCATCGGCCCCCGCCAAGGATGTGGGCCTGGAGGAGGCAAGTAGGTACCTCATCGTGTATGCGAAGAAGCGCAGGGTGGCCAGGCTGCATCAGGTTGGAGGCCGTGGCTGGGCTTCCAGCAGGTCGCCGCTGGATTCGGTCTTCTTCGACGAGATCCTGGGTCCAAATGAGCGCGACGTGGTCTGCTAGAGATGCTGGCGCCACGTCTCGGACCGGGCGACGGCGCCAGCTTCCGGAAACACAGGCGAGGGCCTTGGGGGCTCATCGCGCTTCGTGAGCTCCAAAGGGCCCCGTGAGGTTGGCCGGCGGAAGCAGGTCCGACGAGGCGGGCCAAGTCGCGCGCGGGCGACGGCGGTGCTGGAGGCGCTGCCGCGGCGGACGCTGCCGCGAGCATTTTCTTGCGATGGCTCGGGGGGCTGCGCGGCTGTGGGGATATCCCTGGGTGGTCGGCCAGTTTTGAGCCCCGGAGAGGGGGGCTGCTCTCTGCGTAGAGATCTGACGAGTTGGGGGCCGCTCGCATGTTATCTTGAGTGAGACGTCTGCCCGAGTGGTCGTGTTCCAGGAGGTCGCGGTCGACCCAGGAGACGTTCGAACTTGCTAAGATGAGCTTCGGAAGACGCGTGGGACTTGTGCATTCTGTCTGGCCTCGGAGGTGACGGAAACGGGGGGATTGTCAGCGGGGTCTGGAGTGCGTGGGTGCGACGGCTTGTTGTCGTGAGCTCGCCCGCCGCCTCCGCGGCACTCCCCCCCCGCGTCGCGTGCGAATCAGGCGGGTCGACGCCTGCGTGCCTTGGGGAATGCCCCGGGCCGGCCGGCGCTTCCCCCGGCGGGGCGCTCTGGGGGGGGGGGAAGGGGGGCGCGTCGTTGCCGGGCGTGGCGAGATGCTTGTCGGCGGCGAGGGCGGCCGTTCGCGTTCGGCGGAGATTGGGGCGCCGCGCCTCGGTCCTGGGAGTCGGCATGGTCGGGGGACCTTGGCGGCGCTCTTCCCGCCGCGGCCCAGGGCGCGTGTGTCTCGACCAGGGGTGCCTGGAGGGCGATCGACCTCTTCGGGGCGACATCAGGGTTGGAGCGTCGCCGGCTGCGAGGTGCACGACGGTGCTTCCATTGCCGCCCGTTGGCCTGTGCGAGCTGCGTCTGGTGGCGCGCCGCCCGCGCCGGCCATGCCCAGTCTGTGTCCGCGCGAGCCCTTTCCTCGGGGGCTTGTCGCGGGGCCCCAGCCGGAGACGCCGCCCCGGGGCGATCTGCTCGGGGTCGCCGGGCTCCGAGGGGGCCGGGGGGGCCGGGCAAGTTTTGCCGGCTGTTTCTGAGGCGCCCGGAGCGGGGGCTCGCCGTCTACCGCGGAGCCCCGGGGAAGGGGGGGGTGCTTCGAGCGAGGGGGGCCGCTTCGGGGGGCCGAGGCCTCTGCGGCCAGGGGCCCTGGGGGGTGTTTTCCCGTCGGCCGCCCCGAGAGCCGCGGCTGGAGGGCGTTTGCCATGTTGGCCCAGGGGCTCTGTTGCATTCGGAGGGCTGACAGAGAGGATCGATCGGCCCCCATCGCCACGGGCGTTGTTGTCGAGCTCGTTCGAGGCCCGAGACGTCGCGAGGGCCCGGTGGGGTGGGCGGGGTTGAGTGCCGGAGTTGCTCGACGCCTTCGCGGCCCCTGCGATTGTGTTGCGCGCTCGCAGTGAGAGCGCCGCCGATTGCCGCGGCGCCCGGGCGCGCTTCGCGATCGACCGCCAGCGGCGCAGGGGGGGGTGGGCGGGCGGCGCCGCCAAGTGGGGGGGGATGGGGCTCGCGAGTGAGTCGAGCCAGCCAGCCATCGGGCGGGCGCCCGAGACGCGCGACCCCAGGGAGAAAGCCAGGCATTTGTTCCCGAGCCAGGAAGAGCAGGTGGGTTAGCTACACAGCGATTGAACAAAAGTTTGAAAGCCGCCCCGGAGCGCCCCAAACCAACCCGACCCGATCGAGTACCTCGCAGCTGAGATTGGAAAGCTGGCACGAGAGAAGGGGCGCGCTGTTGCCGATATATCCAGGCAGCTCGGCGGCCGGCGGAGACTTGTAGGATCGCCGGGAAGTTCGAGGCTTGGGCGGCAACGGGGCGCGTTGCCTTGCGACCGCGTCGCGAGCGCCCGGTGGTTGCTTCGAAGCGCTGGGCGAACTTTCGAGATTGATGGATATCAGGTCAGGTGCCGTCTGTGTGGCTGCTCGCCAGTCTTGTTTTGCGCAGTGGGCCAGACGGCGGCTCGCGGCCTGTCGTGTCGGCCCGGCCCGGCGGCGAACGCGCGAGAGCGCCGTCTCAGAGCAGGGCCCGGCTGTGGAAGATTGTCTTGCCCATGGCAGCCGCGTCGGGGCCGCTGCGGTCGAACTCGCCAGAGCATTCGATCACGTGAGTCAGTTGATGCTCGCAGTCGCTGGTGTCGAGCAAGGATCTAACCTGGCGCGTCCGCGTGTCGCTTTGGTCGCGCGCAAAGGGGCAGCGCATGATCAATGTAAGGTGCGCGCGCAGCAGCGTGTCAGCGCGCGCGGGGTGGCAGGAATTACGTGCCCCGCTACACTTCTGCGCGCGTTCCTGCCCGATCCGTTCGACGCGCTCGTGCCGCTCCCGCCCAGTCTTTGCACTAGCGACGTCGTCGACGAGGTTGCCATCGCTGTTGTGGGAGAGGAGGCGGGGGTCATTCAGAGGGCGGGCTTAGCGACGCTGTGTCCGCGCAAGCGTTTGGAACCTATCTTCCTGAAAATATTGACTGCGAAGGGATTTCGAGCAGCGCGCGTGCGCAATCCGATTTGGTTTGCAGGGGGGGGTGCAGGGGGTGGAAGGTCGCGGCGCAGGTGGGGGCCGGGGCCCCCGGGCTGGGCGCGACCTCGGGGCGAGAGGGTCGGGGGCTTCGAAGGTTGCTGCAATGCGTGCGCGTGCCCTAGATTCAAGCGGCTGAGGGGTCTGAGACGTAGTTTCCACGGCATGATGGAGGTGGCCAGCGCTGGAGGCCCGGCCGCTGCGACGTGCCGAGTTCGATGGCGACTCGGCGATTTCGGGGTCCTAGGAGTGCCGTGGGCCGAGCTTTCTTCGGGGCATCCGATATCGCGCCCTCGGGTTCCTCGGCCTGGGCCGATCCCTCTCTCTGATCCGACCCGCCGTTCCGGCGGTTTGCCTCTGCTAGCGCGGGGGCAAGGGCCGCGCCTTGTGCGGGCTCGGCGCGGTGTCGTGGAGCGCTGTTCCGAGGCTGGGCCGCTGCTCCAGATGGATTGGCGTCCGAGGGCCGGCGGGCGCGGTGCTGCTCGCCGCCGAAATGAAAGGCTTGACTTCATGAAATTTCGCGACCTTGGCAGCGATGCACGGGGCGAAGGTCGACCTTGGGTCTGCGGGCTACCGTTGCGCCAAGATTGTTCTTGAAACGATCCGAAGTGCCCTGGTCAAGACCGTTGCAGCCCCCGAGAAAATCCATGGGTTTTCAGCAGGTCTAGAGCCCGCCATCAAGGTCATCGGACGGTGTGCTGTCTTGGGGCTCATTGGAGGGGTAGCTGGGGCCCGCTCAGTCGACCTTGTTCGAGGACCGACGAGTTGTGACTATCCTTGCCGGCGGTGCGGGCTTCGAAGAACGAGGCGCGCTGGGCCGACGTTTTCACCGCTGCCCCGTGCACGAGCCAGTTCGACGGCTCCTCTGCCTCGGCATCGCCTCGTTGGAGAGCCAGGGCGACCTCCTGGGCGCGAGGGCGCCCGTGCCCAGCGAGGTGAGGGAATGGCCGGCGCCCTGGAGGGCGCAGGATATGTGGGGCTTTCGGGAAAAAGGTTTGCATCGGCGGATCTGGCCTGGATCCCATCTTCCCCCAGTTTCCCAGGGCGGGTTGGGCGGCGGTCCCCGTGTCTGATTGGTCTTTGACTTACACTTCGAGTTCAGTCGCGATCGACGGCGCGGACAGCGGCCCCCCCCCCGCCATTGCCGGGCCAGTGGGCGCCTCCAGGGGTGTCTTCGGCTTGCGGGGCCATAAGAGCTGATCATCTGTTCGGACTGCAATGTGGTCATCGACGTTCGGAAGCAGAGGCCCCAGCAGGACGCCGATACGATAGCCCTTTTCAGAGCTCTGGGTTGAAATCTTTTTCTTCTGGAGGGGAATCGGCCTTGGCTGGGGCCTGATTGGTCGAGTCGAAATTCAGCCTCACATCCCTCGCGGTCGGGCCTGCTGCGAAGGAACTGAACCCTGGACCTGGCGCGGGAATAGACGCGCCGACGAGCTAGCTGAGTTTGGGGCGCGTCTGGGCACCCTTGCGACCCCAGCTTGGGGCCCGTGGGGGCCGCGTGGTCCAGCAGGTGCGGCAGAGTGCTTGGTTCGTAAATGAGACGATGGACAGCCTCAGTCGTTTAATGTTGCACGACGTTGCTTGTGTGAGGCCCCGCGCCGCAAGAAGAACGTGCCCGCTGTCGACCTGGTGTTTAATCTCACGGGGCATGCCTTCGATGTGTCCGGCAGATATTATAAGTGTCTGTGCGCGGGGGGGGGGGGGGGGCTCATCCCGATCCCGAGCCTCCTTGTTCCCATGCCGAGCCCCCTCTCGAGTTGGCAGACAGGCCGCCCGCGCCCGCCGCGCGTGGTTAGGCGGGGGCAAGGCAGGTCTGTGCACCTGCGGCGGGGCCTTCGTGAGCTTGCGCTCAGCTTTCTTGTCCAAGCCGTGCCCGCGGGGGCCTCCAGATAAGTCTCGGGTGCGCGCCCTTCTTGTGCTGAAGCACGGGCATCGACCCAGACTCCAAAAGTTTGGCTGCTCTGCCCCCCTGGAGTTGTCTTTTGGCCAAGGCTGGCGTTCCTGCCCAGCTCGTGACCGTGGCGCCTGGTCGTCACCTCCTGTCAGCCATCTCTCATGTTGGTCAATGTGGTTCGTCGGTCCAGGCAGGGAACAACCCTCGTCGCGCGGCTGGAGCGGCGGCCCTGGCACGTGCCGTGGCCGCCCAGCTTTCTGGTCTCTGCGCGTGACGAAAAAGGCGGCCTGGTCGGGGGGCGTGGTCGTTTTGCTGGGCACTGGGATTGGATGGCGGCCGTGCCGTCTGCACGGCCGCTCTGCCGCCGATGGATGGGTTGTTTTTCGGCATGCCTCACCTGTCGGTGCGCACCTGTCCAGCTTGACCTCCCGCCCGACATGCACGCCCAGGGCAGCTCCCATTTCGGTTTTTGCGGGTCAGTATTGGTCGAGGATGCATTTGTCGAGGAGCCAACTGGAATCAACTGGATGATGAGGATGATGAGGAGAATGAGGAGGAAGTTGATGAGGAGCAGGAGGGGGAATATGATGTTGTTGCGCAGGATGATGGTGATGATGCTGATGATGATGATTATGATGTTGATGATGCTGATGGTGATACTGCTGATGATGATGAGGGTGTTTTGTTTCCACCCAGGGGGTGCAGAGGTGTTTGTTTGAAGTTGTAACACATCACATTCGTGTGCGGCTCCTCGACCAACACTCATGGCCAGTGAGGTGAAGCAATCACCACGTGTCGCTTCGGACTGAGTCACACGCACATGCATTCAGCCAGTGTCCCCTGACGAATCGCACAAAAGACGCGTAGCGTCAGATGGTTTCGTCGGAGTGCTCCGTGCAGCAGAGGACGATGCTGCATCGGTGCCCGTATGCTAGTCCTTGGCAGCGGCCAAGGGTGCTGGGCCGGTGCTCGTAGGACTCCGCGTCGTACTCTTTAGTGACGTGGCGGTGTCCGTGAAACTGGGCGCAAGGGTCGTCTTACGCCTTGACTTCGTAGATTCGTCACCGAGTGGCATGGTCGGATGAATACCTAAAGGCACTCGCTTGAGATTCTGTATCCCTCTCGTAGTAGGTCGGCCTCCTTTCGGCATGCATGGTTTGGCAAGGTTGACCATACGTTTGGTGATGTAGCTCCCACAAACTGGGAATACATCTAGATCGAGAGCCTTAGCAGAAATCAAGCTGTGTGTGGGGTGAACCTTGCCAAGTGTGTTCGCGGTCGTAGTAGATCTGAAAAGCTTCGTGTATCTCCCACTGGTGAGCCCAAGCCTGCATGGCGATGCTGATGCGAATGATGATGCTGATGATGATGACGACGATGACGATGACGATGACGATGACGATGACGATGACGATGACGATGACGATGATGATGATGATGATGATGATGATGATGATGATGATGATGATGATGCTGATGCTGATGCTGATGCTGATGCTGATACTGATGATGCTGAGGATGATGATGAGGATGGTGATGCGGATGAGGAGTAGGAGGCCGAAGGTGGGGTGGTGGATGCTGAGGATGGTGATGAGGAGGGGTACGAGGATGATACAACGGATGCTGCTAATCATGATACTGGCTATGCTGATGATGATGCTGCTGATCTTGATGATGCTGATAATAATGATGCTGATGATGGCGATGCTGCTGATGATGCTGATGATGTTGTTGTTGCTGATAATGCTGATGCTGAAGATGATGCTGAGGATGCTGACTGTGGCGATGATTGTGACGAGGCGGACAAGGAGGATGAGGAAGAGTGAGGGGGGGAGGGAGAGGGAGGGAGGGAGGGAGGGGAAGGAGGAGGATGATGAGGAGGTGGAGGAGGTGGAGGAGGGGGAGGATGAGGAGGTTGAGGATGAGGACGAGGATGAGGATTAGGATGAGGATGAGAATGAGGATGATGATGCTGATGATGATTTTGAGAATGCTGATGATATGCTGACGATGATTATGTTGATGCTGATGCTGATGATGATAACGATGATGATGATGCTGATGATCATGACGATGATGATGATGATGATGATGATGATGATGATGATGATGATGATGATGATGATTATGATGCTGATGCTGATGATGCTGATGCTGATGCTGATGATGATGATGATGATGATGATGATGATGATGATGATGATGATGATGATGATGGCGATGACGATGAGGAGGAGGGGGCGGAGGAGGCGGAGTTGGAGGAGTAGGACGAGGAGGATGACGAGGAGGCGGAGGAGGAGGAGGAGGAGGAGGAGGAAACGCAACCCCAAGAACCGAAGGATCTGGAGTGCTGAGGGGAAGGGGGTAAGCACGAGTAAAGGTTCATAGGACAGGTATCTTGTGATGCTGCTGCAGTTTTTTCTGACGGTGGCGGCGACGACGACGATGATGATGATGATGATGTTGCTGCTGCTAATGATGTGATGATGCTGATGATGATGAGGAGGAGAATGATGATGAGGATGATGATGGATATGCTGATGTTGATCATGTTGTTTGTGATGATGCTTATGCTGATGGTGGTGATGATGATGCTGCAGCTGACGATGATTCTGTTGAGGCTGGAGATGACGATGTTGAGGCTGATGAAGCAGATGAGGATGACGAGGACGATGATGGTGCTGCTGATGCTGATGCTGATGGTTATGCTACTGATGATGCCGATGATGGTGATGATGCTGATGCTGATGATGCTGATGATGTTGATCATGCTACTGGTGATGTTGATAGTGCTGCTGCTGATGACGATACTGCTGCTAAAAATGATGCTTATGATCTTGCTCATGCTGATGATGACGATGATGATGCTGATGATGCTGATGCTGATGATGATGATGCTGACGATGCTGACGATGATGCTGATGATGCTGATGATGATGACGAGATGCTGCTGATGCTGCTGATGCTGATGGTGATGCTGATGCTGCTGCTGCTGAGGATGCTGATGTCGATGCTGATGATGACGATGATAATGCTGCTGCTGCTGATGATGATGCTGATGATGATGATGATGATGATGATGGTGATGATGATGATGATGATGATGATGATGATGATGATGATGATGATGATGATGATGATGATGATGATGGTGGCGGTCTGGATGCTGATGCTGATGCTGATGGTGATTATGCTGATGATGCTGATGATCATGCTGATGCTGGTGACGATGATGATGGTGCTCATGCCGATGATGTTTATTCCAATCGATGAATGCTGATGCTGATGATGCTGATGCTGCTGATGCTGATGCGGCTGCTGATGCTGATGGTGATGCTGATGATGATGATGCTGATGAGGATGATGATGGTGGCCATCATGATGGTATTGCTGATGCTGCTGTTGATGCTGATCATGATGATGCTGCTGCTGATGATGCTGCTGCTGATGATGCTGATGATGGTGATGCTGATGCTGATGCTGATGATGATGATGAGGATGATGATGATGATGATGATGATGATGATGATGATGATGATGATGATGATGATGATGATGATGGTGATGATGATGATGATGATGATGATGATGATGAGGATGATGATGATGATGATGCTGATGAGGATGATGCTGATTATTATGATGCTGCTGATGATGAGGAGGAGGAAGAAGAAAAGAGGAGGATGAGGAGGATGACGAGGAGAAGGAGGTGGAGGAGGAGGAGGAGGAGAAGGAGGAGTAGGACGAGGAGGAGGAGGAAGAGGAGGAAGACTGGGCCTTTCCGTTTGTGTGGTGGTTCCCTTAGTGTGGTTCTCCTACAGCAGCGGAAAGCGGGAAGTGGAGTGTCTTCTTCGCGTGGCGCAGACCTTTGCCATTCTGGACCGCCCCAGGTGGCAGCGGCTACGTCACGACGACCCGGACGATCCCCCCTCTGAAGGCGCTGCAGGACCTGGTCCAGGACGCAGAGTCCATCGAGTGGAGTGAGGATTGGAGATGACAATACGGGCAGAACAATAGGAAACCTCCGAGCAATTGCGTGGAATCGCGTCTCTTTCTAGCCTGTTTTCTAGCCCCCCTGCGCATGTATGAGGCCTTATGGTCAGGACACGCCGGGCGTCGGCCCAAGGTTTTGCCAGCAAGTTGCCTGGGCTGCCTGGCCTCGCTGTCTTGGTCGCAGCCACGGCTGCAGCGCAGTGCAGGGCTGACCTCGCGCCGTGGCCGTTGATCGTGAAGCGCTGCCTTGTTGGAGCCACGAGAAGCCTCCAGGCTGGCCGCCGAAGGCTACGAGTCGGAGCGCCGCTGGCGGGATCACTTGGCAGTTCTCGGAGGCGTCAAGAGGCCTCGTTGGACTCCGTGGAGCTTGTGCGACATGGGTCGAGTGCCCTGAGCACTCCCCCGAGCTCGTTGCGGGAACGGCTGAGCTCTTGTGAGGGCATGAGCACTAGGAAGAGGATCAGGGTAAGGAGTACGAGTACCCATAGGAATAGGAGTAGGAGCAGGATGATGATCATGATGACGACGATGCTGATGATGATGATGATGATGATGATGCTGCTGATGATGATGATGATGATGATGATGATGATGATGATGGTGGTGGTAATGATGCTGATGACGATGGTGGTGATGCTGCTGATGATGATGATGATGACGATGATGATGATGATGATGCTGATGATGATGATGATGACGGTGATGCTGATGATGATGCTGATGGTGATGGTGATGCTGATGATGCTGATGCTGATGATAATGACGATGCTGCTGCTGCTGCTGCTTCTGATGATGCTGTTGCTGATGCTGATGCTGATGATACTGCTGCTGATGATGCTAATGCTGATGCTGCTGCTTATGATGACGTTGTTGCTGATGCTGCTGATGCCGCTGATGATGATGATGCTGATGCTGAGGCTGCTGCTGATGCTGCTGGTGATGCTGATGCTGACGCTGATGGTGATATATATATATATATGATGTTGGTAATGGTGATGGTTATGACGACGATGCTGATGTTAACCATGAGGATGAGGATGCTGATTATGATGATGCTGCTGGTGATGCTGATGCTGACAACCGCGGTGATGCTGATGATGATGATGCTGATGATGCTGTTGATGATGATGACGATACTGATGTCGCTGATGATGATGCCGATGCTGATGATGATGATGCTGTTGCTGATGTTGATGACGATAATGCGGCCGATGATGCTGATGATGCTGTTGATGATGATGATGCTGATGCTGATGCTGATGATGCTGATGCTGATGCTCATTTTAACGATGATGCTGATGCTGAGTATGATGATGATGCTGCTGATGCTGATTCTGATGATGGTGATGATGATGATGATGATGATGATGATGATGATGCTGATGATGATGATGGTGGTGGTGGTGGTGGTGGTGGTGATGCTGATGACGATGACGCTGATAATGATGCGGATTCTGGTGATTATTCGGAGGTGGAGGAAGACGAGGATGATGCGATAGAGGCGGAGGAGAATGAGGAGGAGGGCAAAGAGGCGGAGGAGGGGGAGGAGGAGGAGGAGGAGGAGGAGGAGGAGGAGGAGGAGGAGGAGGAGGAGGAGGAGGAGGAGGAGTAGGAGGCGCAGGAGGAGAAGCATACGGAGCAGGAGGAGGAGGAGGAGGAGGAGGAGGAGGGAGGAGGAGGAGCGGGAGGAGGAGGACGACGAGGAGGAGGTTGAGGAGGAAGGGGCGGATGAGAAAGGAGGAGGAGGACGAGGAGGAGGAGGAGGCGGAGGCGGAGGAGAAGGAGGAGGGGGATGAGGAGAGGACGGAGGAGGAGGACGATGAGGCTGAGGAGGAGGAGGGAGAGGATTAGGAGGAGGAGGAAGATGCGGAAGAGGAGGATGAGGAGGAGGAACACTGATCATACAATGAACATTCATAGTTACAAGCAGATGATGCTGATGATGATGATGGGGAGGGGGGCAGGTGTCGACGGGGGAGGAGCGGGAGGGGGACGAGGAGGAGGAGGAGGAGGACGAGGAGGAGGGTGCGGAGTAGGAGGAGGATGAGGATGAGGAGGAGGAGCAGGAGGACCAGTGTAAACCCAACGCCCACCAACGATGCTGGAGTACGCCCTCCCTCCAAGTTCACTCTTTACAGGCCCCCCTGCAAGGGCTCACTTCCACTCAGGAAAGTGCCCCGTTGGGAGGCAACCGTTGGAAGATCCCGAAGCGTGTCAACACACCATTCTCGGAACTCCAACGCCACGAATTTAATTGCGTGTTGAGTCTCGGCGATCCCGATTCGCACCAGCATGCCATTACTTGGGCTTTAGCACCGCGAGTCAACCTAGCTGTTGCACCCTGGCAATCATGACTCGGTCCACACCGCCGTTTCTTGTACGTTAGCCAAGGGAACCCGTGAAACGCTGGCAACACTTGAACACGAATGTGCGCGGCGCTAAGGAGAGCTACATTTTGAAAAAGGGCTGCTCTTGCAATTTTTGAGACCGCTGTGCGCGGCACTGAGGCGAGATCCACATTTTGAACACCACTGGCTCTCCACCCGCGATGCTCTTGCAACTGTTTGAGGCGACTGCGCGCTGCGCTAAGGCGAGGGTCACAGTTTGAACACCACGCGCCCTCCATCCGTGAAGCTCTTGCAACGTTTTGAGACGACTGCGCGCGGCCCTAAGGCGAGAGCCACATTTTGAAAACGGCACGCCCTCCATCCGTGAAGCTGTTGCCAATGGATCATAAAAGGATGAGAGTGTTTCAGGCGAAACGCCAGAATCGCCCTTCCGACTGGCCTCGGGGTGCGGCAGGGAGGAGTTATTTTAAAGGAAAAGGGGTGGAGGATGAGGAGGATGAGGAGGACGAGGCGGAGGAGGAGGAGGAAGATGAGGAGGAGGAGAAGGCAGACGATGAGGAGATGGCGGGGGACGAAGGGGGAGGAGGATTCGGAGGAGTAGGAGGATGATGGGCAGGAGGAGACGGATGGTGATGCTGATGGTGATGCTGATGATGCTGGTGATGGTGTTGATGGCGGTGATGATGATGCTGCTGCGGATGATATTGATCGGGAACTGAGACATATACATTGCCAGTGGCGGGCTGTTTCTAAATCCCCAGACTTTTTGAGGGTCGGGGACGACGCTGGGGTGGTGTGGTGTATACTTTTTCCCCCGCTGTCCCGGGGAAACAACGAAACATGTATACACCAGGGTCCCGTATACACCAGGATCCGCTCTCCAGTGCAAATTTCAATGCAGAGCCAGAAAAAAACGTCGGTGTATAGAGCTCGATTCCCTATTTGATGATGTGGATAACATTGATGATGAGGATGATGATGATGTTGTTGATGATGATGGTGCTGAATATGATGATCATGATGTTGCTGATGCCAGTGGTTCTATTGTTATGGTTGGCGATGGTGATGGTGATATCGACTACGATGATTCTAGCGGGTTTCCCCAGGTCGCGCGGACCTCCCACAGTTCATATTCCTGCTGTTTGCTCTGCTTCTGGTTATGCTTCTCTACAGTGAGCGCTGACGTCTGGTGCTTTCACTCTGGCGGCAAGCTCTGCATCAGTCTTCGCACTTATCGGACTGGTCGCGACCAGTCATGACAGCCACTGTTGACAGCCCCAGGCTTCAGTCCCTAGATGGTGGATTGTTGGGCCCCCTGTTGCTGAGTACAGGCTGCCAGGCGGGTCTTGATTTCGCTGGGCCCCTATCAATGCGGCGATAGTTGTGGGGGCCCGTTTGCCCAGTCAGTGCGCTCAGAGGCTAACCCGAAGTGCTGACGCATAATGCCACCACGCGAAGCTGTCATGCAGTGGAAGTCTCAGTAGGCCCTGGAAGCGACGGGGCCTTTTTTAAAACGGTTCCGTTTTGCTGTTTTATGCCAGTTCCAGCGCCGTTTCTTTTCCGGTTCCATTGCCGTTTGTTTCGCCGGTTCCGGTTCCGGTTCCAATTCCAGAGCTGTTTTTGCTGCCTTTTTCCGGTTGCAGTTTTCTTCCCGCTTCCGTTTTCAAGGGGCATTTCTTCGGAAACGGCGAGAAATCGACCCTGCCGTTTCTGGGGCCCGCCATAAGGTGGAAGCACACGGTGCTTGCACAGGAGCCATCTGTGCGAGCGCACGATGCCACTCAGGGGGCGTGGCGCCAGTTCAGTTCTTAGAGTTGGGTGTGCCCTCTGTCATGGAGGATAAAAGAACCCTTAACCCTAATAACATGATGAAGGCGTAGCCTCACTGAGGTCCCCGTCTTCGCATTAGGGATAATTATTCTGGGCGGTTTGGTTCGAGTTACACCTACAGAAGAAAAGAACGATTCCCTATCCATCATGTTCCTCGCCCTCCTTCTGACTTAGGTCCCCTTCTAAAGGGTTATGGGTCCTTTCTTGGCCAATCACTCGGAGGACGCGTCCGCTGGCGAGGGAGCCGACATCGCCATCATCTGCGCCTCGGACTGCGATGCCCACGAGGGCTGGGATCGCCCCAACTTTACGCTGCCAGAGGCCGCTGGCCTCGTGAAGGCCCTCAGGGACCAGGGCGGCGACAAGAAGGTGGTGATGCTCGCCATCGTGCCCGGAGAGGCTACGTTCGGCAGCAAGTCATGGGAGTTAGCCTCGATTCGCGCCTGGGAGTCGATGAGATAGCGTCGATTTAGCGTCGATGAGTGTCGATTGGGCGTCGATCAGCGTCGATTTAGCGTCGACGAGCGTCCCTTCGCAAGCGCCGACAAGACGGTATGGGGAGGCTCCCCCTTGAGTTGCCACCACAGGTGACGACCGAGTGGATCAAGGACACGGACGCCGCCCTCTTCCTCTTCATGCCCGGGGAGCAGGTGGGCCCCGCGGCGGCCGACCTGCTGACCGGCGCCTCGAGCCCCGGGGGGAGGCTGCCGATCTCGCTCCCGAACGACGGCGAGAAGCCCCAGGCGGGGTGCCGAGTGCTCTCTCTCCGCCTCGGCCCCCCCCCCGCGCCCTGGCCTGCGGAGTACCCTCTTGCGCGAGCGAGGCGGGGGGGGCGGGGGAATGGTGTGTGTCAAGCTAGCCAGCTCGAGCGAGTCAAGCATGGCATGCCCATTCCCACCCGCCCTCCCACAGCATAAGAAACAGTGATGGCACAACTGGGGGCTGCGCGGGCATTCCAGTGCGAGTGGAGGATACCCCAGGACACCGCATTGACGTCCGCGCGGGATGTGCGCCGCGTCCCATTCCTGCCAGGGAATGGTGTGTGTAGGGGGGGGGTGTCTCGGCCCGGACTCGGTGCCGAAGGCGCCTGCCTCGGCCACGTGGCGAGGTCTGGGCTCCCGGGGGTTTGCAGGCTTCCCTCGGCGGCAGGTCTGCCCGGCGGGGGCTCGTGGAGAGCACTGCAGGGCCCCGAGGAGCACCGAGTTTTGGGCAGGGCTTTGGGCCTCTCGCGACAGATCCGCCCCAGGCGTGCAATCCACGACAAGACGACGGCCACCCAACGAGAAACCCTTCTGGAGTGGAGCACTCAGCAGTAGCTCTTGCTGATACGTCAGTTTAGCGGCAAGTGCTCCTCCTCATGAATGATACGGGGTTGCGGAAATTCTTCCATCACCACTCCTCCTGCTCATCTTACCACTTCCACTTCTTCACCCATTCCGGTCACGACTACTACTATACGCTACACTGGTACGCTACTGTTTTGTTGTTGTTGCTGCTGCTTTTGTTTGTTTGTTTGTTTGTTTGTTTGTTTGTTTGTTTGTTTGTTTGTTTATCCGTAAGGGCTTCGCCCCATGCCGCCGGCCCCGTGTCTCGGATAATGGGAGATGCAAAAGCTAAATCATGAGGTCTTGGGCGCCGCCGTGAAGCAGTGTCGGGACCTGTTTGTTTTTCGACCCTGATCCTATGGATCTGCGTCACGGGTGCCACCGAATTTTAGAAATGTGGCAAATCCCTTGTGTTTTTGGACCCTGACCCTGCGGATCTGCATGAGGGGAGCCGCCGAATTTGATAAATGTGGCAAGTCCTATCTATTTTTGGACCCGATCTGCGTGAGGGGTGCCGCCGAATTTTAGAGATGTGGCAAATCCTCTGTGTTTTTGGACCCTGACCCTGCCGATCTGCGTGAGGGGTGCCACCGAATTTCAGAAATGTGGCAAATTCTTTGTGTTTTTGGACCCTGACCCCGCCGATCTGTGTGAGGGGTGCCACTGGATTTCAGAAATGTGGCAAATCCTTTTTGAGGGGTGCCACCGAATGTTAGAAATGTAGCAAATCCTTTTTGTTTTTGCACCCTGACCCCGCCGATCTGCGTGAGGGCTGCCACCGAATTTCAGAAATGTGGCAAATTCTTTGTGTTTTTGGACCCTGACCCCGCCGATCTGCGTGAGGGGTGTCAATTTTTACCCACCCCAGCAATTCAGACAACACGCTCAGGGCGCGGTAAAAATGACCGTTTTGGGCCTCCCCCCCTCGCGCGGTCCATCAACAAGGAACAGTAAGCAGCAAGAAGCAGAACTGTCAACACGGAGCAGTAAGCAACAATAAGCAGAATTGTAACAGTGGAAACTGGAAGCTGCAGCTGGCACAGGAAACTGCGAACCTGAGGCCTACAGCCTGGTGGCCCTACAAGGGGGCCGGCGGATTTGTTGGTTGGTTGGTTGGTTGGTTGGTTGGTTGGTTGGTTGTTATTGTTGGTGCTGTTGTTATTGTGGTTGTTGTTGTTGTTGTTATTATTGTTGTTGTTGTTGCTGTTGTTGTTGTTTGCTTCTGGACGCTTCTGTTTATGAGCAGTGCCAGCGCTACAGGATTCGTTGCTCTTTCTCGTTGTACTGTTGCAGCTTCTGTTTTCCCCCGCATTCTGAATGAGGTTCTTGCTTGGTTCTTCAGGCCACATTCATTCTTCTTCTCCTCCTTCCCCTGTCCTCCTCCAATCGCACTGCGCGAGTCCTGCCCATGTCTCCGTGAAGTCCACCCTGTCCTCCCAATGGCACCCACCCCGCGAGCCCCACGTCCAGGGAGGCGGCGCGGTAGTGCCACCAGCGCGGGTTCGGACACCCTGAACCAACAAATCGTGCTATCTCTTGGGAGTCCGATCTCTACTTCCGCCGGCTTCCGCCGGCGGAGGCGGCCTCGTTTTACTTCCGCCAGCTTCCGCCGACCTTCCGCCGCCTTCCGCCGAAGAGATGCCAAATTCCTGCGATCCTCGACGGCAAGGGCCTTTGTGGAGCGCGCCACGTGTCCTCGCGCCCTGCTTGTCTGTCAGGGGCCGTGCCTCCCCGCTCCGCGAGCCCCCGCCTCCAGGGAGGCCCCTCGGGAACGTCGCCACCCATCCTCACACCCAGCGTTTTCCCTTGAAGGATCGGGCCCCTCCCGCTCCACGAGCCCCACAGGAGGCGACGGCGACGACGACGACGACGACGGCGATGTTGACGGCGACGGCAGAGGCGACGACGACGACGGAGGCCTCTGGAGGCTCGAGAAGTGCCCAAGACGTCCAGAAGCCTCGATCCTCGAATCTCGATCCTCGGGAGCATCGCCAGCTGTGCTCACACTCTCTCCCGGAGGTGTCGTGCCACTCCCACTCCACGATTCCACCCCAGGGAGGCCGCACGGGAGCGCCGTCACGCATCCTCACGCTCGTTTGCCCATGCATTTTTTGTTTTTTTTGTTTTTTTGTTTTTTTGTTTCTTTTTCCAGGGTCGTCCCCCTCCCACTTCCACGACCCCCGCCTTCAGGGGACTACGCGCGGGATCGCCGCCGCCTGTCCTCGCGTTGTTGTTGCCAGGGATCGGGTCCGTCCCGGCCCACGTGCCTCCAGCTTTTGCCATCCTCGAGCGCGCGCCCCGGCCCCCTCCCATTGAAACCACTGACAGGGCACTTTTCTCTGAAGTTGCTGCCGCTACCGCTTCGGCAGCCGCTGCTGACGCCGCTATCGCTACTGCTGCTGCTGCTGCTGCTGCTGCTGCTGCTGCTGCTGCTGCTGCTGCTGCTGTGGGTGCCGACGCTGCTATCTGCTATTGGTGCCACTGCTGCTGCAGCCAGTGCTTCTGCTGCCGCTCTTCCTGGCATTGTTGCTGCTACCCTCGCTGTTGCCGCTGGTGCCACTCCTGCTGCTATTGCGACGGCTGCGTCTAATGATGCTGTTGCTCCCACTGCTGCTTTACAGCGGCTGATACTTCTGCTGGTGTCGCTGCAGCTCTTACTGCTGCCACAATTGCTGCTGCCGTTGCTTCACAATTATGGTGTACGTGACTTGTGTGCCGGCCACAGTGGTGGGGTGCATCGGCCGCTCTCCTCATGCCTCCACCCTGGACAGCAGAAAACGCATCTGCAACGATTGTTCTTGCTGCAACTGGCACCAATTTCACCTCAGGACGGTGACTGGCGCTAAGGCGTGAGCACCCTTCTCAAGTGTGAATGTGTTCGACACCAGAGCGGGTACACCATTCCGAGGTGGTAACATCTGTTTTCTGCTTTCAAGGTGTGGAAGGGGCGGGAACCGCAGGGCACGCCGCCCTGCGCCCTTGCGCCGCCTTCTGCCGCAACCTCTGTTTTTGGTTGTTCCCCCAACCCTCCTGTGTTGGGTTCTCGTTTTCACTAGATCACTGTGGTCTCCACTCCTCTCCTCCCCCTCCTCCGCCTACCTCCTGCATCTTGTGCGTCCTCTTGGGGGCTGCGAGCCGCGCACCTCTTGCCACTTTCGTAGGCCCCTGGGAGGCCGAGCGGAGTGGGGGAGTACGCACATCCAGCGGAGACTTCGCGATTCCCTAGGGGCGGTTGCGAACTACGAAACTGTCGCTACTTTCGTGGGCTTATGGAAGACCCAGCGGAGTGAGGGAGCACGCACATCAAGCCGAGACCTCGCAACTCCCTGGGGGGCTGCGAACTGCACAGCTGTTGCCACCTTCGTGGGTCCCTGGGAGGCATCGCGGAATGGGTGATTACGCGCATCAAGCAGAGACTTCGCGGCTCCCTGGGGGCTGCGTGCGGTGCAACTGTCGCTATTTTCGCTGGCTCTTGGGAGGACCAGCGGAGTGGAGCAGCACGCGCACCCATACGGGACATCGTGGCTCCCGGGGTGGCTGCGAACTGCGCAACCGTCGTCATTTTCGTGGGCGCCTGGGAGGTCCACAGTGGAGTTGCACGCGCACCCAGACGGGATCTCGTTGCTCCCTGGGTGGCTGCAAATTGCGGACGCACATCCAGCCGTGATTTCGCGGCTCCCGGGGGGCCCGCGAAATGTGCAGTCTGCAGTTATCGCCAATTTCGCGGGCGCCTGGGAGGCCCAGCGGAGTGGACATACAGCCGAGATTTCGCGCCTCACTGGGGGGCTGCGAACTGCGGAACGGTCGCCTCTTTCGCTGGCTCTTGGAAGGCCCAGCGAAGTGGGGAGTACGCACATCCAGCCGAGACCTCGCAACTGCCTGGGAGGCTGCGAACTGCGCAACAGTCGCCACCTTCGTGGCCCCCTGGGAGGCGCACATCCAGCCGAGACCTCGCGGCTCCCTGGGGAGCTGCGCGCGGTGCAACTGTCGCCACTTTCGCTGGCTCGCGGGAGGTCCAGCGGAGTGGAGTTGCACGCGCACCCATAACCGGACATCGTGGCTCCCGGGGGGGCTGCGCAGTGCGCAACCGTCGCCATTCTCGGCCCCTGGGAGGTTCTGCGCAGTGGAGTTGTACGCGCACCCACACGGGACGACGTTGCTCCCATTTTGGTTTCAAATTGCGCAACTGTTGCCATTTTCTCGGTCCCCTGGGAGGTCCAGCGGAGTCGAGATGTACGCGCACCCAGACGAGACCTGCGGCTCCCTGGGCGGCGGCGCATTGTGCAAATGCCGCCTTTTTCGTGGGCCCCTGGGAGGTCCAGCGGAGCGGAGTTGAGTTGTGTACGCGCACCCAGCCGAGAGCTCGCTTCTTCCTGGGCGGCTGCGAACCGCGCAACCGTCGCCATTTTCGTGGGCTCCAGGGAGGCCCAGTAGAACGGCAGGCAGCAGCCCATGAAGATGGCGCATGCGCTCGGCCTGGCCACCCTCCTGCGCGACTGAAGGGAGGAGAGCCGCAAACGGGTTCCGGGCGAGCGTGCGCAACTTTGGTGGCGCCGGCGGCGATGTCTACAACGGGCGATCGCCAGTCGAGTACGACAGAGAGCGCGCCCACATGGCGCCTGGCGCTGCCCCGTCATGCAGTGCGCGGCGCTGTTGCATCACATGGCGCAGAGCGTTGAGGCGTCACATCGCGCGTTGCGCTGTCCGTCCCTTCCCAGGCGTCTGCCGCCCGCTGCGACAGCACGGGCGAGCCGAGCAGATGAAGCGCCCGGCGCTGTTACCCTCACCAGTCACCAGTATTGATCTTTCCCCCCTTCGTTCTCCATCCTCCTCGTTGTCTCCTCCATCTTCCCTCCTTTTCCTCCTCAATTCCCGTCCCCCGTTCCATGTTGCGCTGGTGTGGGGAGCGCATGGCCCGGCATTGTTTCGCATCGCCTTCTTGTGTGTTCCCTAGCCTGCGGTGCTTTTTTTGTTGGCGCGTAGCGCGTGCACATACATAGCCGCCTTACGTGCCGAAAAGGGGGCAGGGTACGTCACGTTTTTTCCCAACCATCCTGTGGTGTTGGGTCCTCGTTATGAAGACACAGTGCCCCGCGTTCCTTTACTCCCTCTCCTCCTCCTCCTCCTCCCCTCCTCCTCCTCCTCCTCCTCCTCCTCATCATCATCGTCATTGTCATAATCCGCATCATCGTCACCATAATCACCATCATCGTCATCATCACCATCGTCATCATCATCATATCATCATCATCATCATCATCATCACCATCATCACCATCATCAACATCATTATCATCATCATCACCAGCGCCGCCACCATCGTCATCATCACCATCATTGCCATGAACCTCAATGCCGCCATCATCACCAACAACCTCATTATCACCATTATTATCGTTGGATGTGGTGATGGTTCTCTTCCCCTCCCTCCTTTCGTCATCATCCTCATCATCTCCATCACTGTCATCATCATCACCATCATCATCATCAGCATCATCATCATACTCATCACCGCGTCCTAATTTAATCCTCCACCGTTTGGGCCGTCGTCGACGCTGCCCTGGCGCAACATGCGAGGATCGAAGACGCCTGCGGCGAATCACTGCCGCCTCCTGCCCTTTTGGAAGTGCCTCTGTGGCCAAACGTTGGACCCCAGCTTGGCCAAGCTATCGGACCATGCATTCCCCCAGCCGCTCTGGAAACTCTTCGGGGAACACCTGGGGGAGGACGAGAGAGAGGATCAGGGGACGGAGGAGGAGGAGGAGGAGGGGGAGGAGGAGGAGGAGGAGGAGGAGGAGGAGGAGGAGGAGGAGGAGGCTAGACTAGACCAGAAAGGTCCATGCATCTGAATTCGCCCCACTCGGGACCCCCTCAGGATCCCTTCCTTGGCGCAGGCCGAGCCGGGGTGTAACCCCAGGCTCTGCCCACGCCGACCTCGCACACGGAGTTCGCCACGCCGCCCTCGGCCTCCTGCAGCGGCCGCCCGCCGCCCCGCCTCCGGAGCCGCGGATCTCCGCCGCGAGCGCGGCGAAGGGCGCGGTCAGGTCCGCGTTGCGCTGGGCCGCTGCCGACGCTGCGGCCCAGCGCCCGCCGCCGTGGGGACCCTCCGAGACGAAGGGCACGGCGCTGGAGCTCTCCTCGAAGTCGCCGTACACCTGGCCTGTGGCCCATGGGCCAGGGGGCGGGCGGCCGCGGCCTGCGTCCGCCCTCGGCTCCACGGGCGCCCCGTTGGCCAGGCGACCCTCGATCTCCACCATGCGGTCGGCCGCCGCCTCCAGCTCGGAATGGGCCTGGCCTGCATCGGCGCCTGCGCGCGCGACAACAAATGCGGCCGCGTCAACCCGCGCACGGGCGTCCGTGAGGAGGCGCCGCAGCTTGGCCTCGTGAACGGCGCTGCCATCTCCCAGGCCGTCCTGGTCCTCCATCGCGCCGTCGACGGGTCGCCGCCCTCCTGGTAATCGACCGCGCCCTCCTGAACGAAGCCGCCGCCCCGCTGAAGCTGCTCGCCGCCCTTCTCCGCGAAGGCTGAAAAGTGGCCGTGGGCGTCGATCTTGGCGATGCTGCTGCCCGGCATCTGGTTGGGGCCATCGGGCGCGTAGGGCCTGGCGGCGCTGTTTAGGGCCTTGAACGGGACGATCCGCTCGCCCTCCTCCTAGTCCTGCTCGAACTTTTGGCCCTGGGGCAGGAAGGCCTCCGCATCGCCCCTGAGCAGCGTACGTGGCCGAGCCCGCCTTGCACTGGCTGCAGCCTTGGCCACAGGCGGCGGGCCATCCAAGCGCGGCCCTCTCTCTCCGCACGGCGCCACTCCCTCATCGGCGCTCCCGCCTCTGTGCATCGCTGCGCGTGCCACGCAACGTTGCGCTCTCTCCGCGGACCCGCGCGATAAGGGCGGGCCGTGCGATGGCCTCACGGCGGATGGCCTCGGCCTCCGCCTCGCCATCCGCGGCACCCACGAGCTGCGCCTTCGAGCTGTCGATGGTCAGCTCGCGGCACCCACGAGCTGCGCGCGGCGGCCAGCTCGCGCGTCAGCCGCCTGACCAGATTGTCAGCTGCCGCCCTAGCAGCAGCCACTCCAGTCAGCCTGTCCCGCGCCATCACGGATCCCGCGCGCCTGAAGTGGGCGGAACGCCAGGCTTGAGCCAAAATGGCTACGGAGGAGGAGGAGGAGGAGGAGGAGGAGGAGGAGGCGTAGGAGGAGGAGGAGGCGCCTTTTTGGGAGCCTTTAGAGCACTCTTGGGACCTCATGTGAGCTTCCTGGGGGCCTCTCGGAGGCCTCTTGGGGGCTTCCTTCGGCCTCCTGGGGGCCTTTGGGGGCTTCTTGGTGGCCTCTTTGGCCGTCTTATGTGGTTCCTGGCCATCTGACGTCGTCGGAAGCCGTCTTGGGGGCCTCCCTGAACCGACTTGGAGCATTCTTGGACCGCTTCAGGGCCGTCTTGAAGGCTACCTTGGGCGTCTTGGAGGACTCTTGATCAGTCTTAGGGCCCTCTTGGGACCGTCTTGGGGGCATTTTGGGCAGTCATGAGGCCATCTTGGAGGCCCCTTGGGCGATCTTGGGGCGATCTTGGGGGTCTCTTTGCCAGTCTTGGACCGTCGGAAGACCGAAAAGAAACACACGCCCAAATACTTTAAACACCTAAGTCACATTTATGATGTTGGCCTCTTCGAGCCTTCCTGGAGGACCTCTTGGAGGCCTCTGTTGCCGTTTTGAAGGCCTCTTGGGCTGTCTTGAGCCATCTTGAGGCCATCTTAGGCCGTCTTGGGCTCTCTTGAGGCCATCTTGACCGTCTTGGAGACATCTTCGGGTCGTCTTGGAGGCCATCTTGAGCCAACTTGACCGTCTTGAAGGCGTCCTTGAGGCCATCTTGGGCCATCTTGGAGCCATCTGGAGCAGGAACAACATTTGCAACCACCTCTGGGGCAGCTTTCCTGGGGGCCGGCGCGCTGCCCTGAAGCCCCGGGGGGAGTCTTAGAAAGAGCCAGAACCCATAAGATATTTAGCACGCCTGGCACCCCTGTGATAAATCAACAGGGGGCGGTGGGCGAGTGGCCTTCGGCCCATCCCGCTACCGTGCGTGGGTTGTGCGTCAGAGTTCTCGGGGATGCTTCTTGGGGTCTCTTCGGAGCGCTCTCGGGGGGGCTTCTTGTGGGCAGTTTTGGGACCTCTTGGGAGCCTCTTGGGGGCCTCCTGGCAGCCTCTTGTGGGCCTCTTGAAGCCTCTTGAGGGCCTCCTGGGGGCCTTCTGGGGCCTCCTGTGGCCCCCTCGGTCGGGGCCGAGGGCTCGAAATGTCTGTTCGGATCCCCCATCTGGGGCCCCCTCTTGGGGCCGTCCTCTTGGGCCGTCTTGGGCGCCTCTTGGGCTGTCTTGGGGCCCTCTTGGGCTGATTTGGGGCCCTCTTGGAGGCCTCTTTGGCCGTCTTGGGGCGATCTTGCTAGTCTCTAGGGCCGTCTGGGAGCGTCAAGAAGCCGAAAGAGGGGAAACTCCACAACAATTTCAGGACAATTGCATGATATTGGCCTCTTGGGGCCCTTTTGGGGCTCCCTGGAGGCCTCCCGGGCCATCTGGGGGCCATCTTGAGCATCTTGGGACGATCGCTCGGCGACTCGGAGCCCTCTTGGCCCGTCTTGAGGCCGTCTTGGCTCCGAAAAAAGTCGCCCTGGCACCGTTAATGAGTTCCTGGTCCCCCCCCTGGCCCGCCCCCCCCCCCTCCCTTCTGATGCGATTTTGGGCTCAGGGGAGGTGAACAAAAGGGAGGGGGACAGCCCATGGAGGGCCATTGCTCCAGAGGGCGCCCTGGACGAGCTCCAGGCGAGGGCTGGCGAAGGCCGGTGATCTGGTGGGTGGCGAATGCAACGCTTCATTTCGGAGGCAACGCCTTCGGAACCATTTGGGCCCAAGTTTCACCCTCTTCCTCCTCCTTCCTCCTAATTTCGCGCGCGTTTTATTGCTGCATATTTTTCATTATTGGTCATGCTGCACGCTGTCTTTTGGTAGCACGAATCACAAGCATATAGCATCAGGGGCAGCTTCATGAAGCTCTGTCCGCCACGCGAAACGACACAACGAACCAGCCCATTATCTCACGCGCCTTCTCACCCCCAGCAAGCGGGTGTCGGCGGCTTCCTGCCGCCGCTCATTCCCACTCACCAGATGTAGACGGCATGTCGTTTTCATGTAATTTTTTTTGCGCGCCCCCTCCTCCTCTCCCTCCTCTCCTCCTCTCTCCTTCTGGTATCCTCCCTCTGGTGCTGCTGGCGCCGCTGCTGCGGCGACTGCGGTTGCGGCTAATTATTGTTGCGAGTGTTCATCCTCAAACACGTATCACACACGTCGCGCGCCCTGTAGGGACCCCAGGCTACAGCACCGCGCCTAGCCCATCTCCTCGGCACTCCCCTCCTACACTTCGCGCCCCGCAGGGAGCACCAGCTGCCGTCGCAGATCCCTCCCCACTGCAGCCGAGGCCCGCCGCGGCGAAGACGGATCCCGCCCGCCGCGCCAGGGCACCAAGTTCACGGACGAGCAGTACCCCGGCTCGTGCGGGCCCCCCGACTACTGGTGCGACGACCTGGTCGCCAACTTCTCGGAGGGCGTCCTCATCGGCTACCGCTGGTGCCCCGACGGGGCCCCCGCGCCTCCGCGGAGCCCTCCGCGGGACCTCCAAGGCCTCTCGGGGCGGCTCCCCTCTCTCCCTCCAGCTGCCGTCCTCCCCCCCCTGCTCCTCCTGCTCCTCCTCCTCCTCTTTCTTCTGGCTCCTCCTCCTCCTCTTTCTCCTCCTCCTGCCCTCCTCCTCCTCCTGCTCCTCCTCCTGCTCCTCCTCCTCCTGCTCCTCCTCCTCCTCCTCCTCTTTCTTCTCTAGCGCTTCCGAGACGGCGTTTCCCGCAAGAGCACGGCGTAGCAATGTCGCCACACACACACACGCACGCACCACACACACGCACGCACCACACACACGCACGCACCCACACCCACACCCACAACACACAACACACAGCACACAACACACAACACTCAACGCACACACAGCAGACGCAACACACAACACACAGCACACAACACACAACACACAGCACAACACACAGCACAGATCATATAACATAACATACAACAACTCACACCACGCAACACCTCTCACACAACACATACCAAACAACACACATCACACATAACACACCATACACAACACAACACTACACAACACAACACACACATCGCACAACACACAACACACAACACTCACCACACATAACACACGGCGTACAGCACACAGCACACAACACACAACACACACACATCCCACAACATTCAATACACAACACACGCACACTACAACTCACATACAGAGCCCCAAACACAACACACAACAGACAACACACAACACACAGCACACAGCACACAACACACACAATACATCACACAACACACGTTCACCTCACACATCACACACAACACGCAACACACAACACACAACACAAACGATCACACACACAACACATATAAGACGCACACCACGCACAACATTCAAACCACACTCAACACACAACACACACACACTACACAGGACGCGCACAACACGCACAACACAGAACACCCACAACATACACTCCACAAACAACGACGCACACACCACACACAACACACAACACAACACACAGCACACAACACACAACACACAACACACATCACACAACACACTACACACAACACTCAGCAAACACACAGCACCCACCACACAACACACACCACAATACACAACACACAACATGCACAACTCACACCACTCAGGCATACTACACACAGCAGTCAGCACGCACAACATAACACGCACGCACAACACACAACACAACACACAACACACAGCACACGACACACAACACACACCACACAAACAAAACGCACAGCACACACCACACACAACCGACCACACAGCACACCACGCACGCTGCACACCACACACAACACACGCACACCACACAACACACAAGTCACGACACACAGCACGCAACACACAACGCCCATCACACACATCATACACAAACCACGGGCACAAGACCCACACAGACAGCACACACACAGCACACAATACACAACACACAACACGCTCACAAGGCACATCACACAACACGCACCACACACGACACAGCACACACCACGCAACGCACACCACACACCATTCCACAATACACACACGCACAAAGCACAACACACAGCACACACAACGCACGACACACACCACACACAGCGCACTCAACACATACCACACAACTCACACAACACACACCGCACAAAACACAACACGCAAAACACGCACACCCCACAACACACATCACATAAGACACGCCACACAACCCACACAACACACAACACGCACACACACCACACATCACCTACCGCACACAACACACACCACCCAGCACACCAGACACAGCTCACACCAGACAACACACACTACGCAGCGCTCAACACACACCACACACAATACACACGACACAACACACACCACGCACACGACACACAACACACAGCACTCGCACACAACACACAACACATAACCACCCACATAAACCACACAGCACACACCACACACACCACTAAAACTACAACACACACCACATACCACGCACACGCCACACACAACACACACACCAACCACAACGCGCACACCACTCACACCACACAGCACACACCACATACACACCTCACGCAACACACTACACGCACCACACAAGACACAACACACAACACAACACCCACAGCACACAACACATTACACACCACACATCACGCAACACACTATACACAACGCACGCATCGCAAACCACCCACACACCGACACGCACACACCACACGCACCAGGCACAACACACGACACACAACACACAGCACACGCATCGGCCAACACACGTAACACACAACACACCACACATTACACACCACACACCACACGACTTACAACACAAGCACACAACCCACCTCACACAGCACAGCTCACAACACACACCACATACCACAGCACACAGCACACAGCACACAACACAAACCACCCACCACTGGACACACAACACGCATAACACACTACACAATACGCACCACACACCACACCTTACACACAAGACACCACGCACACCACACAAGGCACACCACACACACAACACACACGACACACAGCACACAGCACACACAACACACCCCACAACACGCAGCACACACGACGCACACCACACACAACACGCATCACAACCACACCAACACGCACAACTCACACAACACACAGCACATACCACACGAAATACACAACACACACCACACACACCACGCATCACAAACACACCACACACCACACACATCACACAGTCCACATCATACAACACACAGCACTGAGCACACACCACACCTCGCACCACAATACACAACCCACACAACACAACACACAACACGCAGCACACAACACACATCACACAACACACAGCGCACACCACACAACACACAACGCACAGTACGCAACACATACTGGACACACCACACAGCACCCAGCACACACCACGCAACAGACCCAGTATACAACACACAGCACACAATCCACAACACACATCACAAACACCACACACACAACGCTCACCACAACGCACACCCAAAACCACATTACACACGCCACACAACACGCACCGCACACAACACCCAGCACACACAACACACACTCCGCACATCATTCACTCACCACACAGCACATCACACACACCACGCACCACACACCGCGCACCTCACACACCACAGCCATCATACAACACACGACACACAGCACGCATCACCAACCACACAACACACATCAGACAACATACATACCACAACACACCACCCATCACATACCGCACGCCACTCAACACACCCACACTACACTTAACAGAAACCACGCAACACACAACACACAACCCGCAACACACAACCCACAACACACAACACGCGCCGCACACAACACACAACAGACACACCACACAACACACGTAACACACGTAACACACAACACACAAGACACACAACACACAACGCACAACACACACGACACACCCCACAACAGCACACAACACACGCAACACGCAATACACGCCACACAACACACAACACAAAACTACACACACACTACAGCACACAACACACACGCACCACTCAACCTATAACACAACACATGACACGCACCACACAGCACACACAACCAGCGCCCAACAGACAATTCGCAGCACACAACCCACAACACAACACACAGCACACATCACACATCACGCAACACACCACACTTAGCACACAACTCACGACACGCACATCACACAACGCGTACCACACATCACACACGCAACTCATACAACACACGGTACAGAGCACACACCACGCAATACACACATAATACACGAACCACACACCGCACACAGCACACACAACGCACACAACACATGGCACACACACACGACACATAACGCACAACACACAATCCACAACACGCAACACACAACACACGCCACACACAACCCACAACCCACAACACACAAAGCACAACACACACACACCACATTACAGAACACACACCACAACACGCACACCACACCACATAAAACACAATACACGACGCAAATAACCCGCACAACACATAACACAGCACACACAACGCACAACACAACGCACAGCACACAACACACACCTCACAACACACATTACGCACAACACACCACACACAGCACACACATCATACACAATACACACAGAACGCACTCAACCTACACACAATCCGCACACCACACAGCACACGCAACACACGCGACACACACAGCACACACAACCCACACAATGCACACACCCGGCACACACCATACGCAACACGCACAACACACAACACACAACACACAACGCGCACAACGCACACAACGCGCACACACCACCCACAACACCCACAACAAACAACGGACATCACAGCACGCACAATACACAACACACCACACACAACACACAACGCACAGCACACAGCACACAACACACCACACACCACAGAACACACGCAGCACACACACCACACAAAACACGGCACGCACAACACGCACAACGCACACAACACAACACACAACACACATACCACTCAACACACAGCACACACAGCACACGCGCGACACACCACACACCAACCAGCAAACACCATGCGACACAACACACAGCACGCACACAACACACAGCACACAGCATACAACGCAGCACACAACACACACAGAACACAACGCAGCCCAACACACAACACACTGCACATTACACACAGCACACACCGCACATGACGCACA
This sequence comes from Prorocentrum cordatum, assembly GCA_963575745.1. NCBI lineage: Eukaryota > Dinophyceae > Prorocentrales > Prorocentraceae > Prorocentrum > Prorocentrum cordatum. The sequence continues at coordinate 215,400 of CAUYUJ010018549.1, forward strand.
CACCACACATTACACACCACACAGCACACAACACATAGCACACACCACACACCACATAGCACAGCACACACAACACACAGCACGCAGCATACAGCACACAGCACACACCACACATCACACAGAGCACAACACATAATAGACAGCATGCAGCACACTGCACACGGCACACGGCACACGGCACACAACCCACATCACATGACACTTTACACACGACGCACTACACACCTCACAACACACGACACACAACTCAGAGCACACAACACACACAACTCACACAACATACAACACACCATACACAAACCACACCTCACATAACACAACACATACAACTCACAGCACACAACACGCAGCACAAAACGCACAACACACACCACACAGCACGCACCACACCGTGCACAACACACAACACACCACACGTTCACAGAAAGCACCTAAAGCACACGGCCCACACACTACACAACAGTATAGACCACACACCAGACACACCACACACAACAAACATCATACGCAACGCACAGAGCACACAGCACACAGCACACGACACACGAAATAGGACGCACACCATACAACACTCAACACACACCACGCATCACACACTAGACACCGCACAACACACAGCACACACACAACGCACACAACACACACACACCACACAACGCAAACCACGCAGCCCCCAACACACAGCACACAACGCGCAACACACAGCACACAGCACACACAGTACACATTACAAATCACACAACCTTCAGCACACAAGGCACACCACACAACATACACCACACATACCACACAGCACACACCACACAACATATACCACACACAGCACACGCAACGCGCACAACACATAACGCAGACAACACACATAACACACAACACGCACATCGCACACAACACGCACAACACGCAGCACACAACACAATACACAACACGCAGCACCCAGCACATTGAACCCAGCACTCAACACAACACGCCCACCACACCCCACACGGCACACACCACACAACACACACCACACATCACACATCACACAACACACCACACACACAACATACAGCACACAACACACACGATACAGCGCACAGACAACACACAGCACACAGAACACACAGCACACACTGCACAGACAACACACATCACACAGAACGCACACAGCACAGAACACCTAACTCATTCAACGCACGAGACGCGACGCACGACACAGACAACACAGCACACAGCACACCACACAACCCACACACCATACAACACACAACCAGCACACCACACAGCACACACCACACGACACACGGTACACAACACACAACACCCAGCACACCACACACAACACAACACACACCACCCTGCACACAGCACGCAACACACAGCCCACACACAACACACACGACACACAACGCACAACACACACCACACATCACACACAGCGCGCACACCACACAACACACACATCCCGCACAACGCACACATCAGACGACACACGACACACAGCACACAACACGCAGCACACGACACCCGACCCACACCAGACACCACACAGCAGACAACAGAGGACACACAACACACAAGACACACAAGGCACACATCACACAATTCACCACACACAACGCACAAATCACAGCACACAATAGACAGCGCACAGCACGCACCACGTGGCACACATTACACACCATACACCACACAGCACACATTCCACAACCCACAGCACACACCGCACAATCCACACCACACACACCACAGACACCACAGACACCACACGCGCACCACACACAACACCCATCGCACAAACAACAAGCAGACCACACCACACACAACATACACAACACACAGTGCACATCACACAGCACACACACCACACAACACACCGGCCACAACATATAGCACCAATACAGACAACACATCATACACAACACACAGCATACAGCACCAACCACACCACACACACGACACAGCACATAGCGCACCGCACATACGACACATCACGCCAAACACAAACGACAACACACACCACACAGCACACGCCCCACAACCCACACACCCCACAGCGCAGATATAGCACACATAACACACCACACCACACACACTTCACACAACTCACATCGTACACACCGCACACAAAACACGACACACAATACACACAACGCACAACACACGACACACGACACACAACTCACACCACACGACACACACCACACGACACACACCACACACTCCACAACACGCAACACACAGCACGCACAGCACATAGACCACACAACGCACAAGACACACCACATAGCAGCACACACCACACACAACAAAACACAGCATACAACACACAACACACAAACCACATCACGCACCACCACAACACACACACACCACACAACTCACAACACACCACGCGCAATTCGCCCAACACGCAACGCACACACCACTCACAACACACCACTCACAACACACAAGGCACAACACACACACACACCGCACACAACACACACACACACCACAGGCAACATGCACAACACAACACACACCACAACACACAGCACCCAACACACAGCACACAACACACATTACAGAGCACAACGCACACAGCAAACACCACAGACCACACAATACACGACACACAACGCACAGCACACGCCACAGCACACAACACACAACACCCACCACACAACACACAGAGCACCCACACAACACACAATACACAACACACCGCGCTTTACACACGACACACATCACACCGCACACGGCACCCAAACCACAACACTCAGCACGGACCACACGATAATCAACACACAACGCGCACCACACAACACACAACCCACAACACACGACACACGACGCACATTGCACACCACACACGACACACAACACAGAACACACAACACGCAATACCCAACACTCACCACACAACGCACACACACACCACACACCGCACAACATACACCACGCCGCACATACCACAAACACGCGACACACATCACACAGAAACCACACAACACACACGACACACCACACACAACCCACACCACGCAACACACGAGACACAACAAACAACACGCACACACCACGCGACCCAAAGCACCAAACACACACCACACGACACACGTCGCACAACACACAACACACAAACCACAACTCACACAACACATACAGCACCCAATACACAGCACACAGCCCACAGCACACAGCACACACCACACATGACGCACCACACACAGCACACACCACGCAATACACACGAAATAAATTACACATACCGCACACAACGCACACCACTCGAACCACAAGCACAACACACGCAACGCACGACACACACCACACAACACACAGCACGCAGCACACAACACACAGGGCACACCACACAGCACACACACACACCACACACCACGCACAAGACACACAAGACAAACAACACACACAGCACACACCACACAACACCCAACAGACAACACACAGCACACAACAAACAACACCCACCACACACAACACAAAACACACGTCACACGACCAACAAGACAACGCATGCACGCCACACGTCACACAACACACAGCACGCACAGAACACTCACAGCGCAAACCACACACACCACACATACCACGCACCACGCACAACGCAACACGCATCACACACAGCGCACACACAAAACACCAGACACAGCACACAGCATACAACACACGACACACGACGCACAACGCACAACAACACACAACACGTGACACACAGCGCAGAACAAACAGCGCACACACACCACACAACACACAACACGCAACCCACAGCACACAACACACAGCACACAGCACACAACACACAATACGCACGCCACGCAACGCAACACCCAACACGTAACACACAGCACACACTCAATAGCACACACAACACACCACACACACATCACGCAACACCCACAGCACACAACACACAACACACAGCACACAGCACACAGCACACAATACACACCACACAAAACACACAACACACAGCACACTCACATTACACAACACACAACACACAACACACAACACACACCACACACAACACACAACACAAACAACACACAACACACAGCACACACACAACGCACACAACACACAACACACGACACACGACGCACAAACCACACAACGAAGAATCCACAGCACACAACACACAACACTCAAGGCACATCAGACACGCAAACCACACGACACACAACGCACAGCACACATCACACAGCACACAATACACATTACACACAGCACACAACACACCGCACCCAGCACAACACACAACACACAACACACAGCTCTTAACAGAAACACGCGATACATACAACACACAGCACACAACCCACACTGCACACTCACATTGCACACAACACACCACACACACCACACACAACACACAACACACACCACATAATACGCATCACACACAGCGCACACAACACACCAGACACACAACACACAACACACGACACACGACACATGACGCCTAACACACAACACATAACGCACAACACATATCACACAATTCACAACACAATCAACACACATCACACAACGCACAACACACAACACACAACACACAGCATAGCACGCACGGCACACCACACAACACACACAACACGGGGTTTGCTGCCGTCTAGTCGGCCGGGGCCAAATCGCGTTCTAGTGCCGCTTAGTTGGATCACCTCGGGCATACACCTGCTCGATGAAGAAAGTCTTCGCCCCCCCCAGCTTCCACCGCCCGCCCTCCCCCGGAGCGGGGTCTTGAGGCTGGGCGCGAGAGGGCCCACCTCCCGGGCAAGTAGATGAAGCGCGAGCGGCATCAAGCTGGCATTCCCCCCATCCTTGTCGCCCCCCTCCGTTCCCCTCCTCCGTCCCTCCTGGTCCTCCTGCTGCTGCCGCTCGTTCCGCTCCAGTTCCTGTTGCTGCTGCTGTTCGTCCTTGTCCTCCTCACTGCTCCTCCTCCCGTTCCTCCTGCTCATTCTACTGCTTGCCCCCCACCTCCTCCTATGAGGCGTTCCAGAGAGGTCTTCGCCTTCGAGGATCGAAGATGTCGGCATCTCTTCCTCGGCGGAAGGCGGGGGGGCAGCCGGCGGAAGTAAAACGAGATCGGCTCCGCCGGCGGAAGGCGACGGGAGGGCAGCGGAAGCCGGCGGAAGTAAAGTATGCGCCACCAAGAGATGACAACATTTTTGGGTTCAGGGTTTCCGGAACCGCCCATATGCAAGCAGCTCCCTCCTCCTCCTCATCCTCCTCCTCTTCCTCCTCCTCCTCCTCCTCCTCCGCCTCCTCCTCCTCCTCTCCTTTGCTGACTGCGCATAGCATGACGGGGTCCGTTTGGAGTTCTAGGTCCGCTGTGACACGCGCCCGCGGCTAGAGGAGAGAAGCGTCAGCGCACGGGGCAGGCTCTCCGCGGGCGCTTGCCGACTGGTTCAGAGTGCCTTCTGGCAGCACCTCGCAGGATTCCGCGAAGCAGCCCCGTGCCCAGCGGGATCGTTTTCTGATTCGCTGTTTTGCCGATCGGCGCGGGCCCTCGCACCCCCCCCCCCTCCCCCCCCGTGGAGTAGATCTTGGCTGCTTTGGGCGCCTGTTTCAAGAGGGTGGAGCCTCCTCCATAGGACGCACTGCTACAAGCAGTCGCGTGAAGCAGAGGTCTGGAGCCAGACCCCTCCCCGTCGCCCCCCTCTTCCGCCCAATGTCGAAATCCCGAAGAAGAAAAGGTTCCCAGGAAGGAGAGCGCTCCGACGGTACTTCCGACGTGCTTCCCCCCGGTGCTTGCGCTTCGCACCGCTTTCCACGAGGGCGCGCCCAACCAGGTACGACGCGAAAGACATCAAGCCGAAGTACCCCTTCGGGTTCGGGCTCACCTACACGGACTTCGAGTACGAGGGTTTCGACGCGGTGTGCTCCGATGCCGGCGCCGTGGTCTCACTAGAGGCCCGATCCCGGGCTGGGGCAGGAGGAGGAGGAGGAGGAGGAGGAGGAGGAGGAGGAGCAGGAGAAGGAGGAGGAAGAGGATGGGAGGGGAGGAGGAGGAGGAGGAGGAGGAGGAGGAGGAGGAGGAGAAGGAGGAGGAGTAGGAGGAGGAGGGGATTGAGGAGTTGGGGCAGTTGGAGGCGGTAGACTGCGAACCGAACCGCAGCGACAGCGGCAGGGGGGGGGAGGAAGGAGGGAGGAGACAGGTGGGAGGAGGGAGGGCGGAGGGAAGAGGCAGCAGGGAGGAGTACGAAAATGAGTATGACTACAAGGTTGTGTATTACTAAACTATGTCTTCCTACACGTGCGAACTACACAGGTCGGCCACGCATGCGCTTGTCGTCGGCACTTGCCAGTTTAGGCCACGTACCCCTGGACATCCGACCAAGATACTGCGCTCTTGTGGGGATCATCTTACACGCGCGCACCTTGCACAGCACCCGCAGCCTATGCAGAAACACAAACGGATCTTACTATGAAACTGCAGCTTCTGATATTCGTGGAGCGGATCACCAGCAATGTGAAGCCTCGCTAGTGGGGTTTTCCGAACAATCGTGACAGTCTCATCCTGACCAGAAATGCACGCCCATCGTGCAACATAATTGTTAGTTTGACTGCAGCTGCTAATCTCGCCTCGTGTGCCGTGCAGCTTGCAGCACTGTCCACAACATGATTCCCCGTGATCATCCACCTGGGGGGCTTGCGTACGCACATTGCCTGTTCGCCCTGATGCGAATGTACAAAGACGACCGCAACCAGGATCTGATCACGAGACTGCATTAGCTGTCCAATGTCCGCGTCTTCGCCTGAGGGGTGGGCCCAGCGCTGAGCCCCCCTTTGACTACGGCCTCGCAGTCGGTGATGTACAGACGGGCCCCAGTGGTGGCCCAGGGCGCTAGGACAAAGGCGCGGAGCTCGCCTCGGGGCCACGTAAAGCTTCCAGAAGTGTGACTGCCAATCTGACCTCAGGCTCTGGGGGGTGGCACGCGGCAGTCGCCAGAGCCACGCGGCGAAACTTCTTGCCGGCCTCATCGGGGCCTCCGCTGGCCTCCTCGAAAACAGTGATGGGGCTGGCGGGGACCTCCTGGCCAAGGAAACCTCGCGCGAGGCCCGAGTTCGTGCCTGCTGCCTGCCACTGCGCCTCGGTAGGCAGCGCTGGCACTGGAACTCAGTCCTTAGAATCAAGGGCATAAAAAACGCCCCTACCCTGTTTTACGAGGCGTTGTGCGTTGAAACTCCTGTGGGTTGACAGGGTAATCCCTGCGTGATGTGCAGCGTCCTGGCGGCTCTAGGCTTTGGGGGTTCCCAGGAGGTTTACATACCACGCACTTGTAACCCAGGGTAGGGCCGTTTTTTCACCCACCAATAGAACAAATCAGCAGAAGCATAAAACGCAAACAAACACAAACAAACAACACAAACGTCCCTAGGAATCATGCCCCTCAGCCAATACGCTGGCTCCGTGTCGGCCTGCGCTTCGGCTTGGGGCTCAAGGTCCATCGCCTGTTCGTGTGCGACGCTGCTTTTTTAGTCTCAGCGCACATTCATACCCCGTGCTTCTCAGTCTCGAAATGTAGCCCGCAGCGTGCACAGAGCCCTTTCCCCATTGCGCCTAGGGGTCTCATCCTTTCTCCTCGCCCTCGGCCTGGAGCCTCCAACTGCACGCATCAACAGGGCCTCAGAAAGCTGGTGTCCCATGAGAGGCACTCCGTCGAGCTGCTCGTACGCGGTGATATTCACACGCAGCCCCCAACTCCAAGCCTCCATCAGAGCAATGCTGTCTGGCGATTCTCCACTGCTTGGCCTCCGGAACCTCCTCAACGCCTGTCAAGAAGCCGCGGTGCGAGTCCAACGCCTTGACCCGGCTATACATGTGGCTGCCGAAATGCCAATTATCTCCAGCAGCCGCGTGGCCATCTGGAAGCGTCCATGCCGTCGCCTCTGACATCGACCAACCCGCCTCCACCGAATGCAAAATGACGGCTGAGATGGGTCCGCGAATCCACTTGGTCCGATGTGGCCAGACGATTCTGCGCCGGCAGTACGGGGTGTAGTGTGGGATGCCAGCTGGTGTGCCCTGGGGATCCCAAGGAGGCTTCGGGAAGGTCTTGGCAGTTCATCTGCCCTCCTCCTCGCTCCCTGGGACTCCTCCTTTCCCTCCTGTCAAGGGAGAGTTCAGTGGGCCTGTAGGAACTTTGAGAATTCGGCGAGAGCCCACATCAATTTTGACAGGCTCCTGGGAGGAGAGCTTGACCAGTTGCTTTCAGACTGAAGGGAAGGGCCAGGATGGCTGATGGCTCTGGGAAGGAAGGGGGTTCCGCTAAGGCCACTGCATGGTTTCCAGGAGTAAGAAAAGGATACCAAAAAGACAATACGAAGGATGAGGATGCTAAGGGTGAGGAGGGGTGACGAGTCGAGGAGGCCACCTGCGACTTGCGCAAACAGCCCGAATCGCACTCGAGCGCCACGTGTCCTGGGGGCCTGGAAGGTCTCCCCCCTCTCGCCCCTCCCCCTCCCCATCCCCTTCCTGCAGGGGCTCGCCGCTGGGAGGGCGCACGCTACAGTCGGGGCCCTGAAGAAGGAACCCTTTTCGTTGGGGAGGGGCTCCGTGTTCCTTAGTTGCTGTACAGTGCTCCTTGGGTTTTCATGAGGTTTTCCATGGAAAGTCGGAGTTTAATTTATGGGGAAAACTGGCTTCGTTCCTTATTTATCGTTCCTTAGGTCAACGCCCCGACTGTACCTGGAAGGATTTCTCAGGTCGGCGCTGGACCCCTTGCGTGCCGGCGCGTGGGGGCATACCACGGGTGGAGGCGGCTCGCCGTCGAAGGGGATGGCCGTCGGCCTCGTCGGGCAGAAGGCAGCTGACGCGTGGGCCTGGTCGTCGGCCTGGTCGTCCGCCTGGTCGTCGGCCTCGTCGTCGGCCTGGTCGTCGGCCTGGTCGTCGGCCTGGTCGTCGGCCTCGAAGTGGATGGTCGTCGGCCTGGTCGTCGGCCTCGTCGGGCAGAAGCCGTGCGAAGAGAGGAATCAGACACGACATATGTACACGTGCACGGGAGCCTCTCTCGGAGGTCCGCGCGGGCTTCTTGGATCGGGGCTGCACCCACCCGGCGGCGACGGAGGGTCGCGCTCCGCGCGCCAGGGAGGGGGGCTGGCGCCAGCCCAAGGAGTCTGCACGGACCTCCGACGGTGCGATTACGGTCGGACCGGGGTATAAGATCGAGGTCGGTTCGGGGAGGACCCCGAAGCTCTTCGTGATTGTTGGAGATTCTTGTGCATCCTGGGGAGGGTACCCTTGGGTGTTCTGTTTGCTTTGGCCGACTGAGGGCCTCATGTTCTTGAGGGACGTTCTCCTGGCCTAGGGCCGACCGTAGGTTAATCTTGCTTTCCTCTGCTTCTTCGAGGGAAGCACGATCGGAGATCTGCGCAAGAATTGATGCGAGACAGCTGGCCCCCGGGAGGGGCCCCAAGCTCCGCCAACGGAGCAGAAAGCGTGCACTTCGGCCCTTCAGGCTCGACGATCGAGGGTCGAGGGTCGAGAGTCGAGGATCGAGACTTTTGTCGAAGATCGATGATCGAGGGTCTAGGATCGAGATCCTTCGAGGGTCGAAGCTCGATGGTCGAGGATCGAGACGATTCGAGATGCTTCTTGGCCCTCCAGGGCCGCCAGGGCCCCCCCCTGAGAGCCCCTGACCCACCACGCGAGGGAGGCTTTGGCGGGGGGGGGGGGGGGGGGGGCACGGTCTCCCCCTCCTCCCCCCCTCTCTCCTCCTCCCTCCCTCCCTCCCTCCTCCTCCTCCTCCTCCTCCTCCTCCTCCTCCTCCTCCTCCTTTCTCCTCCTCCTCCTCCTCCCTCTTCCGCCTCCTCCTCCTCCTCCTCCTCCTCCTCCTCCTCCTCCCTCCCTCCCTCCTCCTCCCTCCCTCCCTCCCTCCCTCCCTTCCTCCCTCCCTCCCTCCCTCCCTCCCTCCCTCCTGCTTCTGCTGCTCCTCGTCTTCCTCTTCCTCCTCCTCCGCCTCCTCCTCCTCCTGCTCTTCCTCCTCTTCCTCCTTCTCCTCCTTCTCCTCCTTCCTCCTTCCTCCTCCTCCTCCTCCTCCTCCTCCTCCTCCCTCTCCTCCACCTCTTCCTTCTCCTCCTCCTCTCCCTACTCCCTCCCTCCTCCCTCCCTCCCTCCCTCCTCCTCCTCCTCCTTCTCCTCCTGCTCCTCCTCCTCGTCCTTCTCCTTCTCTCCCTCATTCCCTTCTTCCCTCCCTCCCTCCCTCCCTCCCTCCCTCCTCCTCCTCCTCCTCTTCCTCCTCCTCCTCCGCCTCCTCCTCCTCTTCCGCCTCCTCCTCCTCCTCTCCGCCTCCTCTCCTCCTCCTCCTCCCTCCTCCTCCTCCCTCCTCCTCCCTCCTCCCTCCTCCCTCCTCCCTCCTCCCTCCTCCCTCCCTCCTGCTTCTGCTGCTGCTGCTGCTGCTCCTCCTCCTCCTCCTCCTTTCCCTCCCTTCCTCCCTCCACCGCATGAGGTCACCGCTTGGGTCCTAGCCTGAGACCAGGCTAGGAAAAGGTCCAGGTGAAAAAAAACCTCCTCCTCCCTCCTCAGCCTCCTCCTCCTCCTCCTGCTCTTCCTCCTCGTCCTCCTCCTCCTCCTTCCCTCCTCCTCCTCCTCCTCCTCCTCCTCCTCCTCCTCCTCGTTACTCTTCTTCTATCTCCTTCTCCTCCTCCTCCTCCTCCTCCTTCTCTTTCTCTTCTCCCTCCTTTCCTCTCTCCCTCCCTCCTCCTTCTCCTTCCTCCTCCTCCTCCTCCTTCCTCCTCCTCGGGGGGAGTTGGCACGGTTTGTCTGCTGCTGTCGTCGCTTGCCTTTGCACGGCCATGCGCGTCTGTCGTTGAAGTACCCATCTCTGAATTCCCAGATCCCAATCCAATTTGGGCGTCTTTCTGCTTCAATCGTCGAGTGTTTTTTCCTTCTCCTTCCTCTTCTTCAGGAAGCGGCCGGAAGCCCGATCTATTTCCAACGCCTCCCTACTTTATGTGTCTACCCATTTCTTCCGACTGACGGGTATTCGGCCACTCGCAGAGGGGGGTACGGGGAGGGGGGAAGGCTTCTCAGAAGCACTCCTGTTACTTAGAGAAGGCGCGGGCCTTACACCTATGGGTGTAAGGCTGGCGGCGCCTTCTAAGAAACAGCCTTCTTTTAAGAAGCCTTCCCCTCCCCCTACCCCCTTGTGCGCGCCGCCAACATATAAGCGGCGCAAGCAAAACGGGGTCGTCTGCGCCGACATGCGCGCGTAAGCTGCCCGCGTAAGGTCGCGCGTAAGCGCTCTCGCCTCCAATGCAGCGTACCGCACTGGCGGCCCGCGTAAGCCGCCGCGTAGGGTCGCTGTGCCATCTCGCGTGAGGCCCGCTTTTGATCCTCGATCGTGTGGCGCGCCTCGAAGGAAAAGGCAAAGTCTTCCTCGGCAGAGGGCGGCGGAGGGTTAGCGAAGCGAAGCAAGGCTACCCCTCCACCGGCGGAAGCCTGCGGAAGGCGGGCGGGAGCCTCCTTCCTCCTCCTTCTCCTCCTTCTCTTCCTCCTCCTCCTCCTCCCTATTCCTCCTCCTCCCTATTCCTCCTTCTCCCTATTCCCCCTCCTCCTCCTCCCTCCTCCTCCTCCTCCTCCCTCCTTCCCTCCCTCCCTCCCTCCCTCGCCTGCCTCCCTCTCCCCGCCTTCATGGGGAGGCGCCGCGGGCGTCGGCACATGCGCAGCGCCGTGCGCCGTGGGATCGCCACCCTCTTCAAGCACCCATGGTCTAGTGGCTATGATGTCAGCCTAACACGAAGCTCAGGTCGAGCCGCGCCTCGCGCCCGTCGGGCGTGGCTCATTCGGGGGCCACCTGCTCCAGCTGCGGCGGGGCCCCGAGCGCGTCCTCGAGCGAGGTGGGTCCACGCTTGCTTGACGCGCTCGTGCTGGCCCGTGTGGCCTGGGCCCCGGGGGCAGCAGAGCGCGTGCGTGGCCAGCTGGTCGTGCTGCGCCTGCGCTGCGAGCACGCCAGCGCGGACGCAGGCCGCGCACGTCGGCGGCAGGTGCAGGGGCAGTGCCAGCCAGAGGTGGACCGCCACGGCGAACTCATCGTCAGGCATCCACTCCTCGCCCTCCTCCGCAGGTAGCAGCCAGGCGCCGGCCCCTGGCCCGCCCGCCGCTCGCAGCAGGGCCCGCAGGGAGGGCTGGAGCTCGTCCAGCAGCGCGTCCCGCGCGGTCTCCGCCAGCGCGTGTCCCCAGAACCGCTGCAAGTGCCGTGGCTGCTGCGATAGCCCGAGCCGCGCCTCGTCGTGCGTGTCCAGCCCCTCCCGGGCGAGCGTCGCCGCGAGCCCCCCCAGCCGAGCCGCCAACAAGGGCGCCCGGGTCGTCAAAGCCCCGAGGGAGGCGGCGCCAGCGACCCGTGCCACGGTGGGCAGGGCGGCGACCGTGCTGGCCAGCCAGGCAGCGGGCGCCCACCGCCCCGCGCCTGGGAGTCCCAAGCCGCTTTCGCGCGACGGCAAGCTTGACCAGCGAAGGCGGGTGGAGCCCAGCGGACCGGCACGGACCAGGGCGGCGGCAGCTGTGGCCATGGCGTCGCCCAAGCTCGCCAGCGCGGCCGCGCCGGCGGGCAGCGTGCGCAGGCGAAAGGTGACGTCGGCTGGCGTGAGCACTCGCAGCAGGCACAGGCCCTGGTGCCTGCCAAGCCCGGCCTCCACCAGCAGCTGGAGACGCGTGTACGCTCGCCGCAGGCGCTCTAGGAGAGTCTGCCAGACCTCTGCCATGGCCTCTAGGAGGAGAGAAGAGGAGGAGGAGGAGGAGGAGGAGGAGGAGGAGGAGGAGGAGGAGGAGGAGGAGGAGGAGGAGGAGGAGGAGGAGGAGCGCCTGTTTCCACAGGGACGCGGAAGGCGGCCGGCTGTCGGACCCGCGCCACAGGCAGGCTCGTGCGCCACGGGCGAGGCGAGGGCGGGATCCGCGGTTCCTTCTGGCCGCCAGTAGGTGCTCTTCGCAGCGTTTAGCCGCAGGCCAGCCCGGGCGACGGCAGGCCCCGCTGTCGCGAGGGCGTGCGGCATCGCCGGCGTGGGCGTGAAGACGTCGACGTCGTTCATGTAGGCGGTCACCTCTCGCCCGAAGCCGGCCTCCTGCAGGCTCCCGTCCAGCGTGCGGACGGCTGGGTCGACGCCGAGCGCGAAGAGTAGCGGCGAGAGCGGGCCCCCCTCGCATCACCCCCTTGCGCACCTGCACGGGGACGTGCGCCCCGTCGTCTGCCACCAGCATGTGCTCCGTGTCGGCGGCAAGCAGGCGGTGCTCCCTCGACCCCCCCTCCCTCCTCCTCCTCCTCCTCCTCCTCCTCCTCCTCCTCCTCCTCCTACCCCTTTTCCTCCTCCTCCTCCTCCTCCTCCTCCTCCTCCTCCTCCTCCATTCCTTCTCCTTATAGATAACTCGTCCCTGTCGCACCCCGAGGCCAATTTTTAGGGCGTGCCGTGCGTTTCGCATGAGACGTCCTCACTGTTTATGACTCTGAAGCTTAAAAAGTAAGTACCCTGAAACGTACCCAACCCTTGCTATACATGTGGCGATTATACTCAGCACTATTCAATGCTGACTGGCATTCTGAAGGACCCGCAGTGCGCAAGAAGAGCACCCAGCAGTGATTTCAGAAGAGCGCAGCAAGAAGAGGAACGGCAACTCTACAAAATGGAAACACAGGGGCGTTGAAAGAAACCCGCCCAACAAGTGAAAACACAAGGGCGCGGCGGCGAGGGCTAAAACAGAACATCAGTTTAACTCAGCAACGCGCTGCGCTGAGCGCGGTCCCGAGGTGATCCGCGTATGACGTACGTCCGCTGGGCCTCCCAGGAGCCCACGAAAGTGGCGACAGTTGCGCAGATCGCAAGCCCCCCGGGGGCGGCGAGGTCCCGAGGTGGTCCGCGTATGACGTACCTCCGCTGGGCCTTACAGGAGCCCACGAAAATGGCGACAGTTGCGCAGATCGCAAGCCCCCCAAGGGGGCGGCGAGGTCCCGAGGTGGTCCGCGTGGGACCCACCTCCGCTGGGCCTGCCAGGAGCCCACGACAGTGGCGACAGTTGCGCAGACCGCAGGCCCCCCAGGGGGCGGCATGGTCCCGAGGTGGTCCGCGTATGACGCACCTCCGCTGGGCCTGCCAGGAGCCCACGACATTGGCGACAGTTGCGCAGATCGCAAGCCCCCAGGGGGCGGCGAGGTCCCGAGATGGTCCGCGTATGACGCACCTCCGCTGGGCCTCACAGGAGCCCACGAAAGTGGCGACGGTTGCGCAGGGGGCGGCGATGTCCCGTGGTGATCTGCCTATGACGTACCTTCGCTGGGCCTCCAAGGAGCCCACGAAAGTGGCGACAGCTGCGCAGATCGCAAGCCCCCCAGGGGGCGGCGAGGTCCCGAGGTGGTCCGCATATGAAGTACCTCCGCTGGGCCTCCCAGGAGCCCACGAAAGTGGCGACAGTTGCACAGATCGCAAGCCCCCCAGGGGGCGGCGAGGTCCCGTGGTCGTCCGCGTATGACGTACCTCTGCTGGGCCTCCCAGGAGCCCACGAAAGTGGCAACAGTTGCGCAGATCGCAAGCCCCCCCAGGGGGCGGCGAGGTCCCGTGGTGATCTGCCTGTGACGCACCTCTGCTGGGCCTCCCGGGAGCCCACGGACGTGGCGACGGTTGCGCAGATCGCAAGCCCCCCAGGGGACGGCGAGGTCCCGAGGTTGTCCGCGTGGGACCCACCTCCGCTGGGCCTCCCATGAGCCCACGACATTGGCGTCAGTTGCGCAGATCGCAGGCCCCCCAGGGGGCGGCGAGGTCCCGAGGTGGTCCGCGTGAGACCCACCTCCGCTGGGCCTGCCAGGAGCCCACGAAAGTGGCGACAGTTGCGCAGATCGCAAGCCGCCCAGGGGGGCGGCTGGTCCGCGTGGGACCCACCTCCGCTGGGCCTCCCAGGAGCCCACGAAAGTGGCGATAGTTGCGCAGATCGCAAGCCCCCCAGGGGGCGGCGAGGTCCCGAGGTGGTCTGCGTACGCCGTACTTCCGTTGGGCCTCACAGGAGCCCACGAAAGTGGCGACAGTTGCGCAGATCGCAAGCCCCCAGGGGGCGGCGAGGTCCCGTGGTGATCTGCCTATGACGTACCTTCGCTGGGCCTCCAAGGAGCCCACGAAAGTGGCGACGGTTGCGCAGATCGCAAGCCCCCAGGGGACGGCGAGGTCCCGAGGTGGTCCACGTATGACGTACCTCTGCTGGGCCTCCCAGGAGCCCACGAAATTGGCAACGGTTGCGCAGATCGCAAGCCCCCCAGGGGGCGGCGATGTCCCGAGGTAGTCCGCGTGGGACCCACCTCCGCTGGGCCTCACAGGAGCCTACGACATTGGCGACAGTTGCGCAGATCGCAAGCTCCCCAGGGGGCGGCGAGGTCCCGAGGTGGTCCGCGTGGGACGTACCTCCGCTGAGTCTCCCAGGAACCCACGACAGTGGCGACAGTTTCGCAGATCGCAAGCCCCCCAGGGGGCGGCGAGGTACAGAGGTGGTCCGCGTATGATGTATTTCCGCTGGGCCTCCCAGGAACCAGCGAAAGTGGGGATAGTTGCGCAGATCGCCGCAGCCCGACGGCACGAGAGAAGAGGAGAGGGGAACACAGGAAACAGCAGAGGAGGAGGGGAGGAGAGGGGAGGAGGAAGGAGGAAGGACGGGGCGACCACACTGCTCTATTCAAAACGAGAACCCAACACAGGAGGGTTGGGGAAAAAGGTTCACCGCACGCAGGATAGGGAGCCCACAATTTGCGTACGTGCCGAACCACGTACATGAATACGGCCCCCCAGGCCGCGAGGCCAACGTCGTGATACGAACGTTTGTGCAGTGCGCACTCTTGAAACCAGCGCGGATTCATGTGCGTGTGCATCTTATTTCGCTCCTGCCAGGAGGGGGGACACCCGCCATGTCAAGCATCGCTTCGCACTTCGCATTTTGTGTCCGCAGCCGTCTAGGGTCTGGGGGCGAAGCGCGTTTGCTTTGAACAGGCCCCGAAGCCCAAGGCGCAGGGATTCAAAAGTCCTGTATTGAGCGCTCGTGGGCGGCTCCCGCTGGGCCTCTTCCGCTCGGGCTCCCCTCGACCAGAGGTCCCGCCCCCCGCCCCCCGTCCCGAAAGATGGTTCGCGAGCGGCTCGCTTCGCGATGGCCCCGTCCTCTTGCCTCCTCCTCCTCCTCCTCCTCCTCCTCCTCCTCCTCCTCCTCCTCCTCCTCGTCCTCCTCCTCCTCTCCTCCTCCGTCCTCCTCCTCCCTCCTTTTCCTCCTCCTCCCTCCTTTTCCTCCTCCTCCTCTTCCTTCTCCTCCTCCTCCTCCTCCTCCTCCTCCTCCTCCTCTCGTCGGACCTCGAACACTCCCCTCCTACTCCTTGACAGTGGCCACTCGTCAGGGCCCACGCCGATCCGCCCGATCCGATCCGATGCCGATGGCGACCAGCTCGAGGGCCCAGGGCGGCTCCGAGTGCTCGCCTCGGCCCTCCGCGGCTCGGGACCGCTGGCCGAGCTCCCTCCCCCCCGCCCGCGACAGCCAGGAGGGCCCGACGAGGCCAACATCATTGGTTTTCCCACGGTTTTTTGAGGATTTGGGTGTTTTATCTTCGTTTCGGTCTCCCGACCGCCCACGGCGCCCCAAGGTGGGGAGGGGCCGACGACGACGACGACGACGACGACGACGACGACGACGACGACGACGACGACGACGACGACGACGACGACGATGCCCGATGCGCCCAGTCCGATTCGATGCCGACGCTCCAACGATCTGGTGTGGTGCGATGCCCGCACGGCGCTGCTGAGCCGCCGCTGCGCCCCGCGGTGCGCCGGGGAGGCATCTGTGGAGCAGCGGGGGAGCAGCGGGCCGTGGGCCCCTCACCGCTCCCGCGCGCCCTCCCCTGGGGGCCGCCGGGGGGGAGGTGAAGAACGTCGGCGGCCGCGACGGCGCGGCGGTGCCCCAGCTCTACGTGGGGTTTGCCAGCCTGAAGCCGTTGCTCCGGCAGATCCGCGGCTTCCAGAAGGTTCAGGCTCGGCGGGCGCCAAGCAGAGGCCGACGCCAGTCATCCTGGGCCCCGGGCCGCAGGGCTTTCACCGGCGGGGCTTTGGCCGATGCGTGGTGTGGGGTTGGAAGGGGTCCAGGCCTGGCGATCGCCAGCCAGACACCCCTGGCAGTCCTTCTGGGTTCAGCTTTTCCCACGCGGCTGGCCTTTGGTTGGCCAGCAGGTTTGGGTTTGGAAGGCTTTCACGTGCGTCTCGTGCATGTAGCCTCATGCCCCCCTTGACCAATGGCGGCCTGATGGCTCTCGCACGCGACCGAGACTCTTCGCGCTCATCTCCCGCCCGCGGCGTCCTCGTGGCAGCCGAACACAGAGAAGGCCACGCCAGGCACAGGGTGGGCCGACGGCTTCCCTTCGATTTGACTGCGTCATTCTTTAATTCCCTCGTTCCTTGATTTCCTTGGGACTGAAAACGACGACGACGACGACTCAAACGGAAAAGCGTCTCACACACGCCGAACGAGTCAGCAGATTCGCATATCGCTTTACAATTGTATGGTTCGTTTAGATTTGATTTTCCCTCGTGGCAGCCGCGGGGCAACCCACGGGACATCCCGCGGGACAGCCCGCGGGACAAAGATGGGACAACCACGGGACAAGCCACAGGACAACCCACGGGACAGCCGCGGGACAGGTTACGGGACACCCACGTGACATCCCACTGGGCAACCACCGGCAATCCAGAGGACACCGACGTGACATCCACGGGACGGCCACGGGACAATTCTGCGCTCCGCGGACCCTCAGGAAGCATGCCTCGTTGTTTTTTGTTGCATGTACCGAGTAAGCAAAGGATCATTGCCTACACCATGAGCCCTGCGCCGCCAAATGTGCGTGAGCGTGTCATCATTGCATGATGAGTAACAAGAGAAGTTCACGGGCATCGTCTTCGTCGATTAAGAATCGATGATACCGCTATAATTTGGCCCAGCCATGGCCGATGCACCACCGCCCTCGCGCAACTTCGCCTCGCCCCGACTCGCGATATGAATTCAAGCCGACGCAGATTTCCAACTTGGGGCCGCTGCGTCCTCGCCGCCAAGTCTTCGATCCAGGTTTGGATCGATGTCTCGCACTAGGCTCTCGTTGTTTGAGGCTGAGCCTGAGCCGGAGCTGGAGCTGGAGCTTTTGAGCCTTTGCTTGGGCCTGGGCGTGGGCTTTGGATTGACCTCGGGTTCGTACGTGCGCTTGAGTTTGGACTTTGGGCGATCTGGTCACAGCATAACGCAAATGAGCATACCCTCTAGCATTGCACGGCACGGCAACGACATCACGAGGACACCACCGCCCCACCATCTATGACGCAACACGACGCTGCACCACGCCATGAGACACCAATCACCACACCACCAATACATTTTGTTCTCGCGAGTCGCAGCCCGCCTCAGATGGACGCCGCCACAACACCACCACGACACTGCGCCACAAGACCATGGCGACCGCCAGCCATGTGTGAAGTACAAGCGTCGGCCGCGAGCCCTTCACACCGTGGCCAGTCGCGCTTGGTTTCGCACGAACTTCCCGTCACTCACGGCGCGACCATGAATTTCCCGAATCCGATGTCCCTTTGACCGTGACTTCGCGAAGCAGGCTTTTTCATACCCATCACATCCGCTGCCTTTTTTGCAAGGGGCTTCACACATGTTTTTGGCAAGAGGCTGACGATCACCAGACATCTTCGGCTTCACTTTCTGGCAATATATCATATATATATATATATATATATCTTCACATGTTTGTTCGGCAAGGGGTTGTTGATCCACATCTTCAGCTACCTCGTTGGCTTGGTTTCCTCCGGGATTGGCCATAGTCATCGTTCATTCTATCGCGCCTTCTTGCAAGAGTGCAAACAACTTCTGGGCCAAGGGTGGGCAAAGCCACGCCTCGCGTGGGGTTATGTTGGGATTCTCGTGCAGGTGCCAGCGGGGAAGTCGGTGCCAGTGACGTTTGTCCTCACGGAGGACGACTGGAGTTGGTACGACGAGGCCGCAAGCAAGTGGCGGTCCGCTTCGCAGACTGGCGAGAAGATCACCATCAGCGTCGGGAGCTCCTCGGGGGACCTCATCTGGAACAAGACCCTCGCCTGCGGTGGACAACCCACGAAATCTGCGAACAAGAAAGTGTCCAAGTAGCCCTTTGGATCAGGGTACTCGCAGTATTTTTTGTCTGCGGTCCCCAAACTTTGGGTCCGATCGCTTTCCAGGGGCCGGAGCGCGGGCGACCCCCGTCAGCGCCGCTGCGTCCGGCCATCCAGTCCGCATTTGCTTTCCCCCAGAAGCTATGTGGCAGCTCGGCCCCCGCATGATCATATCATTGCCGCGGCTTGTAGTTTCTGTTGCTCGGTTGGAGTGCACAAAGTTCGCACCCAGTCGCATCGCGGAGAAAATCCGCGGTCAAGAATTTGCAGCATTTCTGAAAGCCGGGCGTCTCCGGGTGCATGAGTACCCGCAGCCCCCCAGGGCTGGCGCGGCCCAATTCCCTGGGGGCCTCCTGCGGGCGAGCCGCCCAAACGCGGAGGCAGCGTGAAAAGCTCAGTGCGGGAGGGAGCCGCGCCGCAGCGAGGGTGGAACACGCTGCTCGAGAGCCGGAGGAGGAGCAGGTTCCGATACCGCTGCGCTGCCCCCGTCGCCACGGCTGGACTCGCCTAGAAGGCCTGGCACGAGCGCCTTTTGCGAGAGGTGCGGGGGAGAAGCGGTGTCGGTACCTCTCGTCGGAGCACGGCAAGCAGACACGTATACCCATTGTGGCCGCCACAGGGCCTTGAAATCACAGCATCGCGTGATGTCGCTGTCTCTGCAGTGCACTGACCAGCCGCGCCGGCGTTGCTCCAGATGGGTGACGAAACTACGGAATCTGACTCGGATGTGTACGCCTCCTTGACGTTGCCGTCGTCTCTTGTGGGAATCTCCCTCTCCAGATCCCCGAGGTCAAGATTCTTCAGGCTTGCGCCACATCCGCCGACCCCTTAACTGAAGTCAATGATCAGATGGTTCGAATCCGTTTGGCGGTCGTTTTGGGGTTCTTGTCGGGTTTCTTGGGAGCTCTTCGGGGCCTGAGGGGGGCATCTTTGGGGTTGTTCGGGCTACTCCTGGGCTCGTCTTCGAGCTCTCTTGGGCTTCTTTGGGCTCTTCTTGGGCTGCTTTGGCGTCCTCGTGGGCCGTCTTGGGGCTTTTTTGGGCCCCTAGGGGTGCTTTTTTGGTGCCCTCGGGGGTTCCTGGGGGCGGAAAGCTAGATTTTGTAGATTTTTGGTGGCCCTCTTCGGGCTCTTTGGGGCTCCCGGGGGCGGACAAGTAGAATTTTGAATTTTTGGTCGCCCTCTTCGGCTCCTCTTGATGCCGTCTGGGAGCCTTCTTGGGCCGTCTCGGGGCCCTTTTGAGCCGTTTTGGGGCCATATTAGGCCGTCGTGGGGCCGTCTTGAGGGGTTCTTTTGGGGTGTCTTGGGGCGGTCTTCGGGGCCTCTTGGGCCGTCTTGGAGCGTCGGAAAGCCCACACGGCGAATGTGTAAAAACATATACGTTTTACGAAGGAGATGAGCAATTTTTTGCGTCTAGGGACCCTCTTGGGACGCACCTTGGAGGCCTCTTGGGGGCGTCTTGGGCCATCTGGAGGCCATCTCGGGTGTCTTTGATCGCTCTTGGACCGTCTGGGACCATGTGGAACTCTCTTGGAAGCCAGTTGGAGCGCTCTTGGAGCGCTCTTGGGGCCGTCTTCAGGGCTCTCTTTGGCCGTCTTCGGCGCCTCTGGAGCCGTCTTGGGCCTCTCTTGGGCTGTCTTGGGGCCCTCTTGGAGGCTTCTTGGACCGTCTTGGGGCGGTCTTGAAGGCCTCTGGGGCCGTCTGGGAGCGTCGGAAAGCCCAAAAGGCGAATGTGTGAAAAATCTACGCTTCACAAAGGAAACGGGCTAACTTTTACGGTTAGGGGCCCTCTTGGGACGTATCTCGGATGCCTCTTGGGGCGTCTTCGGGGCATCTTGGACCGCTGGAGGCCATCTTCGGTGTCTTTGATCGCTCTGGGACCGTCTGGGACCATATTGAGCTCTCTGGGAGGCGACTTGGAGCGCTCCTGGAGCGCTCTTGGGGCCGTCTTCGGGGCCCCCTTGGCCCGTCTTTGACGCCTTTTGGGCTGTCTTGGGGCCCGCTTGGGCTATCTTGGGACCCTCTTGGAGGCTTCTTGAGCCGTCTTGGGGCGGTGTTGGGGTCCTCTTGGGCCGTCTGAGAGCATCGGAAAGCCCAGAAGGCGAATGTATGACAATTGCATGTTATACTCAGGGAATGGGCAAATTTGTGCGTCTAGGGACCCTCTTGGGACGCATCTTGGAGGCATCTTGGGGCCTCTTGGGGACCTCTTGGGCCGTCTTGGAGGCCTCTGAGCCCATTTTTGGGCCAGCTAGGGCGTCTTGGAGCGCTCGTTTAGCGTCTCGGGGCCCTCGTGGGCCGTTTTGGATGCCTCTTGGGGCTTTCTAGGCCCGTCTTGAGGCCCTCTTGGGCCCGGAAAAGCTTCGTGGTGCGCTCGTCCCGTGCGAGGGGGGGGGTCCAAATCTCCGGTTTGGGGTCCCTTGGGGGGGGTTATGGGGGGGAACTACCTCACACGCTTGAGACCCACAAGGGGTCGGCGGATTTTTTAATAACGTCGATCCCCAGAGGTCTCCACCCATTCCCCTGGACCTGTTTTTCATCCTGATGACGGTCCCGAGGCCCAGTAAGGGCCCCCAGAGGCCGAAAACAGCGAAGAACTTCCCGTCCTGATTTTTGTCAGCTCGAGGGGGTCAATTACCCTGGCGACGTACCCAACCCCTGCGCAAAAGCGGGGCGCAAATAGTTTAGGATACTTTATAAGGGGGCGATGACGGAGCGAGGGTTACATATGTCTGCAGACGGAATTCGGGAGACTCGCAGGACACTGGCTACAGGAAAAGGGCTTGATAAAACTGATGATTTACAATTCCTGAACACTCCTAGCCACTTCGAAAACGGGGATCACAGCAGGCCTCGAAAGCGGCGACAGGTTCACAGATCGCAGCCCCGCAGGGATGGCGAGGTCTCATTTGAATCTGCCCGTGGCCCTCACTGTGCTGGGCCCCCCAGCAGGCCTCGAAAATGGCGACAGTTTCGCAGATCGCAGCCCCCCAGGGATGGCGAGGTCTAATTTGAATCCGCGCGTGGCCCTCACTGTGAATGGCGACAGTTTCGCAGATCGCAGCCCCCCAGGGATGGCGAGGTCTAATTTGAATCCGCGCGTGGCCCTCACTGTGCTGGGCCCCCCAGCAGGCCTCGAAAATGGCGACAGTTTCGCAGATCGCAGCCCCCCAGGGATGGCGAGGTCTAATTTGAATCCGCGCGTGGCCCTCACTGTGCTGGGCCCCCCAGCAGGCCTCGAAAATGGCGACAGTTTCGCAGATCGCAGCCCCCCAGGGATGGCGAGGTCTAATTTGAATCCGCGCGTGGCCCTCACTGTGCTGGGCCCCCCAGCAGGCCTCGAAAATGGCGACAGTTTCGCAGATCGCAGCCCCCCAGGGATGGCGAGGTCTAATTTGAATCCGCGCGTGGCCCTCACTGTGCTGGGCCCCCCAGCAGGCCTCGAAAATGGCGACAGTTTCGCAGATCGCAGCCCCCCAGGGATGGCGAGGTCTAATTTGAATCCGCGCGTGGCCCTCACTGTGCTGGGCCCCCCAGCAGGCCTCGAAAATGGCGACAGTTTCGCAGATCGCAGCCCCCCAGGGATGGCGAGGTCTAATTTGAATCCGCGCGTGGCCCTCACTGTGCTGGCCCCCCAGCAGGCCTCGAAATGGCGACAGTTTCACAGATCGCAGCCCCCCAGGGATGGCGAGGTCTAATTTGAATCCGCCGCGATTACCCTCTATGCTGGGCCCCCCAGCAGGCCTCGAAAGTGGCGACAGTTTCACAGATCGCAGCCCCCCAGGGATGGCGAGGTCTAATTTGAATCCGCCGCGATTACCCTCTATGCAGGACCCCCCAGCAGGCCTCGAAAGTGGCGACAGTTTCACAGATCGCAGCCCCCCAGGGATGGCGAGGTCTAATTTGAATCCGCCGCGATTACCCTCTATGCAGGACCCCCCAGCAGGCCTCGAAAGTGGCGACAGTTTCACAGATCGCAGCCCCCCAGGGATGGCGAGGTCTAATTTGAATCCGCCGCGATTACCCTCTATGCAGGACCCCCCAGCAGGCCTCGAAAGTGGCGACAGTTTCACAGATCGCAGCCCCCCAGGGATGGCGAGGTCTAATTTGAATCCGCCGCGATTACCCTCTATGCAGGACCCCCCAGCAGGCCTCGAAAGTGGCGACAGTTTCACAGATCGCAGCCCCCCGCAGGCAAGACAGGAAGAGGCAGGCAGGAGGCAGGAGGGAGGCGGGAGGAGACGCGACCACACTGCTCTATTCAAAACGAATACCCAACCAAGGAGGGTTGGGAATTACCCTGGCGACGTACCCAACCCCTGCGCAAAAGCGGGGCGCAAATAGTTTAGGATACTTTATAAGGGGGCGATGACGGAGCGAGGGTTACACATGTCTGCAGACGGAATTCGGGAGACTCGCAGGACACTGGCTACAGGAAAAGGGCTTGATAAAGCTGATGATTTACAATTCCTGAGCACTCCTAGCCACTTCGAAAACGGGGATCACAGCAGGCCTCGAAAGTGGCGACAGGTTCACAGATCGCAGCCCCGCAGGGACGGCGAGGTCTCATTTGAATCTGCCCGTGGCCCTCACTGTGCTGGGCCCCCCAGCAGGCCTCGAAAATGGCGGCAGTTTCGCAGATCGCAGCCCCCCAGGGATGGCGAGGTCTAATTTGAATCCGCGCGTGGCCCTCACTGTGCTGGGCCCCCCAGCAGGCCTCGAAAGTGGCGACAGTTTCACAGATCGCAGCCCCCCAGGGAGGGCGAGGTCTAATTTGGATCTGCCGCGATTACCCTCTATGCTGGACCCCCCAGCAGGCCTCGAAAGTGGCGACAGTTTCACAGATCGCAGCCCCCCCCCCCAGGGATGGCGAGGTCTAATTTGAATCTGCCGCGATTACCCTCTATGCTGAGCCCCCCAGCAGGCCTCGAAAGTGGCGACAGTTTCACAGATCGCAGCCCCCCAGGAATGGCGAGGTTTAATTTGGATCTGCCGCGATTACCCTCTATGCTGGACCCCCCAGCAGGCTTCGAAACTGGCGACAGTTTCACAGCCCCCCGCAGGCAAGAAAGAAAGAGACAGGAAAGAGGCGGGAGGCGGGAGGAGGAAGGACGCGACCACACTGCTCTATTCAAAACGAATACCCAACCAAGGAGGGTTGGGAAAAAGAAGATTTTGTTTCCTTAGGGAGGGCCGTCAGGAGTCAGAGGGGATGGGCCGACTTTCCACCACCACTACTATAGGTAGGACGGGGGAGAAGTGAGGCGCCCTTATCCCCGGGCCCAGGCGCCGTCAGACAACGGCCCGGGGATGGCAAGAGCCAGCTCGGGGCAGCCCTGAGGCATCGGCGACGACGGCGACGGCGACGGCGACGACGACGGCGGCGGTGGCGACGACGACGGCGGCGGCTGCGGTTTTTCGCCTGGGGCTGGCTTCGCCAACGGTTGGTTTCGCCGGGGGC
>CAUYUJ010018549.1:245000-257500 GCA_963575745.1 Prorocentrum cordatum
CGACCCGCCCGCGACACATCCGCGACCCACCCGCGACCCTCGCCGCGACCCACCCACATTGCTTTAACGAAGAATCGGCGCCTTCGGCGGGCTTGTTATATAATTTGTCAAACAAAAATATGCGCCTGCGGCGGGCTTCTTCAGAGCCTGGCAGACTGCTGGCGTCCCCGCCGCCCCCTCACTCTTATCCGCGACTGCGGGGTGCTACGTATATACATCTCCTTACGTCTATGCACCTCCTCCTGTTACTCCTCCTCCCCCTCTTCCTCCCCCTCTTTTCCATCTTCCTCATCCCCCCCCGCTCCCAGAGAAAAAGGAAGATGGAGAGGATGAGGAGGAGGATGAGGAGCAGGAGGAGGAGGAGAAGGAGGAGGAGGATGAGGAGGAGAAGGAGGATAATTGAGGCGGATGAGGTTCTGGGTCGCGTCCGAGAGGCTTCTTGTGTACTGCCATCTTTCCTACATCCCGTCTACATGACCGTTGCAGTTAGTCATGGTCTTGCGACCCGAAAGTTGCGCCCCCTCGATTCGATATAATTCGCGGATCTGGTTAACGACTCGTTCTTCAGTTTGCCTTTCAACTTGCTTCCAGATCGGCTTCTTACGCGCAGATGATCCTGTGGTCGTCCCTCCTCTCTGTGACTGACCGGCGTGCACTCTGCGCTCTTTTTGGCTGTTCTTGCGCTTGCCCTTCGGGGTGCCCTGACAGTCGGGCCGCTGAAGAAGGAACCATTTTCGTTGAGGAGGGGCTGCGTATTTCTTGATTGTTTCACAGCTTGCCCTAGGTTTTCCTTAGGTTTTCGATGGGGGAAATCGAATTTTCACTGGTGGAAACAAGGGGCCTCGTTCCTTATTTCCTTAGGTCAACGCCCCGACTGCAGTGTTTGTTGCCTGCCTTTGTTTTCTTATGCCAGCTTTGCGGTCGGGAGCGCGTGCCCACAGGCTGCTGCGCCGCCGGCTCTGGCCCGCCACTCTTCGGCGCGACACGCCGAGCACGCCCCGGCCCACAGGCGTCAAGAGACTGTCTCGAAAGAGTCCGGCGACGGCCTGGATTACAGTGGGGGGCGCGCATCACGAAACCGTATGCTTTTCGGCAGGGTATGCTGGGTTTCTTGGCTCCTCGCGCTGCGCGGCGACTTCCCGCCGCCGTTGAAGGAGCTGCTGCGTTCAGGGTGCTCCAGGTTTCCCCTCAGGTGCCCCTCGCGCACGGGTTCTCGGGGCTGGGTTCCTTGCGAGGGTTTCTTGCGGCCGCGCCCGCACAGTACCGCCCCCCCCCTTCCCCTGGATGACTTGACCTTGTTGGCTGCGCAGGTCCGGCGGGGATGCGCAGTACTGGTGCGCGCGGGCGTGCGTTCGGCGGGCACCTCCCTCCTCCTCCTCCTCCTCCTCCTCCTCCTCCTCCTCCTCCCGTTCCTCCTCCTCCTCCTCCTCCTCCTCCTCCTCCTCGTCGTCGTCCTCCTCCTCCTCCTCCTCCCCCTCCTCCTCCTCCTCCTCCTCCTCCTCCTCCTCCTCCTCCTCCTCCTCCTCCTCCTACTTCACCCCCTCACCGGGTTATCGCCGGAAGAGGCGAGCTCCTGAGCTCGTCCCAGTCCCCAAGCGTCAGCGTTGCGATCTTTTCCCAGCCTCCTGTCCCACGAAGGCAGAGCGACGCGCTATCAGCCTGCAAGGCGTCGCGTCGCAGCGGGCCGTCCGCCGCGGCGCGCCAATCAAGTGAGTTTCCGGCCGTAGTGTAGCCACCGACCTTACATTGTCATTCGGAGCGCGCCTTTCGAATGCTTTCTAGTTGACCTTTCTTCTACTGCACAGAAGTGTTCTAGAGCTCGGAGCCCTTTCTTATCATACCTACTGGTGTGATCTCGCACTGCACCATTTCTCCGCACTTTTGTGTCGTGTCGTCGTCCCTGGCACCCCTGGCCTGCCTGGTGGTCTCCCTACCCTGGCCCCGGGACCCGGCCCCTCTCTCCCCCTCGCCCCGGCCTCCTCCACGCCCCTGGCGTCCCACGCCCCCGGCCTCCCTGGTGGCCTCTCCACCGGGCCCTGGCCTCCCCCTGCTCTTTCCTCCCCGGCCTCCCTGGCCTGCCTCGGAACCCCTTCCCCCCCAGCCCCTCCCCCCCTGGCCGCCCTCTCCATCCCTGCCCTGGCCTCGGACACTCCGCCCCCCGTCTCACCCGCCCTGGGCTCCCTGGCCGCTCCCCCCAGGGGCTTCCTGCCGTGCCGTCCCGACGTCCCCGGCCGCCCTCCCCTGGCCTCCCTCGCGGCCTCCCCTGGCCCAGGGAGTCCGCCTCCCCCCCCCCCTCCCCCCGCCTTGGCCTTCTCCTTCCCTGGCCCTCCTGGCCTCCCTCTGGGCCTCCCCGAGGCCCTGGCCCTGGGGCCCCGTCCCGCCGGCCCCTGGCCTCCCTGGCCGCGCCCAGGGCTTCCTGTCGTGTCGTCTTCGTCCCTGCCCCCCGTGCCCTGGCATTCCTGCCCGCCCAGCCCTGGCCTCCTCCCGCCCTGGCCTCCCCCTGGCTTTCCTCCGGGCCTCCCCGAGGCCCTGGCCGCCCTGGCTTCCCTCTCGGGCTCCCTGCCCTGGCCTCGGGGCCCCGTCCCACCAGCCATGGCCTCCCTGGCCGCCCCCTCAAGGGCCCATTTTCGTGTCGTGTCTGGCCCCCCCTGGCCTCCCTGGTGGCCCCTTCTGCCCTGGCCTCCCTCGCCCCCTTGGCCTCCCCCTTTGGCTTCTCTGGCCTCCACGGTTTCCCCCGGGCCCTGGCCTTCCTGGCCTCCCTGGCCTCTTTGGCCTCTCCACCTGGCCTCTCTGGCCTCCCCCCCCCCCCCTCCCCCCCCTCCCCAGGCTTGGGGTTACCTCATTTTCGTGTCCTCGTTGCGTCGTCCTGGCCTCCCCTGGCCCCCGCCTGGCCTCCCTGGTGGCCTCCCTGCCCGTCGATTCCGGCGGCAGTGCCGAGTCAGACGACGTTGGTCGACGGGTTCGAAGAGGGCTGCACTTCGTCGCTGGCTCGTCATGGTCGCTCGCCGGCGTGTCGCAGCACTCGCGCACTTCCCCACTGCTAGCTGCTAGCACAGCCTGGCGCCATCACCACCCCCAAGTGTTCCTCATCCGTCATTGTATGATCCTTGGCACGCGTGCCTCTTGTTCTCGTCGTTGTGCGTTCGTTCTCTCGTCGCCTCCTCCCCTCGACCCCTTGCCCCTGCCTGTCATGATAGTCTTTATGGCCCCGGGAGAACACCGAGCACCAGGATGGTCCCAAGACACCCCCCTTGTTCACCGCGCCTCATCAGGGCATGCGTGCCGCTCGTTTCTGACTCGGCTCTTGCTCAGGTTCCCTCGTACAGTCGGGCCGCTGAAGAAGGAACCCTTTTCGTTGGGGAGGGGCTAGGTGTTCCTTGATTGTTTCACGGCTTGCCTTAGGTTTTCCTTAGGTTTTCGATGGGGGAATCGAACTTTCACTGATGGGAACAAGGGGCCTCGTTCCGTATTTAGGGTTCCTTAGGTCTACGCCCCGATTGTAGCTTGCCTGGGGCATCGGTTTGCTGGGAACGCTGCCCGATTGTGCTCGCAGCCCCGTCGAAGCTGCACGCACGACGCAGGGGCGCCAGCCGTGCAGCCTACAAGTACCGGTCCTCGCGGGCTGGCGTGTCCGTGCCCTGACGACCACAAGACCCGTGGCATTTCGGCCCAAGCATCGACGGCCAAACGCGCCGTCGAGTTTACGCTCCTAGAAGATACGGCCGCGGCGCAGCAGTCGGAGGACGGAGAAGCGGCACCACCACCAGCCACCTCTTGGTATCGCTCGGACGTGTGCCCTCTGTCTCGGAGGGGATTGTTGAGGCGTGTCCTGGATCATCCTGCGGAAACACCACGCACGAAACCGAAACAAAAGCACAGGTAATGGACGTCCGAGCGATGGCCAGACCGCCACGGCCATCACCAGCGGGGCCACCCGTGGCGAGGAGGGCCGCCCGAGCTGCGCCCCCGAGCCAGAGACACGAGATGCCCGGGGCGGGGCGCCGGGGAGCGGCGACGCCACGCCACTCGGTTGCGAGACCCCCCCACTGCTCCTGTCGATCGGCGGCGAGCGAGGGGGAAAGTTAGAGGGGGCCACATGCGAACCCTACCCCTACTCCCCACGAGTTCTGAGGGGGAGGGTGGGGTTCACTTCATTCGGGAGCTCCCGAGCGAAGTGAACCCCCCCCCCTCAGAAATCGTGGGGAGCAGGGGTAGGGTTCGCCGCATGTGGCCCCCCAAAAGTGAGAAGGACGAGGCCTTCTCAGAAGGCGGCGGGACTTCGCAGACGCCCTGGCGCCTTCTGACAGGTTTTCTGTGTCTTCGGGGAGCGCACCGAAAACTGTCCAGCAAGGCCGGGGGACTTCCGAGAGCCTTCTGAGAAGGCCCGCCCCTGCTCGCTTCCCCCCGGGGCTCGCCGCCGAGCCAATGACGGTGTTGGTGCCGAGCTTCCTGCTCCCGAGTATCGTGCACCTGCGCCGATCCTGGCCGATCCCGGGACGGGCGCGTTGGCCTGCTCTGGCCGGGGCTGGGGGAGCGCGTGCAGGGATCCTGGGCCCAGGGTGGGCCTCCTCGGGTCCGAGGAACGTGAGCCTCGTCTGCAGATGTCAGGCCCCCCGCGCCTTCCAAGAAGCCGCCTCCTTCTGAGAAGCCTTCCCCCTCGCCCTCCCCCCCTCTTTGTGCGCGTCGCCACGGAGGGGTCGGACGTGGCTGGAAGTGCCCCCTGGCCCACAGAGTGCCCCCAGGATGTCCGAGGAGGCCCCCGCGGCCGCAGGATTCTCACAGTTCCCAGGGTTTCCGAGGAGGCCCCCACGGCCTCAGGATTTTTTTTTTTTTTTGGATTTCCAGGATCCCCCAGATTTTTCCAGATTTTTCCAAGATTTCTGGGATCCCCCAGATGTCCCAAGGTTGCTTCAGAGGTGCCCCCTGGCCCAAAAAGCACCAACGGATTTCTCCGGGGCTGCCGAGAGGAGCGCCCCGTGCGAGGCGCAGAGGGCCCTCGGGGGGGGGGGGGGTCCAGCGTGGAGCGAACAGCTGGGGCCCACGTTTTGGCAGCGCCCCCCCGGCAGAAGGGGGCTTGGAAAAGTGGGGCTGGGAATCAAGCAGTGGCGAAGCGTCCTGGCTCGCCTATAGCCCTACCGAACAATGTTCTAAAGAACCTTTTGTGGTTTCCACGAAATGTTCTTAGAACATTTCTGGCGGAGTCTGTCTTGTTGTATTTGATCACATCAGGCTTATGTTCTAAGAACATTGGTTTTGTTATTCGAACATTTTTGGGGTTCTAAGAACATTTCGTAGTAGGACTACAGGAATGCCAGGACGGTCGGTCCCTGCTCAAGAGAAGGGGGAGCTGCGAAATTGAGCGAGAAGCTGGGGTCACCCTGGGCCAGGGGCACTTTTTGGGGCGCCCCCGACAAAAGAGGGGCTTTGTAAAAGTGGGGCTGAGAAGGGTGAGCTGCCACACTGTACGAAAAGCTGGGGTTACCTTGGGCCAGGGGCACTCTTGGCAGCCCCCCGACAAAAGGGGGGTGCTTTGAAAGGGGAGCTCAGGCCCAGACCCCCTCGAGTCGTGGAGCAGAAATCACGACGGGAGGTTTTGGCTAGTTTCGGCCTTGGGGGGCCCTTGCTGGACCTCAGGGCCGTTTGAAAGACAGGTCACGGGGAATGGTTCGAGACCTCCGGGGGTCGACGTCGGGGGTCTGGGGAGATAGAGCCGGTGTTCCGAAATCTGCTGCATGTAGCTGGTTCCCGCCCCACCGCAGAGGGCGCTTTCCCCAATACGTCGGCGCTTACGGCGCCGGGGAGACGCTGGGGAAGCCAGCTGCATGAGCCGATTCGCTAACTCCGTCTTTGCCATGCGGCGGTGGCGTTGAAGAAGGAAGCGTTGGATAATGAGTCCAGGGTCTGGAAGCTAGGGGAACTCCAATTGAGCGGCGCAAAGAAAAGCGGGGTCGTCTGCGCCGACATTGGCACGTATGTTGCCCGCGTAAGGTCGCGCGTAAGCGCCCTCGTCTCCAATGTGGCGTGCCGCGCCGGCGGCCCTTGTAAGCTGCGGCGTAAGGTCGCCGTACCATCTCGCGTAAGAGCCTCGCTTGATCGTCGCCCAATCATGGATAGGTCTCGTAAGGTGAGGCCCCCCCCCCAGGCCTGACGCCTTCTGGGCACATTCCTGCGCCAGAGCCCCCACGGTGCCCCCTTGTTCACCCGACCCGAGCCTGTCCAGGATGGGCGCGCGTGCCACAGCTCTTTGGGCGTTGCGTAGATGGGGGGGCGACGGGCGGGGGGCTCCAAGAAGGGCCTTGTCTTCTAGGATCGAACGGGTTGTCATCTCTTTCTCGGCGGGAGGCGGCGGAAGGTCGGCGGAAGTGAAACGAGGCCGCCTCCTCCGGCGGAAGCCAGCGGAAGGGCGGCGGCACGTAGGGGTGGCACATTGAAGATGGAGATGGGGCCAGCCCGCCTTCTTCGTCTCCAGCAGTCCCCGTACGTGTTTCTTCTGTCGCGCCGCTTCCAGTTGACTTTTTAGCGAGGCCCACCACGAGACGCCGTGTTGTGTTGCCGAGCCTCATTTCAACACTACTAGTGTTGAAATGGGGGGCGGCGGAATGCGGCGGAAGCCAAAGTCGGCCTCCCAAGAGAGGGCAACTGTTTTGGGTTCAGCGTTCCGGAATTGGGCCACATCGGGGGTGAAGAAAGGTGCACCTTATGTGCCCTAAGGGGACCCCCGGGGCCAACAGGCGGCAGGCGAGGCGCACATTTCTTCGCCCCCATCCATGTAGCCAGATCCCCGGCGTCATGACTCTTTTCCCGACATCGACCACCAGAGATCTCGACCCACTCCCCTCCTCCTCCTCCTCCTCCTCCTCCTCCTCCACCTCCTCCTCCTCCTCCTCCTCCTTATCCTCTCCCTCCTCCTCCTTATCCTCTCCCTCCTCCTCCTCCTCCTCCTCCTCCTCCTCCTCCTCCTCCGCCTCCTCCTCCTCCTCCTGCTCCCCCTCCTCCTCCTCCTCCTCCTCCTCCTCCTCCTCCTCCTCCTCCTCCTTCCCCCCTCCTCCTCCTCCTCCTCCTCCTCCTCCTCCACAGACCCCCGACGTCGTGATTTGTTCACAACGTCGACCCCCAGAGGTCTGGACCCCTTCCCAGGGACTTGTTCTTCATCCTGAATCGAGTCGTTTTCTGACGGTCCCAAGGCCGGGCAAGGGCCCCCAGAGGCCGAAGATGGCGGAAGACCGTCCGGTGACTTCCCGCGGCCGTTGCAGAAGCTGCTGCGTCCAAGGTGCTCCGGGTTCCCCGCAAGTGCCCCTCGCGCGCGGGTTTGCAGGGCCGGGCTTCTTGCGAGGGCTTCCTGCGGCCGCGCCGACACAGCAGCCCCCCCCATCGAGCAACGCCCAAAGTTCCCCTCCTGCGAGCACGGCCCCCATGGCGCTTCCCACCCTGCTGTCGTGGGCGGGCAGAGGCGCCTCTGAGAAGCCGGCGCGCCTCTCGGCCTCGCCCGACGTGGGGATCTCCGAGAGCGCGGAATCGCGTGCCGCCGACGGCGAGGCGCTGCTGCCGATCCGCTGCGCTTTCGTTGGCGTCGTCGTCGTCGTCGTCCTCATCGTCGTCCTCGTCGTCGTCCTCGTCGTCGTCCTCGTCCACGCCCACGTCCACGTCCACGTCCTCTTCAGCCTCGCGTATTCGTCCTTCTCCGCCCACCCCCCTCGTCCTCGTCCTGCTCCGCCCCCTCCTCCTTTCTCGCCCCCCTCCTTCCTTGCCCCCTTCGTCCTCATCCTCGTCCTCGTCCTCATCCTGATTCTCCTGCGGTCGTAGGCTTCGGAGCCGATTGTCCCATCTGCTTCTGCTGCTGCGGCTCCTCCTCCAACTCCTCCTCCTCCTCCTCCTCCTCCTCCGCCTTTTCTTCCCCCTCCTTCTTGGAACTCGACTCCCAGAGCTGTCCCAGAGCGCACTTCTGCCAGGATCTCGCCGCCCAGGGACGCAAGACCCCTTCCCTGGAGGCCCAAAGAGTCTGGAGAAGTTATCAACACCTCCTCGGTCCTCCTCCCCGGACCGGGGAGGTGCCACTGCTCATCCACTTCGACGTGAACAAGACGATCTTGCAGACCGACAGCATCCAGCTGAAGGACGCAGAGGACGGCGTTCGCGAGGGCATCGCCGAGCTGTTCTGGGGCAGCGTCAGGACAGGAGCAGGAGGAGGCGGATGATGATGATGCTGATGATGATGATGCTGATGCTGATAACGATGATGCTGATGCTGCTGCTGCTGCTGATGATGATGATGATGATGATGATGCTGCTGATGATGATGATGATGATGATGATGATGATGATGATGATGATGATGATGTTGATGATGATGATGATGATTATGATGATGACGACGACGGCAATGATGATGATGATGATGCTGCTGATGATGATGATGATGATGATGAGGAAGGAGGAGAGGAGGATGAGGAGGAGGAGGTGGAGAAGGAGGGAGGAGGGAGGAGGGAGGGAGGAGGAGAGCAGGACGAAGAGGAGGAGGAGAGGAGGAAGGAGGAGGAGGAGAGGAGGGAGAGGAGGAAGGACAAGCACGCAAGAAACAACACGAGGAGGAGGAGGAGGAGGTTGGAGGAGAGGAGGAGGAGGAGTTGGAGGCAGGTAAGGGCATGAGGATTCGGAGTCGCGGTATGTACCCAGCTGATGATTCTAGCCTCGCAAGAGGTTCGAAGCATAATGCGAGCTGCAGCCAATGGAAAAAATCGATGGCCTGGAGGGCGCCGAAAAGAAGTTCTAGCGCCAACATCTGGTCTATCGCATTTCCCCAACGAGAACCTTCTCGCAGGGACATGCTGCTGATGATGCTGACGATGATGATGAGGAGGAGGAGGAGGAAGAGGAGGAGGAGGAGGGGGAGGAGGATGATCTGGAGGAGGATGAGGAGGAGGATGAGGAGCAGGAGGAGGAGGAGGAGGAGGAGGAGGAGGAGGAGGAGGAGGAGGAGGAGGAGGGGATAGCGAATTCCGAGGCCGACAGCCACAGGGACAGGTGGACGAGGAAGAGGAGGGGAGGACGGAGGCGGGAGCGTGGGTGGGGGTGGGGGAGGGAAGAAGTTGCCCATGCGAGCATCTCTATCCGCTGCACACAGGCGCCCCACTAAAAAAAGAAGGCAAGCGCCCACTGGGCCCGCACCTGCGGCGAGAGCTCCGTGCTGGGGGAGGGAGGCCCTGAGGCCGAGTTCTGCCCTTCGAGCCAGACGGCATGCCACAAGCGACAGAGCACCAGAGCACATCAACCCATGATTGGGGGAGCAAAAAGTCAAACAAGCATAAAAACTCCGAGGTTCGCGCGGATTTCTCGGATCGGCGATGGGGCCCCTTGGCGGCGCCTCCGGCGCCGCCCCTGGCGCGCTCCGCGCGCCAAGGAGGGGGGTCCAGCGCCGATTCGAGAAGTCCGCGCGGACCTCCGAGTTGTTATGTTTATGTGACTTCTTCTTCCCCTAAGGATGCTGCATCAGTGATGCTGCAGCATACCCTCTCCCAGACCCGAGCCCCCTCCCGTGAAGGCCCTGCGCAGCTCCGCACTACCCGGTGCGCGAGAAGCCAGACGGAGTGGGAGGATCTGCGCGAACGAAATGGGTACCGAAAGAATGGGTACAATGCCCAACAGCAGTTCCTGTTCATTCTGAACAGGACTCGCTGTCCGCGCCGCCGCGGCCTGTGCCCATTTGAGACAGCAGGCCGCCTGCCCAACAGCGGCCGCTGTTGGTTTGGGACAACATTTGCTGTTGGGCATTGTGCCCATTCTTTCCGTACCCATTTCGGGCGTCCAAAGAGGATGCGCACAGCGACGGCCCCGTTCCGAAGCAGGGCCGCCCCCCCTCCATCCGTGTGATTTTTTGCACAGCTTCGCCCGCCTGGGCGAGAAGAGCCCCGCAGCATCCCCATTTTGAAATGGAGCCGCCCTTCATCTGCGTGGCTGTCTTCTTTGTTGCGTGGCGCCAGCCCGATGTCGAAAACCAACCGCCCTCCGTCCATGAAGCGGATTGGTCTCTCAAAACACAAGCGTGCACGGCGCCAGGGGGAGAGGCCCTTTGAACAAAAAGCGAGCCGCCCTTCACCCATGTAACCGCTTGAGTTTTGTAAGACGAGTGTGCGCGGCGCCAAAGCCATTGCCCCATTCGGGACACGACTTGCTCACCACAAGCTTCAACATCGCGATTGGTGAGGACACGTCTGGCGGTGCGGCAGGGAGGAGTTGTTTGTGATGAAGGGGGGCTGAGGAAACAGAGGAGAAGGAGGAGGAGGAGGAGGAGGAGGAGGGGGAGCAGAAGGAGGAGGAGGAGGAGGGTTGATTTGACGCTTTTGTGGTCTCTTTGGGCATCCTGGGGGACGTTGTTTGTTTTTTCGGGCGCCTGTGTGGGTCCTCGTCGCCACATGTGGATCCGCTTCGAAGCTCTGGTCAGAGCGCGCTCCAGGGCATGTCTGGAGGGACGATTCTGAAGGAGAAAGACTACACATTGTTCATGTCCAGATCTTCGAAAGTTCTTGATTTTTTTTTTTTTTTGGGGGGGGGGGGGGGGCAAGATCCTTTCATTTTTAATTGTTCTGTCCTGGGCCTCTTCCAGGCCACTAGGGGGCCAGGAACAGTTAGAAACGAGCGCAATTAGAAATGAACGCGCTTAGAAATGAACGACGTGTAGGAAGAGGAGTCTCTGTAGGATGATATGCCAAGCTAGCAAGGTCGAACGAGGTCAGCGGGGGGCCCCGCCCTTGTCCGCCCTCCCTCTGATACCATACAAGCAAGTTGCGGTACAACTTGATCCTGGGATTGGATCTCGGTAATTCGCTCCCACCTAGCGAGCGAAAGGCGCTCGCGCGCGGTCCCGCTTCCGACGACCCGGCGACGGGACAATACGCAGGCTGCGCAGTGGCGGGAGCGGCAAAATTTCCGATGGGCGCGGCGACGGCGAAGCATGTGTTTCGCCGAAGCAGCACTGCCGCTTTCTCGCGCAAGCTGCGCGGCGCTTCGGCGAGGACACCATTTCGCCCGCTCTCGCGTGGCCCTGCTGTCGCTGCCGCTTTCCTGCGACTCGCCGAACGAAACATGCGCCACGTCCGCGCGGGAACGCTGCTTCCATGCGAACTGTGCATGGAGCTTGGGCGTGGGCCACAAGTCGCTCGTTCGCTCGGGTTTGGGGCCGACGAAGCGTCCATGTTGGCAGCAACTGTGCAGATAATCACTGTCGCCGGATATGCTGGCTGGGAGGCAGCCTAGGTGTATATACTCAGGGTCGGCGCCCGAGGAGGAAGAAGAAGAAGAGGAGGAGGAGGAGGAGGAGGAGGAGGAGGTGGAATCGGACTACTAGGAGGCAGACCCGGATGAGGACTGAGGAGGAGAGGAATTCGAATTCAGGAGGAGGAGGACGAGGACGAGGGCAGGACCGACAGCGACAAGACAGTTTGGGAGTGGACGCGCAGCAAGCCTTCGTGCCTCCCCCCGACGGACGACATCCGCACGGCTGGGGACTCTCTCGTGAACTACGCGCAGTTCTGCAAGGCGACTATCAAGGACAAGGCCGGGGACGCCAGGAATCTGAGCCCTCCCCTCTCTCGTCCTCGACTCGGAGGGGGTGGGGGAGGGGGAGGAGGGGGGCCGACGGCACCCAACAGAGCCATACAGTCGGGCCGCTGAAGAAGGAACCCTTTTCGTTGGGGAGGGGCTGGGTGTTCCTTGATTGTTTCACAGCTTGCCCTCGGTTTTCCTTAGGTTTTCGATGGGAAATCGAACTTTGACTGATGGGAACAAGGGGCCTTGTTCCTTATTTAGGGTTCTTTAGGTCCACGCCCCGACTGTAGTGTGCCTCCGTCGATTCATCCCTCTCCCCTGCTCCTGTCCGCCTGCTCCAGAGACTCGTCCCGCTTCCCTGCTCCCGTCCGCCGGCTCCAGATCTCCCAGCGCCCTCGCGAGGCTGCCAGGAAGGAGGCGGTGAAGACGTTCAGCCTCGTCGACGGGTTCGCCAAGCAGGAGATGAACAAACTGCTGCAGCTCGCCATGAAGAAGATGCAGCTGCCCCCGGAGTTCCGTGGCTCCCCGCAGGTGGCTCACTCCTTGGCAGGTTTACAAAGCCGCTGAGCACGTCAGAGTGGCGTGCCTGTAAGGGCACGCGATCTGGTTTGCAGCCGTCCATTCACACAGAGACGCACGTAGAGTGATTATACAAAGAGCCGCCCAGGTGGAGGCCGCTGGGATCAAGGGTATGACGTACAACGCGTTTCCCTCCCTGTTCCACCTCGTCGCCAACCTTCAGAGGCCCCTGGCAGTGTGAGAAATAGGACAGTCCGCGGAAGGGTCATCATTGGCACTTGCCAAATACTGCTCGTTCGGTGCCCGTTGCCATACGTCGTTTCATGAGGTTGCGTGTCGGGAGGCGCGGCGTTGCCCTTTCCTTGCCCCGTCCTCCCCAGATGCTCGACGTCGTGTTTTGTTTGCAACGTCGACCCCCAGAGGTCTCGACCCCTTCCCCG
>CAUYUJ010018549.1:260000-273099 GCA_963575745.1 Prorocentrum cordatum
CGCCCGCGGGCCCGCGCACGTCTCGGCCCGCCCCTCCGCCAGGTCGTGGCCCCGTCCGGCTAGCTCCGCCCACGGCCTCGGCGGTCGCAGGCACCCGTGGGCCCGCGCCTGTCTCTCGGGGGGGGGAGGGAGGACCCCTGCATGCTGGAGCATCCGCCCTCCCTCGCTTCTTCCCCCGTCTGTCCGGTGCCCAGCCTCACGCAGTTCCCTCATCCTCCCTCCTCCCTCCTCCCACATTCCCCTCTTTCCCCCCTCCTCCTCCTCCTCCTCTCCTCCTCCTCCTCCTCCTCCTCCTCCTCCTCCTCCTCCTCCTCCTCCTCCTCTCCTCCTCCTGCTCCTCCTCTCCTCTCCTCCTCCTCCTGCTCCTCCTCCTTCTCCTCTCCCCCGCCCTCCTCTCTCCTCCCCTCCTCCTCCCTCCTCCTTCCTCCTCCTTCCCTTCCCTTCCCTTCCCTTCCTTCCTCCCTTCCCTTCCCCTCCCCTCCCATTCCTTCCCTTCCCTTCCTCTTCCTCTTCCTTCCCTTCCCTTCCCTTCCCTTCCCTTCCTTCCCTTCCTCCCTCCCTCCCTCCCCCTCCTTCTCCTCTCCCTCTCCCTCCGCACCTCTGCCCCTCTGCTTCTCCCCTGCTCTTTCCCCAATTGGCCACTTTTTCTCCCTCCTTGAGCTCCTCTCTCCTCCCCTTCCCTCATCCGCCCCTCGCCTTCCTCCGCCTCCTGCTCTCGCTCTTATCCTGCTCCTGGGCCTCCTCCTCCTCCTCCTCCTCCTCCTCCTCCACCTCCTCCTCCTCCACCTCCTCCTCCGCGAGAATCGGGTCGAAGATAGTTGCGCGTGTTCCTACGAGGGCTGAGGCACAGGGCTGATCTTTTGACTCTCACATGCCGCGAACACTCCAGTACCTCTCACGGGAATCCGTGGGTCTAGCAACGGTCACACGGGAGGACCAACGAGTAGTTGAGACACTATACAGTACAGCATGTGCACCTTTCGATCGCATGCGGGATAAGGCGTGCCACATGCTTTCGAACACGGGGAGGTTTTCCAGGAACCCTTTCTTGCGACTGAGACTCTTTGCGAGCAGAGTGCGGACTGCTTCGGCACAGAAGTCTGCCAGGACACCGGGTGCCGCATCACACGTTGCAACTGTCGACTACCTTACGCAAGAATGACCTTTCGCCGGAGTGACCTTTGGTGCGGGCACAATGGGGTTCCCCGATCGCCGAACGCGATGCGGTAATAGCGTCTTTCTGCTCGTGTTTGGCCCCCCCCCCACCCCGCGGACCCCAAACAGCCGCGCACCAAAGGTCATTCTTTCCCAGGGTCACTCTTGCGTGTAGCCGAGACTGACGCTCACCAGACATTGGCTCGCCGCATCTCCAACACCAGCTCCTCGTATGCCTTCCGTTCACGAGTCAAGCTCTCCCACACTTGCTGCTTTCTCGCACCACGGCGCCACCCGTACCTGTGTGTGTAATCATGGTCAGGGTCCGGGTTGAACTTGCCCGCTGCGCATCCGCATAATGATGTCGCCGAGGGCAGCATACAATTAACCCGCCTTGTAAGGATGGGCAATTTTTCCAAGGGTACCCTTGCATCCTTGCCTCCTCGGTCCATCGTTGGCCACTTTCGTTGGCCGCGTCCGCTCGAAAAACTTCGAAATGGGCCTCCAAGGCCCTTGCATCCTTATCCCGCATGCTTACTATACGGGTTGAGTGTATCAGTTCCGTTTGCGGCATCGAGTGTGTGTTTCAGTCTGTCGAGGTTGATCGCATGCCGTTCCGAGATCGGCTTGTGCTGGTTGTTGCCGATGAAGCCGTGCATGTTTTGTTGGACATGCACACATACACGTTCTTTTGCGGGTGTCCAGCGCAAGTCTGTGAAGCAAGCCGGTCAGATCCTGGCGCCCTTTGGCGCGGCTCGCATTGGGAAAAACAACGGCTTCACTTCAAACCTGCCACCGCATCGCTTGCTTGAGGCAGCCGCATCGGCCGCCACTGTGTTTTGACCCGAGTGGTGGTGCACGCCGTGCAAATATCTCGCGAGCGTGATACGCCAGATCCTGGGGCCTGGGGCCTCCACAGAGTTTCTCATGATTAATATGCGTATGGAGCAATCGCACCCACGCGCCCACTTTCCACCTCCCACCTCCCACCTCCCCTCCCGCACCCACCTCCCACCTCCCACCTCCCACCTCCCGCACCCACGCACGAAAGGTCAAATGGTCTTGCACCCACCTTCCTGCAGTTTCGGTGGTTCCGCCGACACGTGAACGACTGGCCAGATACATATCTTCATTTGGGATTGAGGCGCACGTAACCCAACAGGTCACGACCCCACCAGTTTCAGATTCCTCTTCCGTCACTCCCCTCCTCCTCCCTCTCTCCTCTCCCCCCCTTCCTCCCCCTCCTCCTCCTCCTCCTCCTCCTCCTCCTCCTCCTCCTCCTCCTCCTCCTCTTCCTCTTCTTGCTCCTCCTCCTCTCCTCCTCCTCCTTCTTTTTTCTCTTCCTCCTCCCCTCCCCCTGCCCCCCTCTCCTCCCCAACCTCCTCCTCCTCTCCTCCTCCTCCTCTTCCTCCTCTTCCTCCTCCTCCTCCCCTCCCCTCCCTCCTCCTCCCCCCCTCCTCCTCCTCCTCCTCCTCCTCCTCTTCCCTCTCCTCTTCCCCCTCCTTCCTCCTCCTCCTCCTCCTCCTCCTCCTCCTCCTCCTCCTCCTCCTCCTCCTCCTCCTCCTCTTCCTCTCTCCTCGGCGGGCCTGTCGCCCCGAGGTCTCCGGGGTGCCCGACCGCCGCGTCCACACCCTGCACACGCTGTACCGCGACGCCACGGGGCCCGTGCTCGTGCTGGACACCCTGACGAACGGGCCGGCGGACGCCTCTTGGGACGCGTGGGCCCGGCAGAGCCCACCAGCCAAGGTGGACTCATCGTCATCGTTCTCGTCGTCGTTCTCGTCGCCGCCGTCGCCAACGTCGTCGTCGTCGTCGTCTTCTGTGTCGTGCGTGTCGTCGTCGTGGTCGTCGTCGTCGTCGTGGTCGTCGTCGTGATCGTCGTCGCCGTCGTCGGCGTCGTCGTCGTCGGCGTCGTCGTCGTGATTGTCGTGGTCGTCGTCGTCGTTGTCGTCGTAACCGTTTTGACATCTTGACTCAAGATCCTCTTTAGCGTCGCGGTGAGGCGCTCAGTGCGTATCTCTGCCTCCTTTTTCTGTACTTCTGCCGCGACAGCTGCGATGGCCATGCGCGCGCTTCGAGATCTCCACTGAGACTTGGCTGGCGTGCGCCGAAAATCTTGAGACCTACAAGGAATTGTGTGTATCTGTTTCCCCGCACCAAGCTGGACATGTAAGCGCGCGGCCCTTGCGGCCCTACCAACTATGCCAAGGCCTACCAGACGTTCAATCCTGTGAACGTCCATGCTCCACCTTTCTATCCAGCGGGGTGGCATGTGGTTCCAGTTGGTTGCGCACACACTGCGGACACCCTGCTTGATCAACTTGCCCCTCGCCACGACGTAATTTTTCAGAACGTGACCTCGGTGATCGACTCGCACGGCGAGCACACCAATGCCGATCACCAAATGGAAGGCTTGGACTTCTCGCACACCCCAGACTTCTCTGACTTTCTGACGGGCCTGACGGAGCCCGCGGACTGTGGCGTGGGTGGTTTGTTCCAGATGGTGGCGCACTTGGTCTCCAACCATCCGTGGCCGCGTGGCTCTTTCGTCGGCACGAAACTTCCCCCGAGACAATCACTGATTCGAGCGTGGAAGCCTTAGCTTTTTCGAGGGACACGCTCGAAAACGACCAGCACGACCAGATGGACAAGTACTCAACTATGAAAGTCGGAGGGTTTGCCCCTACGTCGGGTGAGCCTGCACAGGAGATGAAGGCGATCCTCGTGTCGCACGACGTCCAGGGCATAAGCACCATTTTCTCTCGTACGTGTCCTTTTCCTTACTCGGGCCGGACGAAAGGGGGGGATTGGGAAAGGGGGGGATGCGAAATTTGCTGCATGCAGCTGGTTTCGGCCCCGCCGCTGGGCCCATTCCTCCATACATTGGGCGCCTCCCAGCGCCGGGAGGCGCCGGGAACATCAGCTACGTGAGCTGATTCTCAACCCATCCCTTTTCAGGGGTGGACAGAACCCCCAACAGTGACACGTCGATTAGTGAATTGTCCGTTTTCGGTTCTCGAGAGGGCGCCGTGGCCGTTATTTTCCAGGCTTGCGCCCACCAGGTTTGGGCCTCAGGTCGTTTTCACTAAACCACGTTTTACTAAAGGGGGGTCTGTCCATCCCCGACCTTTGCTATCCCCCCCTTTCGCCCGACCCGACTTGCGACAAGAAGGCCGCCCCTCGCCTCAACGAGACGGTCTTCATCGAGGCCGCGGGCCCCGCCTCGGCGCTGGTTTGCCTCGCCCTCTTCTCAGCAGGCTTGGCCTCAGCTCTCCGTGCGATGCTGCCGGGGAGCCTTCAGGAGGGGAAAAAGCACAGAGGCAATTCATCGTCGATTCCCAGGAAAATATGGGAAAATATGGGAAGTGGGGGGGGAAGACAAAAACCAAGAAGCTATGGGGAATCTGGTCATTTTTTGTCTATTTATTCGTGTGTCCCAGGGCCCCTTCAAACTTGTCCCCGAGCGCCAGGGTCGAGTAAGCAGTTGTGCATCCCGTGTGCTCCAGAAGATGCGCCCGCTCCTCCCGGTGATGAAGAGTTCACTGTGGTGACGCCTGGGGCCGACTTTCGCCTTCCCCAGCATGGTGGCCCTGGGCCCGCGGATGCGCCCATGCTGCCTTCCACGCGCCCTCCGGGGCCGATGTCGGCCTCCGGTTGTCAAAGCAAGTGTGGGAGGTCCTCGCCCTCGTGTCGGAGACCACAAGCCGTACCCCAATGTGGATCGCATGGTCTTCTGGCGCCCGTCCTGTCATCTCCACGGAGGGTTGCCCGCAGCCTTGCGCTCGAGGGAGCTGCCGGGGACGTCTTGCTTGTCCTGCAGACCGAGGGCGCCCGCGGCCTTACGATTCTTCAGGACTCGAGGAAGGAGGCTCTTAGCCTGATGGAAGGGGCCGCAGCGGCCAGCGGCCAGGACACTTCCAACCACTACTGCGTCGAGCACGCGGTTGTCGACGTTGGTGATACCATCGCTGAGATCGGCCACGCCCTCGAGGGCGTTGGTTGCAAGCTCGTGATCGCCAGCCTCTGCATGGACCTCACGGGGTGGTCGCGACGAGGCGATTGCTATCTCCCTCGCCGAGCGGCTGGGCCGCGTTCCGCTGGGAGTGAGCCCCGTGCTTTGAGGCAGAGGTGCGTGTTTTTCTTCCACCACGGTCTTTGGACGGCGGGCCCGCGTTTGGTTTTACCTTCTCGGATGCTTCCTTGGATCTTGGGTTCCCCGTGGTGGAAGCGGAAGCGGGTCTTATAGTGCCGCATCTTGGTTTGTGACAGTTGCCAGTCTTGTCGCATCGCTGCAAGCTGCGAGGCCTGCGTTCGCCCCAACGGGTCGCCCGTGCCCGTGTGCACTTGCGCATGCAGATGCGTCCTGCGTAGTGTTCGGGCTTTCTGTGTCCTCCCCATTTCGCCCGCTCTGTCCGCCCCTGCGCTCCCTTGGCCTCCCGCTCGCTGGTCGGAGACCAGGAGTTGCGTGATATGAGGTCCCCCCCCCAAGGACATCAGCACTCGCTGGCGTTGCCGTATATGCCGCGCCGCCTTGGATGCTCATCGGCTCGCGGTGGCTGGACCCACCAGAGGGGGATCACGCGTACGCGAAATACGTGTACGTCGTCGTCGTCGTCGTCGTCGTCGTCGTCGTCGTCGTCGTCGTCGT
The DNA here is from genome assembly GCA_963575745.1 of Prorocentrum cordatum. Taxonomy (NCBI): domain Eukaryota; class Dinophyceae; order Prorocentrales; family Prorocentraceae; genus Prorocentrum; species Prorocentrum cordatum. Next base: position 265,804 of record CAUYUJ010018549.1, read on the forward strand.
CGTCGTCGTCGTCGTCTCGTCTGCGTCGTCTGTCTCGTCTGTGTCGTCTGTGTCGTCGTCGTCGTCTGTGTCGTCGTCGTCGTCGTCGTCGTCGTCGTTGTCGTTGTTGTCGTCGTGGTCGTCGTCGTCGTCTTCCTGCTGCTCCTGGCTTTCCTGGTGCTCCTGCTTCCGCTCGCGCCCGCTGCTGCTCCTGCTCCTGCTCGCTCCTGCTCCTGCTGCTGCTCCTGCTGCAGCTGCGCCTGCTGCTGCGCCTGCTGCTGCGCCTGCTGCTGCTCCTGCTCCGCCTGCTGCTGCGCCTGCTGCTGCTCCTGCTGCTGCTCCTGCTGCTGGTGGTGCTGGTGGTGGTGGTGGTGGTGGTGCTGCTGCTGCTTCTGCTCCTGCTCCTGCCGCTGCTTATCCTCCCCTGCTCGCGCGCCTTTCCAGCCCGGGTTCGGCAGCGCCCGCCGGCCAAGGCGGACACGCGCAACGGGCGGGAGTACATCCAGAAGGCCGCGGGCCCGGCCAGGGTTGGTTGGGCTTGGTTTGGGGCTGGGTTGGGGTTGGGCTTGGGTTCGGTTTGGGTTGGGCTTGGGCTGGATTTCGGTTTGGGTTGAAGGGGGGAGGGGCGGCGGTCCACCAGAGGCCGCAGGCACAGCCCGCGGGCGCCACGGAGGCCCCTGCGGTGGCCTCGGGGGACGTCAGGGGGGGGTCCTCGGAGGGGCCTTAAGGGCCCTTGAGGGACCCCGGGAGTCGTCCGAGCGATGTCGGAGGCCCCAGCGGGGACACTGGAAGACCTCTGGGCACCCGGCGGGGGGCGCTGCTTCCACCAGCTGTGCCCGTTTCTTGGCGGCTTGGGACTTCGAGTCGGGAGGTAGAGGGGTAGGAGGGGCAGGAGGAGCAGGAAGAGGAGGAGGCGAGGAGGAGGAGGAGGAGGCGGATGATGATGATGATGATGATGATGATGATGATGATGATGATGATGATGATGATGATGATGATGATGATGATGATGATGATATGATGATGATGATGATGATGATGATGATGATGAGCTGATGCTGATGCTGATGCTGATGCGTGATGACGATGACGATGACGATGACGATGACGATGATGATGATGATGATGATGATGATGATGATGATGATGATGATGATGATGATGATGATGATGATGCTGCTGCTGCTGCTGCTGCTGATGCTGATGCTGATGCTGATGCTGATGCTGATGCTGATGCTGATGATGAGGATGAGGAGGAGGAGGAGGAGGAGGCGGAGGAGGAGGAGGCGGAGGAGGAGGAGGAGGAGGAGCGGCGCAGTACGTCCATCCGTAGTAGCCTGGGCTCGAGCCGTTTGGGCTCGAGGACAAAGAGTTGCAGGGGATACTGTCGGTCGCCGCGTTTGCCTTGCCACCGTAGCCTGCCGCGTCCTCTGTTGGGAACAGAAGTCGCCGATACCGCTGTTCCTCGGACCTCTCTTGATTGGCGCCTTGACCAGAACTCCAAGGCGAATTCAGCGGAATCCTGCCGTGGCGACGAGGGCCTCCTTCTGCTGGCCCCAGAAGGCGACAACGAGGTAAGGGTATCTCCTCTGACGTCTCCCAGGACCTCTGGAGGTATCCAGAGGCCAGAGGTCCCTGTCCAAGGGGCCTCCAGAGGCCGCTGGAGGCAAAACGAAACGCCAAGAAGCGCATCCCAAAAGCTTGATTCTCCGTATCCTTTCCGCCTCTCCTCACATCCCTCCCTTCCTCCCTCCACTTGTTCCACTCCCTCCTTCCCTCCCTCTATTCACGTCCTGCACTCCCTTCCTCCCTCCCTCCGCTTCTTCCCTCCCCCCCACTCCTCTCCCAGCCTTCTCCCCCGCCTCCCCTCCCATTGGCTTGCCCCTGGCGCGGAGGTGCTGAAGGCCAGGACCGCCGACGGCACCTCCGGCCTGCAGAAGTGGATGGCCAAGCAGCTGCACCATCAGAGGAGCGCCGCCGCGGCAGCGTCGGGGGGCTGTGCGCAGCGGGCCTGGCTTGCAGAGGCAGGGGCGACGAGGGAAGGCGAAGCGCCAGTCCACGTCGCCCACGCCGCAGTCGGGCGCCGAGCTATGAAGCATAGACCCTGCGCTTGGCCTCGCTCGGACGCGTGTACTGTTTCTCGGCGGGGGTCATCGAGGAACATCCGAGACCATCGAGCAACAACCACGCGCGAAGACGAAACGTGCACGGGAATGGACATCCGAGCGATGGCAAGTCCGGGTCCGTAGTCATTCTGGACCGGGTCACGGCTGCGTCGCCCATCTGCGGCCTCCCAGAAGGCTAGTTTCGATAGCACGGGGAGAATGCCAGCATGCAGTCAAGTCTTGGAAGTGGAGCTCCGCGAGCTGTCATCAGAGCTGCTGCGCGACGTCCCAGAACGGCTGGGAGCTTTTGGATAGCGTGTGGTTCCGTCGGTTCTTTCCCCCGGCGCTGCGGCGCGACACGCTATCCACTTCCTGGCCCCCTCCCAGGCCTCAGCGTCCCAAACTTTTCCCAGCTTCCTGCACCTCGGAGCAGAGCGACGTGCTAGCCGCTCGCATAGCATCGCGTGTTGCCCGGGCCGCCGTCGTGGCACGGTAAGCAAAATATTCCGACCGTAGGAAAGGGGAAGGCCGGGGGCAAGGTTCGAGCCAGACGGTGTTTCGGCGATCTCGTGGACCTTTTTCGTTTTGAGTTTGTTCTGCCACAAAGAAGTCGGAACGAAGACAGAACGTGGGACAACGAAAACAACGCGAGCACGGAAAGCGCTGTTTGGCTCGAGCCGTGGCCGGAGGCGGTACGAGGGGGGTCGATCGAGGTCGAGGCAGGATGGGACGCGTCAGCAGCACATGCCGTTGCCAGAGGGGGGTTGGCCGAGCCTGGCTGCTCAGGACGACCGCGATTAAGGACGACTGGGCGTGGTGGACGTTCAACAAAGAGCAGGCGAGAGTGTCGTCGTCGTCGTCGCCGTCTTCGAAAGGGAAACAAAGAGCAGGCGAGATCGGGCGAGCTCGCGACCCTTGCCGGCTTTGCTTTGGCCAGACGCGGCGCGAGTGAGGTGGCGCGTCGTGTATTGGCCCGCGCCATGCCTTTTGGGGGCATTTTGGCGACCCTACCTCTCGAGACCAGCCCTTTCTGTCGACCCGAGCCGCGTCCTTGGGGCATCTTGGCGACTCGCTCCTTCTCTCGCTCCTCGCTCCTCCCTCCCTCTCTCCCCGCCTGCTTCCCGCATCATGCTCCCCCCTCGCCTGCAGCGATGCACGCCGCTGTTGCGCCAGTCCGCGGGGCCTTCGGGGCCTTTTTGCCTGGCCGCGCACTATCCTTGTGGTGGATGGAGCGGAGTGGTCACCGGGGGCTTCGCCAATACGCTGAACATGTTCTTCTTTCTTCTTCTCCACCACGCGCCAGACATTCTCCTCCTCGTCCTTCGTTCTCCCCATCAGTCACCTCGACTTTTGTGTAGTTGATATCGGCACTAGCCGCATCATCCTCAGAGCAGGCGCGCGCGGGCAAGCTCGTGACCCTCATCGGCGGCCGCAGGCCCACACGACAGCTGTTCTTGGACGACAACATCGAGCACAACGACGCCCGCATCGTAGACGTGCGCGACGCCAAGGGGCATCCGATGGCGCACAGGGAGACTCCTCCGCCTCCTCCTCCTCCTCCTCCTCCGTCTCCTCCTCCTCCCCCTGCTCCTCCTCCTCCTCCTCCTCCTCATCGGGAAAGGGGTCCCACTCTGCTCGGTCACCAGGAGGGGCGCGAAGATAGCCGCGCCCGACGGCCGGGGCCTGGCGCGAAGATGCCCGCGCCTCGCGCGGTGCGAAGCGCGGAGTCTCCGACGGCGACGCCGGCGACGAACGACGGCGACGGCGGCTGCGATTGCGGCTGCAAATGCGGCTGCTGCGACGACGACGCCCGGCTGGCGGCGGCGGACGCCCGACCAGGTGACTCGGTAGGGGCTGCCCGTGCCAGGGCTGTATTTTCGGAAGGCCCCGTCCCAGGCTCTCGGAGCCTCCTTTTCGTCAGCAGCGGGGTCCGATTTTGGCACCACGGCCTGGGGCTGGGACTCCTGACCCCCGAGGAGACCCTGGGAAAGATTTGCATCAAGGTGAACCCTGTCGAAGCCATCCTCGACAACGATTATTTTCTCTGGAAGCTGATCCGCGCCCAGGGAGAAGGGCTCAACATGGGCTCGTCGGCGCTGATGGGGCTGCAGAAGAAGAAACTCGTAGAGGTTGAATCCCAGAACGATGCTCTCCAGGATCAGCTGACTGTGTCCAATGGGCAGGTGAAGCTTCTGGTGGAGGAGATGCGCCGGATGCGGCTGCAGCGACGCATCGACGTCCGCAGCGAGGGCGAGCTGCAGACGCTGCTCGGCAAGCACAGCGCCGACGCCTCCGCGTTCGGGCAGGGCGGCTACCGTAGTGTCTCTGACTTGTTCTCGGAGCTGGAGGCGGGGCGCTGCTGGCTCGAGGTCGACGAGCACGGGCAACTTGTCCGAGTGCTCGACATGGTATTTTTCAAGCTGTGCTTCAAGGACATGCTGCTGATCGAGACGCACGAGGAGGACTCTTCGGGCCGCATGTCGACGAGGAACTTCCTTCCAGGGCTCGTCACCACGGTCAGCGGGGTCTCCGTGCAGCAGCAGATCGAGCGGTGGTTGGAAGGCGGCCTGCAGGCTATCCCACAGACTTGCGCGACAATTGTAACATCATGAAGCGTCCGACATGACATGCATACATACGAGACTTTGGCCATCCATATCGGCACACATGCACACACATGTGCACACCCGCACACACAAATTGATCACCACAATGGCATCATGTTTGAACTAATGTGCGGCGTGCAGGTGAATCTGCAGAAGTGCGTGGACGGCGACCTTCTGCCAATGTACATCCCTGACGCGCCCAACCAGCAGACGGGCTCTACCAAGGCCTATCCGCTACGCTGCAAGGTCCAGCAGAGCCGCGTCACTCTGTCCATCCCCGAGAAGGAGGTTGAGATCAACAAGGACTCCATCCGCCAGATTGGGCTCCCCAGCGGCCAGCGGTTTCGGACGGTGGAGACGGACCTGCACGGCTGCACCACCGCTCGTTTCTGGCGTTGGGACAAGCTTGCGGTGTGGGAGGCGAGCTCTGGGATGGTTGCAGGCGTCGCGGAGGGCGCTCCGAAGATGGACGTGGCCGAGCTCTGTGACAAGCTCTTCCAGGGCAGCGAGCGCAAGGACGCCTACAAGCGCTTGCTCCTGGAGATGTTCGAGACGTTTGAGTCCTTCGACGCGCAGATGCTAACCGGCGGCTTCGGCGGCTCGGCCCTGGGGTCACCGAAGATGCCGGGGGGGGTCCCCATGGGGGTCCACGGTCAGCGTGCCTGCGCGTATCTTCCCACGCGCCCGCTGCCTTTCTTTACTTGGCCACCCGGGGGCCTGCTGCGTTTTCACGTTTCCGCTCTGCCCGGACAGCTCTTGAGGATCTATGTGCAGTGAGGGGGCTGAGGGGAAACGCCACCCGAACAAGCCGTGCACACCTGATACTTGCTACTATGCGAGCGTGCCTTGGAAAGGATGCCAGGATATACTACAGCCAATCGCCAGCTAATATCCAACTTACCCGTGCACGCATCGGAAGCACGTGATATTCTGCTTCACATCGTAGTTGTCACTTGGCTGCTGAGTCGTGCTTGTTTCTGAAAGATTTCCCTTGACTGCGACGCTGCTGCATTATAGTCTCCCCATCGATTTTTGGAAGTAGCATGATATACTTCCAACACCTTCGTACCCCCATCGCTAAGCTGCGCCACCCACTTCTCACTTTAGCAACCCTACCACTATCGCCTAGCAACCTCGTGGGTACATCACCGCCATGCCATGGCGACCTCATTCCAGCCGCACGTATTCCTTCCCTTGCGCTGGCACAGCCGTCAGCATCGAGCGACCCTGACCCCCTGGGGGTAGAGAGGAAGAGAGAGAGAGAGAGATAGAGACAAAGAGAGAGAGAGAGAGAGAGCGAGAGAGAGAGAGAGAGATCGAGAGACATGACGAGACATACACATACATATAGAGAGAGAGAGAATGCGAGAGAGAGAGAGAGAGAGAGAGACAAAAACATACATAGAGAAGGCACGGTTGGCACGAAGCGGCCTGAGGAGCGGTTGCACGGGCACGTCCCATCGTTCAAGCCAGCCCCCCACGTGTTTGGACTGTGATTCTTTGTTGTCCGATCCCTTCCTCAGTGGAGGACGGGGAGACTCTACGAGGAAGACAAGGAGGAGGAGGAGCAGGAGGAGGAGCAGGATGAGGAGGAGGAAGAGGAGGAGGAGGAGGAGGAGGAGAAAGGGATGGCGAAACCAGAGGGGAGGCGGAGGAGGATCAGGAGGAGGAAGAGGAGGAGGATGAAGTAGGGGAGAGGGAAGAGGGAGGAGGGCAGGTGGAAGAGGGCAGAGGAGGATGATGATGAGAAGGAGGAGGAGGAAGAAGAGGGTTGAGCGAAGGGAGGAGGAGGAGGAGGAGGAGGAGGAGGAGGAGGAGGAGGAGGCAGAAGAGGGTTGAGCGAAGGGGAGGAGGAGGAGAAGGAGGAGGAGGAAGAGGAGGAAGAGGAGGAGGATGAGAACAGGCACGAGGAGCAGGAGCCATGAGCAGGATGATGATGATGCTGATGATGATGCTGATGCTGCTGATGATGATGATGATGATGATGCTGCTGGTGTTACTTTTGATGACGATGGTGGTGCGGATGATGATGCTGATGATGATGCCGATGATGCTGATGCTTATGATGATGATGCTGAGTCTGATGATGATGATGATGGTTATGATGATGCTGTTGCTGCTGCTGTTGATGATGATGATGAAGACGATGCTGACGACGATGCTGATGATGCTGATGATGCTAATGCTGATGATGAGGCTGCTGCTGATGTTGATTAAGATGACGATGATGATGACGGTGATGATGCTGATGATGATGCTGATGCTGATCATGATGATGGTGATGATGATGATGATCATGATGATGATGATCATGATGATGATGCTGATGATGATGATGCTGATGATGATGGTGATGCTGATGATGATGATGATGATGCTGATGATGACGATTATGATGATGCTGCTGATGATGATGATGATGATGATGATGCTGATGCTGATGCTGATGCTGATGATGATGATGATGATGCTGATAATGATGATGCTGATGCTGACGCGGAGGAGGCGGAGGATGATGATGCTGATGATCATGATGATGATGATGATGATGATGATGATGATGATGATGATGATGATGATGATGATGATCATGATGATGATGCTGA